>JAXQQM020082085.1:0-19003 GCA_034641835.2 Pinus albicaulis | reverse complement strand
TGGGGTTTACGGTTGTTCCTGTAACTTAACTACCCCAGCCTATGACCTAACTTCTCCCCAACTGAAAAAACTAATTTGAGGGAGTATAAAAACCCCTCAAGGGAATGGCTTAAGAGAGGAAGAGAGAGAATTATAGATATTATACTCTGTTATTGTTGGGAAAAATATTGAGAGGGGGGGGGGGTGAATCAGTATTTAGGACTTACACAAAACTTTTCCATTCACTAAAACCCATACGCTACTTTTCTCAAGCCAACTAGCGTATGCACATGGATATCCTTCATAAAACTCACGTATACACATAGATCTTATTATGCATTTATTTCTTTACTTAGGTCTATGCATCATTCATTAATCAGATGTTTAGTTAATAGTAAGCATGTGCAGTAATAACAGCGTAAACCATCACACATAACCAACACACATGAACACCAGGATTTTAGGTGGAAACCCAAGTCGGGAGAAAATCGCCGCTGCCGTCATCTCAGTCTTCAATATTTATTATATAAAGAAAACATGTTACAACCATGTACTGGCGCAGACTCATACCAACACGCAGGCACCCACCTGCAGAAGGCTACAACCTTCTCTCGTTTACCAGCCTCACCTGGAAGGGAGCTACAACCCCCTGACTGAAGGCTACAACCCTCAGCACCACCATGGACCACGTTTCATCAATTTTCATACTGGATCCAATAGCTTCAATAGATCACAACTTGCAGGCCACTTTTCATGATATTTTCAGACTGGACCCACTCCACACATTTAAGCTCAATCATACATCAAAATGAAACTTATACCCTTATCAATTCATTCAATGAATCATCAACCAATCAATCAACAACTTGATCTTTTCTCAACATAGTCAATAGCATAATCAATATTCAGAAAACCCAGATCTGTATGAATACATCATAGACAGATAGCAGTAATACAACAAAACAGATCAGACATTTCATACCACATACTTCAGCAAGCCCTAGTTTTCATATGCGCTTTCCTTTCACTGAACCTACGTATATACGCGCTTTCACAGAAACAAATCTGTGTATACATCTGCACTAAATTCACATTTAATACGTGTTTTTTCTAAAGACATCCCGCGTATACACGCGCCTTTGCAGAAGATAACCCGCGTATAGATCTGTAACTCTTTCAGGACTTGTGTAGCTCTTCAGATCAGATGAATAGCTCAGACTTCATTCTTCATTTCAGCAAATATTCGTCAGATAGCAGATCTAAACAGATCTAGCCAATACATATACATTTCAGATCTAGAGATCCCTCTTCATCATTTTCTTCATAGGTGCATCGTAGAATCAGTTCTATCATCAAGCTGTTATCCTTTCCATTCAGACATAATTCAGAGTGAAGTATTCATTCAAACCCAGACTCATGCACGCTTTGCACAATTAATTTCTTCTCCTTATATATATTTAGCCTTTGTCAATACCATGAGCCAAAACCACATCACTTCCGATGGTATTCATGGACGGGATCTCATAGACAATCCAGTGCTCAATACAATGGGTCAATACCATGGTAGTAACCCCTGGTTTTACACATTTAGAGCGCAATTGATCATACGCGACTTGGCACATACTTTTCCACGTGCATACGTGCCTTTTCCTTGACAAACCCGTGTATGCCTTGTAACACACCTTTTTCATCATTATTCTTGCACATACTGATATTTATTTCTTCTGCAACTTCTGTACTACTTGTAGAACATCATATTTAAATCATTAATAAAGTTATCAAGCATCAAGAACAACTTCATTAAGTAGGTTGCCATCATCTTCATCAAGTGGGTTGCCATCAAGGACAACACTCTGCATCATATTGCCAACAATCTCCCCCTTTGGACTTGATGGCAACCACGATGGTGTTTGATCACAATAGATAGATACATTAAGCATAATGATATTCTCCCCCTATTCAAACACCATGTCACTCTCCACCTTTGACATCAAGGGAAAAGGGCGGATCCAAACCAACACAAGGTTTTCCCCTTCATGTAACATTGTAGAACTGATGTATACTGAAGTTACCATGCTCCCCCTGAGTTCATGCTGAATGTTCAAACATATTTTCAATGAAGTACATGACTCTGTGACCTTCCTATCACCAAGGACTCATACTTACATCAAAGATCCAACCAAGTGGATTTACATAAGAGACTCAAGTACCCAACCAAGTGGGTTGACTCAACTTCCCAACCAAGTGGGTTTACACATTTTGACTCAACTACCCAACCAAGTGGGTTTACAAAATGAACAAGTCCTTACATGACTGAATATTACAATTTTACATCATAGATCTCATCATGACCTTTTCATCAAATTACAAATATGACCTTTTATGACCACTACCAAGAAGACCTCAAAAGAGATCATGTTTCAGAACCATCATAATGCCAACAATGCATTATACTCAGCAAGTCTAATGCTCCCTCTGAAAAATGTACATCCAAGCATCCTTTCCATATGACCAAGGCTCCTCCTTAGCTTGTGCAGCCTGAACACTTTCAACAGCAAGTCATCAGCAACAATCTCTTGCATGATCTGTCCTTATCTCTGAATCATAAGACTTCTATCTCATCCATGTGTGAAAGAAAGGAATACTCTTCAGCAAAAAGCAAACAGGGCTCATTCATAATCTCATCATAAGAAACCATGTATCATTTCATCATCATTTAGAACTGAATAATAAGTAGATACAGTGCCAAGAATACAATCATTAATAGTCAGACTGATGCTCCCCCTGAACCTGTGCTCCTGATCTTTAGCTGTCATACAAATTTTCTTTTCATAAGTGCATACGCGACTGTCTCCACTGTAACTCGCGTGTATACGAGGATTTAGTTCACTGAACCCGCATATGGGAAGTGAAACATTTAAAAATTCACATTCCTTCATCTCCCCCTGAAGTTGTACCACCGGTACCTGTCTTCTTCACATCAGATGCTTTGTCAAAAATAAATATAACCAGAATAATGAAAATCATCATACATTGCTCCCCCTGTGATGATACATTACTAATCTCTATAATGTATCTCAAATCATTCCTGCAGTCATTATGAGAAGTAAGCTTTAGAAGCGGATGACTGCAGTAGGGTCAATATTCCCTACGTTTCTGACCGGTCTTCCGTCTTTTTCCAACATTGCTTGAACTTCCTAATTGTGTGCTGGAAATTGTCCACTTTCTCAGATCTATTCATCCTACATTCCTTTTCTACATGTCCATACTTGTTACAAGCATAACATCTTGCATGTCCAGAAAAGTAATCATACGGATCATAATTTGTTTTTCTATTCCTTCTTCTATTGCAATCCGCTGCTTTATGACCATACTTGATACATGAAAAACAATACCCCTTGAAGACACCTGAGTACCTTTCTGTGTAGAATCTGCTTGTTTGTGACTGAAACAATCTGCTCCTGCAACTGGCTACAACATACCCATAGTTATGACACTTAAAGCATTCAACATTATTGATCAAAGGAGGGAATGATTTCTTTTGAGAGTTCATGATTTTTGGTTGACCTTTTGTTTCTTTCAACACTTCAGGCTTTGCATTGATATCCTTTAGCTCCTTAAAGACTTCCTTGTGTTGAACTGATTCTCCTTAATTTCTGATGAAACCAAGACCAAGTTTAATAGTGGAGTCTGACACTAAGAAATATTGTCCGGGACCAAACATTATCTTGAAACCTCAAGAGTTTATCCTTTTCTTCTAATTTACCTTTGAGAATGTTTACCTCAACCTCCAATTTTTGGCATTGCTTCTTCATGCTTTCTTCGACCCTTTTTCCTTCTTCTACTTGATCATTTAATTTAAAATTTTCTTCCTTCAACCAATTTTCTTGTTCTTCACATGTTTGTATCAGTTCTTCATTCTTCTTATTTGATTTTTCTAGATCTTCCTTGAGAGACATGATTTTTGCTTCAAGTCCTTCCTTTTCAAATGGTAGGGGTTCTTCATTCTTCTTATTTGATTTTTCAAAATCTTCTTTGAGAGAGATGATTTCTGCTTCAAGTCTTTCACTTTTATTGGTTGCATAAACATACAAATTTTGATACTTGTCTACCTGTCCATTCAGTATTTCTTTCTGTTCATTCATTCTAGAGATCATATCTTGGTAGATAGATTCTCTCTTATGAAATTGATTCCAATCATTACTTTCGTCATTGATCTTGATATTTTCTTCTAGACTTATACTGTTACTTTCACTATCTTCATCATTGCATGTACATGAAAGTGGATCACAAGAACAACAATCAATACATGTTTCCTCTTCTTCATTTTCAGCTGCACATGTTTTCTGAGGTATCTTTTTTCTTTGAGTAGCCTTCTTCTTTTGCTTCCTTGCCATGAGCGATTTCAGATCTTGGTCAGAATCTTCTTCATTTTCACTTGACATTTCATTATTATCTTCATTTTCATAATAACTCTTTCCCTTCACAAATTGTTTCCCTTTATCATGATTTTCTCTAAAAGGACATTTCGCAGCATAATGACCAACTCTTCCACAATCAAAACATTTGAAGGGAAGCTTACCTTTGAATCTTCCAGTACCTGGTTGGAGTCTTCTCACAAAATTTTCTTGTTCTTCTTCTGATATATAATTTGATTCCTTGACAACTTCCTTTTCTTTTTCTTTTGTACACGCCTTAAAAGCAGCTTCTTTGATTTGAGAGGGACCTCCTTGTCTCATTTCATAAGTAGTCAAAATACCATGTAATTGAACAATAGTAAGAGTTTGCAGATCTTGCCTTTCTTCAATAGCTGATACTTTTGACTCAAATTTTGAAGTTAAAGATCTTAAGACTTTTTCCACCAGAGTAGTGTCGATTATGGTTTCACCCAAACTTCTCATACGATTTACAATATCATCCAGACATAAAAAGAATCTGGCAATACTCTCATCACTATGCATCCTTAAATTTTCATATTCAATTCTGAGAGTTTGGAGTTTGGCACTTTTTACCTTTATATCTCCTTCATAGCTTAGAATGATTTTGTCCCATATTTCTTTTGCTGAATTTAGCTGCATCACTTTAAAAAATTCTGATTCATACAGGCTTCCTAATAAAACATTGACTGCTTTGGCATTGATTTCTATTTCTTTCTTTCTGCTGCAACAGTAGAAATAATTGCCGGATACCGATAACCTTCTTCCATGATTGCCCATACTTCTGCACCAAGACTTTGCAAATATGCTTTTGTTCGTATCTTCCAGAATAACAGATTATTTCCATTGAATAGGGGTGGCCTTATAGACATTATCCCTTCATGACTTCCCATTGCGATGGATCTCCTTCAAGCGATCAAGCTTCTGCAGAAGGCCCTGCTCTGAAACCAATTGTTGGGAAAAATACTGAGAGGTGGGGGTGAATCAGTATTGAGGACTTAACCAAAATTTTTTACTTTTCCATTCACTAAAACCCATATGCTACTTTGTTGAAGCTAACTAGCGTATACACGTGGATATCCTTAATAAAACTCATGTATACACAAAGATCTTGTTATGCCATTAATTCTTCACTTATATCATTCCATAATTCATTCATTAGATGTTTAGTTAACAAGAAGCATGTGAAGTAATAAAAGAATAAATCATCACACATGGGCAACACACATGAACACCAGGATTTTAGGTGGAAACCCAAGTGCCTGAGAAAACACTCGTTGTCGTCGTCGCCTTTCAATATTTATTATATAAAGAAAGACAGCACAAATCATAAACACAAGGTACTTACATTTCAAGACACAGCACCCACCTCAGAAGGCTACAACCTTCTCTCTCGTTTACCACTTCACATGGAAGGGAGCTACAACCCCCTGACTGAAGGCTACAACCCTCAACACCACCATGGACCACGTTTCATCAATTTTCACACTGGATCCAATAGCTTCAATAGATCACAACTTGCAGGCCATTTTTCATCATATTTTCAGACTGGACCCACTCCACACATTTAAGCTCAATCATACAACAAACTAAAACTTATACCCTTATCAATTCATTCAATGAATCATCAACCAATCAATCAACAACTTGATCTTTTCTCAACATAGTTAGCAACATAATCAATATTCAGAAAACCCAGATGTGTATGAATACATCATAGACAGATAGAAGTAATACAACAGAACAGATCAGACATTTCATACCACATACTTCAGCAAACCCTAGTTTTCATACGCGCTTTCCTTTCACTGATCCTGCGTATATACGTGCTTTCATGCATATAAATCCGCGTATACATCTGCACATACTTCAAAACTAGTTTCAAATTTCATACACACTTTCGCTTAATTCAACCCGCGTATATACGCGCTTTTTCTGCTGCAAACAAGCGTATAGATCTTCAAAGATTATAGGGTAGTATACTTCTTCAGATCAAATATACAGTTCAGGTTTTACCCTTGACTTCAGATACATGTTCGCCTCATCTCAGATCTAAACATTCCATAATCAGATCTAGAAGATACAAATACATTTCAGATCTAGAGATCCCTCTTCATCATTTTCTTCATAGGTGCATCACAGATTCAGATCTATCATCAAACTGTTACCCTTTCCATTCAGATATACTTCAAAGAGAAGTATTCATTCAAACCGAGACATCTTGCACACCCTTTGCACAATGATTTTCTTCTCCTTATATAGATTTAGCCTTTGTCAATACCATGAGCCAAAACCAATTCACTTCCGATGGTATTCCTGGACGGGATCTCATAGACAATCCAGCGCTCAATACAATGGGTCAATACCATGGTAGTAACCCCTGGTTTTACACATTTAGAGTGCAATTGATCATATGCGACTTGCCACGTACTTTTCTGCGTGCATACGCGCCTTCTCCTTGACAAACCCGCGTATGCCTTGTAACACACCTTTTTCATCATTATTCTTGCACATACTGATATTTCTTTCTTCTGCAACTTATGCACTACTTGTAGAACATCATATTTACATCATTAATAAACATATCAAGCATCAAGAACAACTTCATTAAGTAGGTTGCCATCATCTTCATCAATTGGGTTGCCATCAAGGACAACACTCTGCATCATATTGCCAACAATTATATCCTTATCCAAGTCCGACATATTCTCCGCCGCACTTCCCACATTTCTAGAAACCTTGTTTGGAGATGTTAACTATCCTATGTGACATCCATTGTGCACTATTCTTGGAAGGAATCTTGAGAGGCTAGAGTTGGACGGATCTCGAGGACGGTATGCTTGAAGGCCGTGGCAGATTTCAGGTGATCTCTCCACATTTTTTTACCGTATGTGTGATTAATAATAGAAGTGCCATCTTGTTCTTGATGTTTACGTGTCAATAATCTTTCATACATGTGTAATGATATTAAATCATTCTTTTAATATTGTTAATATGATATTATGCAAGATTTTTCTAACATATACAACTTATATACATTGTACAACAAGGTGTTTGTGCTTTTTATTTGTTGTTTTTCAAGTTCTGGAGCACAAGGTGTTGCAGGGGGTTTGAACCCCGCGAGATCTACTACAACCGAAGGATAAATGGGTAATTCTGCAACCCTTAGTTTCTAGTTTAGAGCATAGAAGATGGTTAATTGAGTCCTTCTTGTAATGATATGCCCCTTATATGTGAAGGTTTAGCAACCCAATACCTTAGGGTAACATTACCCACAACAGAAATGGTGATTCCATTGGGGATTACCTTCTTGTAATTCCTATTTCAGGTTGTTTTATCTCTCTTGTAGGTTCCTTGATAGGTTTATCACTTTTTTACATTCTAGTAAGTATTTTTTCATTTAGACAGAAGACCTAGTCTCTTGATCAGGCTTGAAGTTTTCTTTTTTCCTTATTTTTGTTTCCATACACAATTTAGTCTCTGCGCAGTCCCTTATACCTCATGTAGTGTCCAAAGGGACCCGCGTATACGCAAGTTTCCTTGATTAGAGTTGCGTATACGTGTTTGTTGCATACTGCAAAACCGCGTATGCCTGGTAAATTTTGAAAATTTAAGTTTCTAGCCTCTGTATTATTTTTTTCATGTGGTGAACCATTCCTATGGTGTCTTTTAGATGTTTAGACTATGTTTATGGTGATTGCATATGTCTTTCTCTCTTGTTCTTGTGAAAACCTAGACATTTGGTAACTTGCCTATTTTGTGTGATTACAATTGTGGCTTTAGCACCAAGATCTCTTCTTAGAGTTCTTGGTTATTCTGACCATTCAGAATAATGAGCCTTTGCTTGTTTTCTCTTCTTGGCCTTATGTGTTGCTTCGCTTGTGGTTTCTTCCCTCTTGAACTATCTTGGTTTTCTTGATTTCTTCGACTAGCTTCATAGCGAATCTTGAAAAATCCCTTTTTGGTTTTTTGATTAGTTGCTCGCTGAAATATTATGCTATTGTACTGAATCAATTGTTTCTTCTTGCTCATTTTAATCCTTCTATGAAAGTAGCATAGTTGGTTTCAGCACTTTGAAGCCTTGTTGAGACTCATTTTTCTTGATTCTGGTTCCTCGTTAGTTTATGCTTGTATTATTGAAATAATTTTCCTTTCATTATAAGTGGAAAGCCCAAAAAACATTTCTGTTTTCCATAGATTTTACTTTGAGTTTGTTTTTATGGTTTCATCATATGTTTTGAAGATTTTTCATTGGTTTCTAGTTTTTGGTTCTTGGCTTTATTTTGAAGGAAGTCTTCTCCTAATTTCTCTCTTTTGTGTAAAGCACATTTTGACATTTTTATGCATAGGAGTTTTGTTTGGAACTAGCCTTGTTTTTTTCTCAAAATTTGATCAAACCATATAGTTTCTAGAGACTCTTTTCGCTTCTTTAGAGTTAGCATCTTACAATTTGCATATCATTGGTAGTTTTCATTAAATGCATTGAACCATTTTAGTCTTTCTCATATTTTTCTGGATCGTGTGAAGTGTGAGTATCTGAAAAGAGAAAACAAAGTTTTTGCTTATGTAGTTTCGTAGAACCCATGTACAGATATCTTTTCATCGAAAGTAAATTATTGCATTCGCATGTAGCTAGGTTTTCATTGATTTATTTTGCATCAACAAACACGATCAGTTTCACTTCTGTATACCCTTGACTTAAGCAATAGCCAATTTAAAACAAGCGATATAATTAAAAGCAACTAGAATTTTTTGTATCATTGTCATTAATCATACACAACTAGCTAGGTTGTAGGGCCTTGGATTAGGTGAATGGAGAGTTAACTCTCCAAGGCCACTCAAACTATTAAACATAGAAGGTTTATTAAAGAGAAAAATCCAACACTGTTAAGTGGATTGGGAAAGCTCTCCTCTAGAGATTCAAGCACGAGGGATAGTGCAGGCAGAGAAGAGAGATACCTCCTCTCCTATTTGCTAAATCTTGACCTAAGACCATTCCACCCAACTGCCAATATGGATTGGTGCCCTTAGTTTCCTCTCCTAGGGACCGCACATATTACTGCGGGGGGGAATACCCATGGTACCTGAGATAGATGTTTCATCACTTCCATCAGTACTTTTGGAGGGTACCAACGTGAAGCTTGGGGATTTTCACCAGCAAAGGCTGTTGTTAGGAGGCTAGTGTAACTGTTTATATTACCTTCGCTAGTAGGCCTGGGTCGTAATTACCCAGACTATTTTCGGAAGGTCCTATTTGTTAGTATGAATTCTTTGTCGAAGTGTACGAAAAAGAACCACTTTAGCTACGCATAACTAATAGCCCTAACAACAATAGAGGCTGCAAAACATCTTCAGATCTGCAATTAGTAGTTAAAATGCTGCAACAAACAGATCTATAAATGGAAAGACATTAGGCAGAAAAGTAAAGAGTTTGCTCCATGCATCCAATGGACAAGACAAGAACACGATTTTTTGAATGAATTTTTATATTACAGGGCACCTGGGAGGAAACAAGAAGGTGTATCCAGATCTCCTCAATGGGATGGGTTCTTTGTAGTCCTCAACACTTCAGATCTAAGCTTTCTCTCTCTTGTAGATGTAGAAAACCCAATGCAGAAAGTAGAGCTCAAAGCAAAATGGTAGAAAATGAGACCAAGTGTATAGATCCAGAGTGATCTAATAGGCAACAAAAGGTGAAGAATGATGGGGAAAACCCTCCTATTTATAACACAATATTGGGTCCTTCTAGATCTTGGTACATGATTAAAATAATGTTAATCACATCTAGATCCACCTCTATGGAATATTTTATTATTATTTGTTGGAGGGAAAGGGTGTTTGACTTGGGTCAAATCCCTTGATTAGTGAAAAATAAATAAATAAATGATTTATTTATCTTTTTAAGGAAGTGTTTGGGATATAATCAAATAAATAATGATTTATTTGATTAATGGTGGTTGATTTGGTCATATTTAACAAGGAATATTATTAAATAATTATTCCTAGAAAATAATAAGATAACTATGAGTTTATCTCATTAATTTCTTTGTTTTTGGGTTAAACATGACTGGGAATAATAATTAAATTATGGTTTAATTAATTATTCCTTTTGGGGTTTCCTAATTAACATAGTGAAAGCAGTTTTACTTGGGGTAAAACTGGTCTTACATGGTGTACTTGGGTGCATCTAATGATAAAAGGTTAGATGACCAAAAAATGGTGTAACAGATTGCCCCCCAGCGTGCGAGTGTCAGGAGCAAATCGTATGACCGAAGTACGTTGTAAGAATACAATCACTAGACAACAAAAGGGGATGTCAGAGAGAGAAGTGAGAGGTAGATAGTGTGCTGGAGGACTAGACCCGGAGGAGACGAGACTCGCAGGTGCAACAAGTCTCTTTTTATGAGAGGGTACCTGTGCTGAAGGCGGCGGGGGAGGCATACCTATGCCCGCCGTGACAAAGTACAAAAGAATAGTGTGTCCAGTAAACAAGGGACCAAAACATAGAGTACAGCTGGCATAATCAAGGGCCAGATAAAAATACAGTGAAGAGTCTCACATACATGCTGTGCCTGGGATAACAGCCAGGACTAGTACAATAATATCTGAGTACATGAGATAAATACAACCCAAATGCCCCCTGTAAATGGGGAAGGGCTCACAAAATCTGACTGATACATGCAAATCATAGAGGTTCTGCAAGTGGCTAAGGCCAACATCATCAAAATCTGGAGCGGCATCAAAGGCTGCAATGAAGAGGTCATCCGGGCATGTGGGGGGCTACCTGCAGGGCCACCCCCTCATGAGGGCTGAGACATCTCACACACGCCCAGGAATCATCAAGAGCTGCTGCTGGGTCACTGGACTGTCCAGTATACGAATCTCGATCATGCTGAAAGGAGCTGGAGAAGCAATCAAGTCAAAGGGAAGTGAGAGATCCCCTTGCCTGATCCGAGGCACCGAACAAAAAGTGTAAGCTGGAACCAAGATACACCGCCCTCTAGACCTTGCTTCTGGAATAAATGTGCTGATGTCAACAGAAGGAGGTCCGCCGTAGGTGAGGCTATGAGAGATCCTCAACTAAGGCACGAGAGAAGAACAATAGAGCGACAGACAGAATGACACCAATGATGATAGTGGAAAGGGGAAGGATGGAGTGGCGAATGGACGACTTCCCTTGTTAGAGCATAAAGGGCATGAATGACATGGCAGCGACTGACACAATATCGAAAGGGACAGGGGACAGTGGGACTGAAGGTCATGATATGCGACACAAGGGAGGAACCAAGCAAAGAAGGATGGAGGGCTATAGTGGGGTGCAAAAGGACGCGGGATAGACTCCATGAATGCAATGATGACTCGACTTGGATGCTCTAAACAAGGGCGACTGTAGAGTGCTGCCACACAGTAAAGGCGCCAATGGGGGGTCATAGAAACATGAGTACAAAGTGGGCACTCATGACGAAAATCAACACGAACATGGACAAGTAAGGGGGCGATGTGGTGCCCCAAGTACAAGTGTCGTAAGTGAGGAAATTAGATTTTAAGGAGTGGTGAAGTGACCCTTCGTGGAAAAAATGTGTCCGGGTGAAGTATCAAATCACCAAAAACTAAGTAAAACCCATTTGAGAGCTCGGTGAGATCTATCCAGCGGTGCTGACGGTTCGTCGAACGGGGCTATGGTGTGGTCGCAGCAGTCGAAAGAAGAAACAGGGGTTCTCTTTTAATGAGGCGGTTTTCCCTCCAAAATCATTCATTTTCTATTGTTGCTGTGGTGAATGTGGAGAGGAGAGAAGGCCCTAAATCTTGCGGTGAACGTAGCGGACAAACCGACCGTTGGATTCGAGATCTGTCAGTTGGAGGTAAGAGGCCTAACCTTGCTCTTGCATTTTGGTGGATTAGATTTGCAGTTTAGGGCCCAACACCCCAGAAACAGTCCCTCCCTCATCTCTACGGCCGGGTCGCACTTTTTGGGGCAAAAAGTGCGACCCAGGATGCAGGTTCTAGGGCAAAAAGTGCGACCTGGTCCAGAAAATGGCAGAAAACTGCGACTTGGGAGATGAGGGGGGTTTGGTGCTGTTTTATGGCTGGGGGTTGGGTTTTGGTGTGTGGTTATGGTTTTCCCAATCTGTACCCTGACAAAAATAATGTGTTTGTGCAGGTATGGCAGAGTTGCGGGTCAACTGGAGAGAGAGGGATCTGGGAACACTTCGGACAGAGATCCAGGCGGATCAGGGCGTTCGTCGTGTATTGACCAGATTTGGGGTTCTCAAGTTTGTGGAGACCCCTTGATGAGAGCAGGGGAACCATTACTGGCCCGGATTATCAGTTATTGGGATCCAGATCAGGAGATCTTTGTAGTGCAAGGGCACAGGATCGAACTGACGGTCCAGGATGTGTACTTCCTGACCGGCCTCCCACCACTGGGGATAGTGGGAGATACGCAGCCAGTGTTGCCGCGGGGGCGGCATATCATGGAGTTTGTGGAACGCCATTGTCGACCGGGTCTTCAAGTCAAGGGGACTCGAATATCGGTCGGGGATATAGAGAGGCTAGAAACCCGTGCAGTGGCCGCAGCTGTGCTGCGAATCCTGGGCAGCCAGGCGTTCCATCACATCACCGGTGGGCAGATGATGATAGTGGAGAGTGTGTTGGGTGGGACCTACTTTGGGTGGGCCCAAATGATGCTGGTGGCGGTCAAGCGACAGTTGTCGCTATGCAGGCGGCAGGTGAATCATGATTGCTCATATGGGACTTTATTGTGCGCCTTCTTCTTTGAGAAGATCCCGACCTTGAGGCCTCGTGTGCAGCTTCCAGATGGGGGCCCGAGAGAGCCCAGGATGCGTCGTTGGGGACGACTACTCTGCAGAGGAGGAGGAGGGGCAGTCGGGCGAGTGTTTCTACCGGAGTTCTTTGCCCATTGGGATCAGATGCCTTTGTACATAGACGACTACCCTTATAGTGGGATGAGCTATTGTGGGGATCCGGATCTGCCACTTCCGTCTGGTCGAGTCTGGGGGCCCGATGGTAAGTGAAAAATTTCTATTCTTATATGGGCATGTTAAAGTTTGTGAATAGTAAATAATGATACTGATTCAGGGACTTTTGGTATGCAGATATAGCACCGGTAAAACCGGCTGGATATATGGGACGACCGGCAGCGTCTGGAGCTACGGGTCCGAGTGGATCGAGAGCAGCACAAAATGAGGGTGCAGCCGCCCTACTGCAGGACATCCACCGTAGATGTGAGCAGCTGTTGATCGGAGTATCAGAGCGCGGGTGGCAGGATTTAGACGACCAGTACATAGAGCCATGTGTTGGTCTCCCCTCGGAGTGGCGAGGTATCATGCGGCGCATGGCGATGGCCGGTCAAGCTATGCGTGATCTACATGCTGCAGGGGCAGAGCCATTGGCCCGGGAGCCTCCAGATAGTGATTAGGGGCATATGGTGCCCCTTCTGATGTATGTAGGGGCAGGTGGTGCCCCCTAGAATGTATGGAGGGGCATATGGTGCCCCCTAGAATGTATGGAGGGGCATATGGTGCCCCCAGTTTTTGGACTTTGTTTGTAACATGCTATGGGCATGTCGTATGTATATGTATGGGGGGGCGTATGGTGCCCCCAGTTTTTGGAACATGCTATGGGCATGTCGTATGTATCAGAGTAGATGGACTCATCAATATATGGTTTGAGACACATATTATGGATATGCATCGTCTTTTGATGGTTGATTTAATGTTATTGTCTTGTATGAATTGTGTGTGATAAATGCCAATCTAGAACATGGTTTGCAATACTATCTACGTAGTGATTTTGGTCTCTGGGTACATGGTTGAAAGTTATGGTTTCAAACGCACGTATTAAGACTTTTACTCGTAAATAGCGTCTAAACAGCACAGGGTTATGCACACGATAAACACCATTTAGTTGCATTACAAGAAGCAGGGAATCCAAACGAACGTGCAGATGGCGGATGCGATGCAAAAGGGCATCGGCTAATAGGCCACGCACTGCATCATATTCGGCCTGATTGTTGGTGGCAGAACCAATGCATACCCCGTTAGACAGAACGAGGTCATGAAAGGGGGTGAAGATGGCCCACCCTGCCGAGGCAAGATTCCGGGAGTAGCCACTTGCACCATCGGCGTAACCGATAAAGGGTGTGGACGGGGGGTCTTGTAAAATGGTGTGACAAGACAATAAATGAGGGGATGAAAGGAAATGACGGCAGCGTGAGGGTACAGAAGTCATCGAGCGGTAAGGGCAAGAGGAAGGGGCAGGATGATCAAGACTCAAACAAGGTGGTGGATGAGTGCTATCGGAAACATGGCGAGGACTCGGGATGCGGAGGTCAACAGAGACACAAGTGGAGTGTTCTTGAGTATCAAGGGACACAACAGGGGAGGCTGCGGACGGGCTAGGCTCCGAGTGTCGTGCAGAGGAGGATAGGTAAAGGATGGTGACTGTAGACTCCGTCATCTGAACATCAGGGGGGGGGATGTGGATGGGAGCGGGGGGATCCTCAGGCTGGCCTGAAGCATACTGCGCGAGGATGGGAGAGGCGGATTGATTTTGTTCGACCTCATACTCGCGGATCACCTCAAGAGAGGCACGGTAATGCGGCAGGTGAGGACAATAATGGGAGTAGTGGCCATGGACACCGCACAAAGCACAGGGCTTGTTGGTGCGGAGAGTCTTGGGGTTCTTGGGGACGGTCGAAGAAGGAGTGGGAGTTTCAGGGACCATAGTGTCGGGGAACCCGACTTTGACCATGGGTCGGATACGAGATAACTCGGGACAAGCATGGGTGGCATGACCAATGACATCACATAAGGCACAAGGCTTCAGGGGTGGAGGAGGAGCCGGGTTGGTCGTGGTGGTTTGGTCTTTGGTTGCCCCCTTGCGGGCTTTGCCTTTCTTCCCGGGAGCTGACCCAACAGGAGAAGGGTCCTGTGGAGGTGCTGGGGGCACAGTGGCTATGGAGGAAGCGAGGGGGACCGGTTGAACCGGTGTCAAAGCCATGTAAGGTTTGGGGTGACCAGGGGGGGTGGCGGCTGGGGGGTCAAGGTACCAAATTGGAATACCCAAGGTCAAGTTAGGGAGAGAGAGGGTGGCCATGAAGGGGACAGAATATACTCCGGGAGGGGGAGCCAAGAAGGGGATCTGTCCAGCAGGGTAGTGACCAGGAGGTACGGCTCCAAGATGGTTAAGGCCGGGGGGGGCCGAGCCTGGAGGATAAAGAGGTTCGGGGATACCAGCTGTAGGGGGAGGGCCGGAAGGAAGAGGTCCGGCTGGCAGAGATGAATGGCTAGGAGCGGGTTGCGGAGGGCGGGGGGGAGGGTGCGGACTAGCCGAGGCAGGCCGTTTATGGGCAGCCTGAGACGATTGCATCATGCAAACATTCGACAAGCTGGGATCAGTAACAGGAGGGGGGGGAAGATGAGGAAAAGTACCAAGCAGGGTGGAATCTTTATAGACGCCGGGGGAGACACTGGTCAAAGAATCGACGGTTTGCTTGTTGGCTATAGAAGAGATGGTCGTCTCGGAGGCGGATGGAGACGGCGGCTCATGATACGATAGCTGGTCAATGGTGACTATCTTCCCATTATGTGGAAAAGACATCTTGCGGAAGACCGCGGATGGGACAGCAGACATGGCATAGGTGTAGCTTCGCCCCAATAGAATGTTGTAGTCTAGAGGAGCGTCAATGACTTCGACATCAACGCAAACAGTCTTACCGGCGAGGGTGATGGGACAGTTACGAAACAGGCCAATAGGCTGGGAGGCATGACCATCCCACGCTCGAAGGGTGATCGTGGAAGGGGCCAACTCAGGGGATCCGAGTTGCTTCCAAACCGAAGCGGACATCACATAGGTGGATGCCCCCTCATCAATTATACACCGGGATACAGTGGCGTTCCGGATTTTGACTGGGATTTGGAAAGCAACGGAAGGAGGAAGAGGAGGGTGGTCCGATTGAGTGGCGTCGAAAACAATCATTTCGTCATCAGCAGGATCAACAGCGCCCACGGCAGATAGTAGAGCCTTCCTTTGAGAAGGGCACGACTGGAGGAGTTCCAGTGTGGAAATGGCAGCAGGGGATTGTGCCAAATTATCTACTATACTGTACGATTGAGCGGCTCGACCAAAAGCAGCATTTCGGCGTAATGGACCCTTTGGAATCTTTGGGTGAACCTCAACTTTGGGTTGAGGGATGTGTAAGGGGCCACTGGATGTCGAAAGAGGCTCTGTAGAACCTGAAGATGGAGGCTCGGGAGCAGACAGAGCAGGAGGCTTGGGGTACTGGCGAGACCGAGTTTGAAGGTGAAGGTCGACGGAAGGGGAAGGATCGGAGCGCATCATAAGGATCTGGTAGTCAGAGGAACCAGAAATGGACGAGGGGGGGGCTACATGGCTGTCGGGGGATTGGGTAGCCAGTCCACTGTTGAGAAGATCGATGAACCACATTGCACAGGTAGTGGCCACATTAGGAGGAGCATGAGGGGAAGCGTGTTGTTCGCGCAATGTGGCTTGAGACTCCCACATCTGCCGCATCTGGGGTAAGAGAGGACAATCGTGAGTGTAATGGCCATAAACACCGCAACACGAACAGGGCTTGTTTGTGCGAAGCGGCCTGTCCGGCTTGGGCGGAAGGCCCTGTTGCTGGTTGCTAGTGTTAGGGTCCATACTAGAATTTGGTCCTCGGTTACCAGGGGCAGATGGGTTCTGGTTGCCTCTCCGCCTTCTCTGAGAAGAAGGGGGATTAATCGCGCCCTGCTATGCAAATACTTGCCCTGGAGGGGGTTGTAAGTGCTGTTGCGGGTTGTGAGGAGGCAAGGGAGGCGAAAGCGCATATGCTGGAGGAGCTGGCGCACCAGGCTGTGGATAAAGGTAAGGGTTGGGTTGTGCGACATTGAGGTAAGCAGGAGGTTGAGCAAAAGGAGGAGGCATGCCGTATCCTGGATACATGTTGCCGGGAGGAAGAGTGCTAAGTCTTGGCCCCTCACGAGGGGCTCATAGCCCATAGGAGGGTGACCAGATGGATGGGAAAGAGATCCAACGATACCGTCGGCGGAATGAGATGCCCCAGGGGCGTTAGCGCCACCGGGCCTGGGGATGTCAGGAAGGACGGTATAAACATAACCAGATTGAGCGTAGATAAGGTCATATTTTAAGGTTATTTGGAGGGCGGATTAGTCAGTCTGAGGAAAGTGAGAGGCGACATCTTTGCCGATGGGAGACGGAAGGGTGCGAAGGAACCAGTCCATATAGATCCGATCTTCGAAGGGGGGAGCTCGACATAAGCTGCGTCTACGTCGCCATTCCTGAACATGGGTGGAAAGGCGGGTCGAAGACGTTTTCTTAAAGGAAGTCAAGAGCTCCGTGCCGGTATCGTATCGGAGAGGGAGCTGGAAGTAAGATAAAAAGGCTTGGGCAATGGTCGCAAAGGTGGTATGGGAAGAGGTGGCTTGGTCGACATACCATTTAGAAACTTCGCCGGTAAGCGTGCGTTGGAACAATCGAAGACAGATGGAGTCATCGGTAATGGAATTGGAGGAACACATGTGGAAAGATCGGGCCGTGATTGGTTGGGTCTTCGCCATTAAGGCCACGAACTTAGGGATATCGAGGGGCGACTTGGTGGGCATAGCGGGCCGGGTGGCATTGTGGTGAATGGGGTCATTAATCAGCGTGATGGAAATCGGGAGGGGTTTGAGGCACGCAATGTACGACGGCACGGGGGTGGCCGGAGTAGTGGATTGACGGTTCCGCTAGAAGTAGGGCCGGTCTTGGGGCCGCTAGCATTAGGCCCTGATCCAGACATGGTGAAGGTAAAGGGGGGAGAACCGGGAGGAGAAGGGGGACCTGAGGAATCAGGAGAGGAGTCGGAGTGCGGACTCGAAGGTGGACTGGCTCGACGACGACGGTGCGGAGCAGGTCGATCAACCGGAAACTGAGGATGAAGGCCAAGAAGTCTCCGGGAAAGGCGCCTTGGGGGCGCAATGATGACAGGAAGAAGGAAACCGACAAGGGCAGAAAGGGACAAAATCAAGAAGGTCAAGGGCAGAAAAGGTGCATTGACAATTGATTTTAGAGTCTTTGCCAGGCGGTGTAAACCAGGCGCTTCTTCACTTAGGGTCAGTGTGTGGCGTGCGTTAATTTTAATTTTTAAACCCTTTCCGTTGTTTGAGAGCAAGAAAAAAGTGTGCTACGTAGCTGAAAATAAACCTACAGAGAACAGAATAAAATGCTGAAATAACAGAAAAATAACAGCTACGTATGCATCTATCTAACCCAAGAAGGTGGGTCTCTCAAAACTATGCTGAAAAGAAAGGGAAAAACTATGGAAACACACAAAAAGGAAGCTCAACAGATCTAGGGTCAAAGGGGACAGAGATCTGGAGGATAAAGCTGCAGACAAGGGGTGCAGATCACAGCCAAGAGACAGAGGCAAGGTGGCTGGAAAAGGGAAATCAGCAAAAAACCGGGGGGCAAGGCAGAGGCCTTCAAAGGAGGTCCAAACAAAACGAAAAGAGGTGATTTGAAAGGAAAAGAGGCTGATTGCAAAGGATCTGAAAGTGAGGTAA
>JAXQQM020059968.1:0-44343 GCA_034641835.2 Pinus albicaulis | reverse complement strand
ACAAAGTTATCCATCATCGCGTTCCTTTGTTTTTCGAGGGCCTCCTCGAGCAATATTTTGATAGGATCTCCTGCTCCCTCATCTTTCTTTTCGTCCCCCATGGGCGTCCGTCGAGGTTTGCGAGGCTTATCTTGCAAAGGTTCCACCAGATCGAGCCCTAGCTCCTTATACCCCGACCTCGTTGGGGACATGCAAAGAAGGATCGAGAAAAAGCAGACCGCTCTGATACCACTGATCCGGATTTATGCAGGAACGCAACAGAATAAACATATAAACATAAATACAGAGATGCGGCGGAAATAACACTTCATTTCATTAATATCAACGAACTGAATTTTGCTTACAGACAGAATGGAAATAAAACTAGCTAGGGCGCTGGTAGCTATCTCTGAGAAGAGATGTGGCGGCTACAGGCCTCTGAACTGTGTTACAATGAGGCTCGGGGGCCTATTTATCATTTAGAAACAATGGGAAATCCTAAACAGCCAAAACCCTAACCCTAGGAGATGAAGCGCCAAAACTATGGGCCCCGTTTGGGTAAATTGGTGTTTCAACTTCCCAGGGGCGTAACTTTGGCATACGATCTCCATTTGACGCGTACCATACCTCGTTAGAAAGATCTATCCGAGGACTACAAATTTGGAACGGGCAACATCGGTCCATGGACCCATGTTGCCCTCCGTTTTCCAAAAAAACGTCGTTTAGGGCCTCAAAATGGCTCCGGAAGTTTAGGACCCGAAAAACTGCTAAAAATAGTAAACTGTGCCGAAACTGAAAAAATGAAATAGACAATGGTGGAGCCCCAAGTGGAATAGGCGGGTGACCACCAATATCCATCTGGATCATCAGGGTAACTGTTCCAACCGCCCTTTTTATATTAAATTTCTACTAAGTTGGATTTCATCACCAGCTAGTGTTTTTAGCACGGAAAGTTACTGTTTATGTGTGGTTTGAACTCTTAGATTTTTAGGCGTGTGATTCAGCTATTTTTTTCTTTAAAGACTTTAGGTGTTTTTATTGAGATTTTCTTTGTTTGCGTGTGATTGGTTAATATTTAATCGTGGCAGAATTACCGAGATAGTCCCGGAGACTTCAGGGGAAGCCCCCTGAATATACACCAAGTCAGCTTGAAGGGCTGCGTGCTCTAGTATCATCTAGTAGCGGTAGAATTAGATCAACAGAAATTTGAAGTTCATCTATAGTTGTTCATCCTGATCATAAAATACCCACGACAGAACACATTCAAGAATCAATTTCAGTTTCTGAGGTTACTAGTAGTATTTCTCCTTCCTGTGAACTAGCTGACGAACCTGAAATTTCTAAGCCCGAAACTAAACATTCTATTTTGGAAACATCCTCAAGATTTATTACACCAACTTCTAGCGATCCTGGTTCACCTAGGGTAAGAAATTTTGTTACTGAAGATCTTCCATCTGGCCTCATTTCTATTGAAGAAATTTCTATTCCAGACGAAGAGATATCTCTTCCCGAATCCCCTTAGTCTTTAAACCTTAGGGAGCGTGAATCCATTTTCTACAGCCCTATTCGGAGTGACACTTGGTATCTATCTTTAACGAACTTTTTAGAAAACCCAGGTCTTGCTTTTTCTCTACCTCGAATTCCATTTCATCCTACACCCAGAGGTTACTATCCTTCATCTATCATGGCAGGAGAGTCCTCTATGTTTTCCCAAACACCGGAAGCATTTTTACACGGTGGTCCTTCTATTCCTTCGGGGTATCAGGCTCTTTCTGGTACTTTCTCAGGAGCAGCTCCGTGACCGATTGAACAAGTATTATCATCTGGTCTTAATGGAATTAAAACTAAAACGTCAAACGGAGATAAAATCTTTATGATGTCTGGTAATATTCCGAATCCTCAACCTCAAGGTAGTTAGTTACCGCCTGGGGGACAATTTCAGGGAAATCAGTTACCACCTGGGGGGCAACCTCAGGGTAGTCTACTACCACCTGGGGGGGAAACCTCAAGGCAATCAGTTACCACCTGGGGGGCAACCTCAAGGTAATTTTTTCCCAGGAAAAATTGTGGCACAATATTATTTTGGAGAACAACCTCAAGGACAGTACATACCTCAAGGTTATCAACCTTCAGGACAGTACATACCCCAAGGTCAACCCCAAACTCAGTATGTTCCTCAAGGTCCTTGTCAACCCCAGATTCAGTACATGCCTCAGGGTTATCAACCTCAAGGTCAGTACCCAACTCAAGGTTTCCAACCGCCTTCTAGTCAATCATTTGTACAAGGAACCATAAATTTACCACTCAATTATCAACCCTACGTTCAACTAGGCTATGGTCCTTACGTTCAACCTTCTACGAGACAATACCCCGGAATAAACATGGTGTGGGATCCATCCGAAATTCAACAGACTATGCAACCTAATGTGTAGTTGTCTACTCAACCTGGACAGCCTTTGGTTTCTTGTCCAACCTAGCAACCTATCCAACCTACTATTCAAACCCCTGCACCTGGTTCTGTTCAGCATTCTGGGCCTAGTACACCTCGGACTCCGCCTCAAACTGCTGCAACTACTGCAACATATGTTCAACCTATAACACCTGTCTCTGGAGTATCTGTAGCTCTGGTTTCTTCTATCCCTGCATCCGTGCAAATCCCTCAAGTCTCTGTACCCCAGTCAGGACCTACAGTTCAGACTTCGGTCCAGATACCTGCAGGACAAGTTGGTACAAGTTCGATTGTCATAAGTCAACCACAATTCACGTATTAATCGTACCAGGGACAGTATCAATTCGGTCTCGTTTCAAAAAACCCATTTTGTCAGTATCAACCGTACCCTAGCTATTCTTATCAACAGCCTCAACAACCACAGTTTGGTCCGGTTAATCCTGGTTTCCTGGGGGGTTACACCATTCCTAATGTAAATCCAATTCCCAGTTATCTTGGGTATCCTCCTCCCGAAACTGCTTTGGTTACTCAAGGTTTTCGCGACCCTAACCGTCAGTTACCATTTATTGCAACTTTGGATTTACTTGATTTGACACGCCTTACGAATGATCCAATTTTCTATCATCCGTATTAGCTGCCAATGCCGCATAAGTTGCCCAGTGATATACCGAAATTTGAGGGTAAGTCAGAAGAGGATCCATCAAATCACGTTATGACTTATCACCTCTGGTGTGCGTCTAATTCGATAATTGATGATTCAATTCGCTTACGTATTTTTCAAAGAACTCTTATTGGTCTTGCCGCCAAATGGTAGATTGAGTTACCACGAGGCTCTTTTAATAATTTCAGTCAGTTAGCAACTGCCTTCTTAACTCATTTTCAGTTACCTGTCAGATGCTACAATGGCACGGAACTATTGACTTTGCTAAAGCAATCCACTTCCACATATATTTCTAATCATATTCACGAATGGCGATGTAGAAGGCGTTTGGTGAAAGTTTACATTCTGGATCAAATTTTGGCGGAATGGTTTGTTAAATCATTATTACCAAAAATCACTGAAGATGTAGCTAAGGTTGGAGTTGTTACTGTGGAGCAAATCATTGCTCAAGCTCAGTACCTTGACCTCGTCTATACGTAGTTAGGTACATTACATGAAAAAATCCCTGATCTTCCAAAACAAGGTCAAATAACTGTAGCTCCTTTAGGGTCTCATGTCGCTGATGGTATGATTGGTACAGTTAATACTAAAAGTAAGAAGAAATCTTCAAAGAATTCTTCTCCTATTATAACTTTACCTGATTCCCCGAAAGGAGAATCTTCCCCTAAAATTTCTGCCGACATTCATGTCGTAGAGACATCTACGTCCAAATCTAAATCCAGCGGTAAAAAGAAAGGGAAGAATAAAAATAAAAATAATTCAAAAGATAAAACCAATAAAAATGAATCTAATGACGAAAAACGCAAGCCTCGCTATCCTTGTTTCATTTGCGACAAGGATAATTTTACTAAAGAATGCCCACATCGAGCAGAGGTTTCGAAATTCGTAAAGGTTCACAACAACCTGCTGTCTTGAAGGATCCTTTTCCCACTCAAGATAGTAAGATGGTTGGTTCTACCTTGAATGCCTCAGAAGAACCTATTTTGATGATGTCTCATGTCTGGATTGCGACGCGATCGCAAGATTATGGTAGTAAGAATCCTGTTGATGGTAAAGAAGCAGAATCTTCTAGTGCAAACACATCAACTACACCTCCTCCTATTTCTAGTCTGCTATAGATCGAGAAACCCAATCCAGACTTAGTAATCAAGCCGCCTACTAAGGTTTTCTTCGTAAATCAAATTTCAATCCACATGCGAGAGCTGCTCAGAATTACAACATTGTTGAGGACTTAGCTATTTCCCCTTTAGCAATGTCGGCTTTGGAAGTGCTGCAATCGTGCCCATCACAGCGCAAATTAATTTTGTCTGCCATAGGAGCTGTCGATATTCAGGACTCGAACCTAATAATCTTCGATTTAGAGAATAGTACACCTCACCTACCTCATCAAATGGCTTTCCAGATTCTAGTATTAGTCAAAAACAGACCAATCTTCCGGACTGTGGTTGATGAGGGAGCTTCAACGTGTATTATGTCGATCCAGTGTTGGAAATCGCTTGGTTCTCCTACACTCAATCAGTCTCCGACTATTCTAAAGGCTTTTGATGGCCGAGGTTTCCATCCTTTCGGTATTTTGCAGGATTTACCTATAGGGGTCGAAGGCAAAACCGTAAATCTAGATGTGGAAGTGGTTGATACCCCTCTAGATTACAACCTTCTCTTGGGTCGTAGTTGGTATTATGCTATGACTGTTATTGTTTCTTCGGTCTTTCGGCTTATCAAGTTTCCACATCAAGGAAAGATCGTTACAATAGATCAGTTAACTTATTTCTCCTCCGATCCAGCCTCTACAGAAACAATCCAACACGTCGATAAAACGGATATCCCTTACAAGGATGTTGGAGTAGGTTTGATTAAAGATTATGGTTTACTAGGAAATTTTTCCTTTCCTCCTCCTAACGTATCGCCTTCTATCGCAACTATTCATATGATTTCCTCGAATACTATTGTGTTTGATGATCCATGGATCGTACCTTCTGACTCCGAGTTAGATTCATTTGATGGCACGATGCCTTTGAGTCCATTTGAAATTGCATATCAGGCTGTACAGTCACTTTCTGATCCTTCTTCAACCGAAACTGATCCAAGGAATGGGATCCATGAAGAATCGATTTCTATATCTAGCTCAGCCACAACGACATTTCCCGATCTTATTCATACTAATGAGCAGATTCGTGAACTTTTGTCTGTTGACGATTTACCATGGGAAGATATACATCACTGATCTTTGTTTTTACCTGAGCTGGATCATTTTGAAAATGATTTCACTTCTATTTTTACTGCTGAATGTGTCAAAGAAGCATAGAATCCATTGCAAAATCCAGATTCTAAGTTCAATTTGGAAAATATCTCTCGAACGATTCCTATTGACATTTCAGTTAAGCCAGGAATAATTGAAAACATTCATATAGGTGCTTGTTGTACAGACGATGAAATCCAAACCTATAAAGCCATATTTCAAGAATGTCGTGACGTGTTTGCCTGGTCATATGAAGAAATTCCAGGGATCGATCCGTCAATTGTTGTACATGAAATCAAGACTTACCCGGATGCCAAACCTGTACGTCAACGTTTACGTCAGATACATCCGAGAAAAGTTGCTGCTATCAAAGCCGAAGTTGAGAAATTACTTCATGCAGGTTTCATTTATCCAATTCCTTTAACCGATTGGGTATTGAATATTGTTCCTATTAACAAAAAACAAGGAACGATAAGATTATGTATAGATTATAGGGATATTAATTGAGCCTGTCCTAAAGACAATTATCCAACCCCATATATCGATCAAATTATCAATGATTGTGCCGGCAGTGAAATTTTTTCCTTTATTGATGGATTTTCTGGTTACAATCAAATAAACATATTCCCTGCTGATCAGCCTGAAACAGCTTTCATTGGTCCATGGGGAACATTTTCTTATTGCAAACTACCCTTTGGATTGAAGAACGTTGGGGAAACTTTTCAAAGGGCTATGTCTTACGCATTTCATGACATTAAGCACATTGTGCAGCCTTATCTCGATGATTTACCTGCTCATTCGTCGCATAGGGCTGACCATCTCACTCATTTACGAGCAATCTTTATGAGATGCAGGCATTATCGAATTCGGCTGAATCCACACAAATGTGTTTTTTGTGTAGAATCAGATCGCTTACTGGGATTTATTGTTTCAAAAAAAGGCATTTGCGTTGATCCGTCAAAGGTCGAAGCTATTGTCAATATGCCTCCTCCTTCGACTTTGCGCCAACTCCAAAGTTTGCAGGGGAAAGAAAACTTTTAACATCGGTTCATTCCTAACTACGCCAAGTTAACAAAGGGTTTTACCAGGTTGTTAAAACAGAACGTTCCATTCTTTTGGGATGATATCGCTAATCGATATTTTGATGCACTCAAACACACGTTGACCCATGAACCGTTACTGCATCCTCCCAATTACAACCAGGACTATTTTTTGTACCTCGTCGCTTCTCATTCTACCATTGGGATGGTTTTAGTTCGGGAAGATGAATTCAACAATGAACATGTGATTTACTATCTTAGTCGAAATCTGCATCTGACTGAGATCAAATACACACATGTGGAGAAATTGGCCTTGGCAGCTATTCAAGTTGTCCAAAGATTTCGACACTACATATTATTACGCAAAACCATAGTAATTTCTGACTGTAACCCTATGATGTACATTTTTACCAAACAATTTCTAGGGGGCAAGTATTCCAAATGAATAGTTATCCTGCAGGAATTTGACTTGGAATTTGAAAAATCCATGGCAAAGAAATCTTTGGTTTTTGCCGAAATGATGTGTGATTTTCCCTCTACTGATACTGAAACTGTGGCAGAGCAGCCCATTGTAGACGAATCCTTGTTTCTTATCAGTACACTTGATCCTTGGTATGGGGATATTATTGTTTATCTCCAAACCCAATCTTTTCGGCCTGAAATTTCACGATATCAGCGACAGAAAATACGTTTCCAATCCCAACAATACAATATTATTGGTGATACACTCTATCGTCGTGGAGCGGATTCTGTTTTCTGATGGTGTCTTACTCATGAAGAAGCTGAGAAGGTTCTAAGTGACTTCCATTCTAGAGCATGTGGCAGTCATATGTCTGGGTATGCCACAGCCCAAAAGATATTGTGCACTGGTTATTTATGGCCATCGTTATTCAAAGATTGTATCTATGCAGTCCGGAAATGCCACAATTGTCAAGTCTTTGATCATAAAATGCGTGCATCACCCACTCCTCTTCACCTTATAATTTTTGTCGGTCCTTTCGCAAAGTGGGTTATTGAATTTATTATATGTAACCCTCACTCGGCCAGGGGGCATGCATATATTATCTTAGAAGTAGATTATTTTACTAAGTGGGCCGAGGTGATGCCTACATTTTCAACAGACGACAAGACTGCTGCAAATTTCTTATTTAATCATATAATTGCTAGATTCAATGTTCCTCAAGCCGTTATTACTGATCATGGAAGTCATTTTCAAAATATCATGATGACTGAACTGACAGATCAACTTGGCCTGCTCCACGATAGTTCTACTCCATATTATCCACAGGCTAATGGTCTGGTTGAAGCTATCAATAAATTTTTATTCACTATGATTAAACGAATTATTGGTATTCATAAGTCGAATTGGCATTCCATGTTATTTTCAGCACTTTGGGCATATCGGACCTCAGTAAAAACATCAATTGGTTTCACTCCCTTTCAACTGGTTTACGGTTTGGAAGTTGTATTGCCTATTGAATGCGAAATTCCGTCATTGAAATTAGCCATAGAATTACTCCCAGCTACGACTGAAGAAGAGAAACATTTTTTGTACTTGGCTCAGCTAGATGAGAATCGACGAAATGCTGCATTAGCAAATGAGGCTCATGTCAAATGAATAAAGGCTCAGTACGATAGAAATTTTACCCCTCATAATTTTTCAGAAGGAGACCTAGTCTTAGTGTACGATCAAGCCAATGATAAGCTAGGGGCTGGAAAATTTGTGCCCATGTGGCATGGTCCTTTCATTGTTAAGCGGAAGCTGGCAAAAGGGGCCTATGAGCTGATAGATTTCGACGGTGTCCCTTTAGATAAACCCAGAAACGGGCTTTATCTGAAGAGATATTATGCTTAAATTTGGTGTGGAGATTTTTTATTAGATTAGATTTCTTTACTTCTGGTGTGTCTTAGATTAGAAAAGCGTGCCTAGTTTAGAGTGTGTTTTTATCACTACTCCTGCTTATCTGAGTTTTACTCTTGATATTACATATGTCGACGTCTCTTCAAACCTACATTGGTTTTGCTGATGGTGCTTGTCGTAGTACATGGAACATTTCTTCCGCAGCTTGGGTTATCTATTCACCCTCTGATGAGTTAGTATCCATGCATGGGGTAAGCCTCAGTCAAACAAAAAATAACATTGCAGATTATAGTGCAATGATTGAGTTATTATCTGAATCTATATCGTTTGGAATTAGGAGTTTGATTGTTAGGTTGGATTCTGAACTTGTTGCATTACAACTTAACAGGGTTTATGCCATTAGAAATCCAGTGTTATTACGGTTATTTTTAAGAGTTCGTCTCTTGGAACCTGAATTTGATTACATTGAATATCAACATATTCCAAGACATTTAAATACATTAACAGATGCAGTTGCTTCTAATATGATAAATCGACATTTGCAATAATCAAAACAGTAAATTAAACAACATTCAATAACATGTACAGAAATAGTCGGTAATAGTGATATGTCATAGCATAGAAGTTGGTTTCAAAAATATACATCGTCTTCGATCATAGATTGAAAACACATTATGATCGGCAAAAATGATATACAAAATATCAAAAATATGAGTCTACAATACGATCATCCTATCACTGATGATGATCACGATAAGAGACCACTGCCCGGGCCACCCTACATAGGAACCTCCTAAAAGGTCCTGGGACACCAATCACATATCTCTGTAATCTGAGTGGGATATCATCTATGTCAGTCTCTGGAATGTCTAGAGTCAGGCGCTCTAGGTGATACTCTAAATCATACAGGATATCTGCTAATTGGTCCTCTTGGGCTGGTGCTGCGGCAGCTGGATGCCTCCTCTCATAAGGCTAGAGATGGGCTGGTCACCATGGGCCCACATCTAAATTTAAAACTTTTGATTATTAGTTTTGAGACGATTAAAATACAAAAAAAAATTAGAACTTAGAAATTGTTGAAAATTATTTTTACCTGATTCATCCCACTGTTCCCCTGCTGGGAGAGTCATCTCTCGGTCGCCGCAGAAATCTATCGTGGCGTATGGAAAATCCTCTATGACAAAAAGTTGGCGTTCCAGCCAATGAAAATTTGTAGAAGGAAATCAAACAACCTTGACGCCCTCAGTAGTATGAGGGGCCATCAATGCAACCCAACGAACCATCCTAGGTTCTCGAGGTCGACCAGCATCAACAAGAATGTTCTGCGGAGCTAACATGGGGATCCTCTCTAGAGCAAAGGTGACTACAATGGATCCATATCCAAAGTTGTTTAGCTTTTCGTTATTTTCTCTGGTTAGTTGGCCTTTTACATTGGCCAACATAGCTTCACACCAGTTGAAAATGGTGTCTCGAAAACAGTCTACAGCAATGCGCATCTGGGAACCGATAGCCACATGCAACGCTACGCTCCCACACAATCTGGTGATAGTAAATGCAATAAATTTAAGCTCGGGACGGATGATATTTTTTATGTAAATCCATTTGTCCCGAGGGTCTGCCTGATCATTACAGAACTCTAGTCGAAGACTAGCGACAGACTGGCCACCTGGCCTAGTCCCAAATAGAGAAATTTGTTCGCCCCTCTTGGAAAAACCAGTCAAAAAATAGATATCCTCCAGCTCAACTTCGAGCCAGTGGCTGCCAATAATGAAACACTGGTCCTGTACATTCCATCTGTCCACCGACCACGTCAGGAGGTCTACCTATGCCCTCATGCCCTGAATGGCCCAGAATTTATACAAACCGCATGCTCTTAATGCCTGCATTGTAGGAAAATGAAGCATTGCGGTTTTATCTACGTCTTCATGCTCACGTTATCTTCAAATTAGCGTCTTGTATATCCTACAATGCATAAAAAGATATATTAGAACAATCTATTTTAAAAAAATTTGGGCAGAATTAAAGAAATTTAAGTTTGAAATTTAATTGTGCGGGGTCCACACTCTGTTCTCATACACAGTGCATAGGAACTCACGAGCGCTATGAGACAGGTGTTGACCCAAGATTTTTTTCTATGTAGAAAAAATTCGGGGTCCGCAGGGCTCGAGTGTTGCACCTGCGAACCCCCGTGGGCAATTTTTTGAACCTATTTTTCCCTTAAAAACAAAATATAAAGCCTAAAAATTAAATGTAAATGGATGAAATGCAAGATAAGGAGGTCGTGGATTACCTGGAGCTGACGGTTTTCGATTTCGCTGGACGGATTTTCTAGAATCTTCACAGGAACTTTTTTACCCAAAAGCTCTTACTTTTCACTTTGAACACAAATGGTAAAAATGAAGTTAGAAAAGTCCTTTTTATAAGTTTTTTCGAATAAGTGAATTTTTAATTTGTTTATTTTTCACTTTAAAAAGATTATTTTTGAAAGCATTTTTATTTATCTTAAACAGGTATGTGTAATGTTTCGAGTTTTTGTGCAGAAATTGGATTTTTCAGAAAAATTGATCGTTTTTCAATAAAGAGCATACTTTTATCACTTTTTCGGACTCTTTCAAAAATTTATGAAAAAGCAAAAACTTGGAGTTCTCTTTTAAGCTCTTTTCAGACTCTTAAAAATTGAAAAGATTGCCAAGCACTTGATTATTCGAATTCGTTAAAATAAATGAATGATCGTCCCTTCAGTATAAGTTTACCCCTTTTACGAACTAAAATGGACTATTTACGAAAAAGGTATACGTTGACTAGTTATGATCAATAGAGTTCTCTCCCGCATTATTTTATTCGTTTTCGGGCTCGAGAGACTAAATTTACGAAAAAGTACCCTCATGGAGTCTTCTTAAGTTTTTTCTTCTGACTCCCTAAAATTGAAAAAACACTGAGTTTTTCCTATACTGGACTCGTTAAAATTTAACAGTAAAGGACCTGCTCAATTTCAAAACAGGAATGAACCACTCCTTCTTAGGGTTCAAATCTTAAACTAAGTTGGACTCATCCGAAGGATGAGCTTATAAACAAGCAAATGTTATCCTCCTCAAGCTTGTCAAAAATAAAGAGGTACTTTCCAGAAATGGTGGGGGAAAAGAGAGAAAAATGAACCTGTTTGTTGTATTTTGATTATTCAAAAAGTCATTAACCACTCTTGAAGACGACACTTTTTGTTCACCTGGGTTGGGAAATCCTTTGCCTAATAGTTAATCAAACCATTTTGAAAGTCTTCAGCCGGTTTCTGTGTTTTAGCTTTGGGTCAATTGTCACCAAGCCATCTGCAGTGTCATTATGTGTTCAAGAGGACAGTTCAAACAAACCATTCATCTGCAAAATATCTGTCATCCATTTTGACCATCCCTGAGTCAGTCCTTACCAATATATTTCTTCAAAACTTGATCTATGATTTCGTGTTGTGGGCTTGCCTACGACATATCACTTCCTATCGATGACAGTTCATTATCTAGGAAGTTGATTTAGAAATCATCAGTACCTTGAAATCTGCATGCCTCAATGGCAGGTTTCTTGCCTTCGACGATAGGTTGCATCATTGACCTTCGATCGAAAGACTCTGTGACATGTTCGACTTCAGCTCATTCATTCACATCTCATGGATTGTACTGAGTACTTTGAGATCCATTGACATTACTGGTGGTTACTCTCACACTTGTTTACAGTTTACATCATTGACTAGTAATCAAGTGGTTTCTACCATGTTCGAATTTGACACATTCATTCACATGGATAGAATCGTACTAGTTCGAGAAGCGGAAATCAAGACCCTGGATCTAGTTTCTACCATCCAAGCTGCGAGGAATTTTGTTATCATTTATACAGTGGACTATTCATAAACATATGGCTGCATCCATACTGTGTCTACACATGTCTATACTGTTAATGTATTGAAAATCATTCTTGTATCAGAACAATTTAAATTAGTTTATAGTTAGTTTTGATCTGAGTATGGGAATGCCTACCTCAGCTATGATATGTCTACATATATATTTTTTGCATTGAATGTTTTTACAGGTTCTGACTGGGGTGTCCACAGGATGATCCTTGAAATGATAAAGTACTGCACTCTTCATATATGACAGACTTCAGCTTCATCTATTCCATACTTTTCACTTTAGGGGGCAATCTGTTGCACTAAAAATTGTCATCCTGACATTCTGCTATATGTATGAGCTCATTATCACTCATACTTCCTCCTTTGCAAGTCTAACATATCATTTCTTCATATCAAGCCTTGAAAATAAGAGAAAAGTTTTTAAAAAATCTCCTTAACTCTGGTATCGCACTTTCTCTTCATCTTGCCTGCGGTCTCGCACCTAATGTTCATGACTTCTGCGTACCTGAACGCAATTTCTCTATGTTATGGGTGCGGACCCCTATAAAATATTATAAAGGCACAAGTAAACTCAAAAATCTCACTTTCAATAAATTCTAGAAGCCTCTAGAAAGAATCTTGCGGTAGCAGAACCACTCTTTTGAGGTTCATGTATCCCTTACCTTAAGGAGCTAACCCCTTGATGTGAGGAGCTTATCCCTTTGAAGGAGGATTCTATCCCTTCATAGTTGGAACTAAAACCTCCTCTTTTGCACTATGAAAAGAGGCATTGGGTAGCCTCAAGGGGAGTTCAAGCTTTAGAATTAGTTGAGGTTAAGTGCTGTTGGGATTCAGACTCATTTAACTGAGATTTTTGTGAGGAGAGATCACATACCTCTATCTGTCTCGGTTGGAAGAGTGCAAGGCTTGTCAGAGTAGAGGAGATTCCTGCTTCAGACCCCGGGAATGCCTGTTCAACATCAAGGCTAAGGTTGTAAGGTTTTCTTATTCAAAGTTAATACAAATGAATTCATTTTTCTCAATAAACTGTTAATTAACTATTTATTTCATGGATTCCTTGATCACCATGATAGGCATGATTTATAATATTTACTATACAGGTGCTATTTAATGTTTCCTTGTTTGTGATTGTAGTTCTATAAGGATAACTCCTTCAAGTGATCGAGGGACAACTACTTCGAACAAGCATTGGATCTACGGTAAGTCCTTAACACCTTTATAGTATTCTTTTGTAAATCGCATATGTCGAGAGAGAGATAGGTTTATTTGGTCATTTTTTGCTAGATTACCTTTTGGTACTAGGGAGATCGATCTTGTCCGCAAGATTGATTTATCTTCCCAACAATGGTGCTAATAAGTATTGTCTAGAATGTATTCCTCAGAACGAGACGGAGGAGAGTCTGAAGGGAGGGAACAAATCAAATCAGCAAAGACTAGTGAATTCTTCGACTTGGCAGCAGTAAATGCCAAATCGAACTCTTGGAGGATGAAAATCCACTTTGAGTATTTTTCCCCCCAGCAATTTTCGAGACAATATATAGGTCATGGGGTTGCAATCGGAAATCATAGTCACTGTATGTAAAATAATATAATGATGAAAACACTGAACAGCTTCAACCGCAGCTAACGCTAACTTCTCGATGTGTGCATAGCACGTCTCAGGGTCGAGAAGGTTACGAGAGAAGTAATAGATAACATGCTCATTATCGTCATCATCATCTTGTACCAGAACCATGGAAATCGTACTAAAAGTGGTGGCTAAATAAAGGGAAAAATCACGATGATAGTTAGGAGGACGCAACAGAGGAGCATTGACAAGTAACGTCTTCAGGGCCTCAAAATACTTTTGAGCAATCTCATCCCAACGGAATGATACATCCTGCTTTAATAATCGCGTGTATCCTCTAGCCACTTCTGCATATTTACGTATAAAACGACGTAGAAAATTAGCCTTACCTTACAAACTCTGCAACTGATGTAATGAGGAGGGAGATGGGAGATTGATAATAGCCTCAACCTTGAGAGGATTGATGTGAATTCTGTCTTTGGATACGATAAACCCTAATAGTCTACCGGAATCAATGCAGAAGATGCACTTGTGCAGATTAAGCCAAATGTTGTAACGTCGACAACGAAGAAAAATCATATGAAGATGGTCAGGATGGTCAGGATGTTTAGTTGAATGAGCGGGAAGATCATCTGGATAAGTTTGAACGATGTGGCGAATGTCATGGAAAGCATATGACATCGCTCGCTGAAACGTAGCCCCAACATTCTTTACGCCAAAAGGGAGCTTCTTATATGCGAAAGTACCCCAAGGACAGATAAAGGTAGTCTTATGTTGATCAGTCAGGAGAATTTTAATATGATTGTAACCAGAAAAACCATCCATTATGGAAAATATCTGACTCCCGGCACAGTCATCAATGATTTGATCGATAAAGGGAGTAGGATAATTATCCTTGGGACAAGCAAATTAATATCACGATAATCAACACAGACGTGAATAGTTCCCTATTTCTTATCTACAGGAACAATATTAGAGACCCATTATGTCAAAGGAATCGGATAAATAAAACCATCTCTAAGAAGTTTTTCAACTTTGCTCTTGATGGAAGCAACTTTTCTAGGGTGCACTAGATGAAGATGTTGGCAAACAGGTTTCGACCTGGGATAAGTATGAATTTCATGCACCACTATACTAGGATCAATGCTAGGAATTTCTTCATAGGACCATGCGATGATATCATGGAATTCGCGGAAAAGGCCACTATAAACTTGTACTTCATCAGAAGAACAAGTAACCCAAATATGGATGTTCTCAATGATTCCCGATTTAACAAAAATGTCAATAGGCATCGTCTGTGTAATGCTACTCAAGTTACCTTTCGTAAAGATGTCATGTGTCAAAACAGGCAATTGAAGTGGGGGAGAGGGAACCTGAGATACAAAACACTCAAGACAAGTAGACATGGCCCCAAGGCCAGGCATAAACGAGGAACGATGATGACCATCATTCCATGGTAGATCCTCAAGAGACATGGTTTCCATGATGGCTTCATCAGAGGGAAACACTTCTTTCAAAGGATTGGGTGAATCTGAATCACCAAGCTAGGGGGATTGAGAATAAATGTCAAGAGACAGGCTCAGAGGAGCACAATCAGAGGACGGAGGTTCCGAAGCAGCGAGGAGTTCACAATAATCACTGAGAAATCATATGAATCTTAACAGTATTCAGTGGAGAAAGAGGAAAAATACCCATGAGGGCATGGTCTTTAAAAAGACCAGGCCCTATGCTCTCGTACGAAGAAGGAATCTAATCCACATAAGGAACGTTGTTCTTGGAAGAAGAGGTGAAGAAATACAATTGATCAACAGTAACAATATTTCCTTCCTGTCGAAATTTCAAAACATGAAAGAGAGTGGACAGAACACACAACATGGCGTGAGTCCAAATTCAACCAAGGAGAAGATTATAATTGAGTTTAGCATCAACGACTTCAACCTCAACATTGACTATCTTCCCTTTCAAAGTAATCGGTAAACTAGCGAGAACACCTAAAGGTTTTGATTCTCTTCCATCAAATGCTTCTAGGGAATTTGGTGATGAATTCAGGGCTGGAGAGCCAATGGCTTTCCAACACGAAGATGACATGACGCAGGTTGATGCACCTTTTTCCATGACTTCTCGATGGATGTCGAGACCATTAATAACAACTTGAATAATGAGTGTAATCTGATGCGGAAGTCGTGGAACGGAATTCTCCAGATCTAAAGCAAGAAGGCTAGTATTGGTAGGATCAATCCCACCAATCACAGATATCAAAGCTTTGTGCTGTGATGGACAACTCTGAAGTACCTCTACATGGACATCGCGGACTGCGCCTAAGCCAAATCCTCAACAATATTATAATGGTGAGTCGCACAGGTGTTGGGATTATAAGAAGACTTATGAAGTACACCTTTGGAAGGTGGTCGCACAACGGATTCAGCATTGGGCCTTTCAATTTCAAGCTGACCAGTAATAGGTGGAGGGGGAGGACCATCAGCGATCTCCTTTCCTATAGCCTGACGTGAGCCAATATAATATTTCGATCGAGTAGCAATAGAAATGGCTGCAGGACCATTCATCATGAACACCTGAGAGCCAAATGGGGCAGAGGACTGAGGTTGCTCTACCATCTGAGTCTGCTGAGATGGGAAAGGTTCTTTAAGAATGGTCAGAGTTCCCTAGGTGCCTTTGAGCAAGTGACTCACTTCGGATCGTCAAGGACAATCCTTGGTGAAGTGATCATCATCACAAATCAAACAAGGGTACTTCGATTTGCGTTGAGAACCATCGCCAGCACGAGGTTTTTGAGAATCATGTTTTAGGGTATCGACTTTGGCCTTACCTTTACCCTTCTTCTTACCTTTAGAAGCATTGTCCATAGGATTGGCTTGAATTGCATTAACTTTTGCGGGTTTATCGAAATTAGGAGTGGACTGAGAAGCAACGTTATTGGAAGAAGCGGACTTCGGCTTTCCAGTGTTTGAAGACGAAGACTTTTGAGAATTCTGAGACACAAAACCAATAATACCATTGACGGATGGAGTCATTGGTGGTTTAGAAGTTGCAGGTCGGGGAGCATCAGGCAAGATATTGTATAATGCGCCAGATTGAGAGTACACAAGATCAAGGTATTGGGCATAAGCAATGGCTTGTTCCTCAGTTACACATGCCCCCATAGCGATGTCTTTAGCAATTTGATTGACAAAGGAGGTGGTGAACCAATGAGTTAGAAGATGATTAGGAATTTCAAATTTTATCATGCGATGATGACGTCGCCACTCATGAATATGATCTGAGATATGAGTAGCTTGGTCTTGTTTCAATGAAGTGAGGAGGTGTGTCCTAGTCTCATTACGGACTGGTAACTGGAAGTGTGTAAGGAATTCCATGGATAAAGAATTAAAATCTTGGAAGATTCCATGAGATAGCTCAATGTACCACTTTGCAGCGGCACCAGTAAGAGTTAGCCAAAAAGGACAGAGTCTAATATAATCATCCCCCCAAGAGTTAGAGGAACACCACAAATGGTAAGTCATAACATGTGCTTGGGGGTCTTCGCCAGACTTGCCCTCAAATTTAGGACAATCACCAAGAATATTGGTTGGAACCGAAGGCCAATACGAGTTATGAAGAATAGGATCATTCGTCAACTTTGACACATCAGGTAATTCCAACGTAGAAAGAAACGGTAATTGAGTGTTGAAATTCATCGGAGTTCTTTGATAAGGATCAGCATGTACATTCCACCCAGTCCGAGCGGGATTCTGTCCCCATACATTCTGTCCCAGAGGATTTAGATCATAGGGATTAGAAGCAGGATAAGTCGATTGATACTGGGGTTGAGGACCAGGATACTAAGTCGAAGTAGACCACTGAGGTCCTTGCTGAGCATTATAAGGAGTCTGTTGTGGAATGTAAGCATGGCTTTGAGGTTGATGATATACAGGTTGATTTGGAGGGTAAGGAACCTAGGGCGCACTATATACCGGTTGACATGAACCGTCAGGGTAGTAAGCACCTTGTAGTTGAGCAGGCAGACCCAATTGAGCAGGTTGAGTAGGCTGCTGAGCGGGTAAACCTAGCTGACTATAAATAGGTAAAATGGGCTGTTAAAACGATGGAACCGACTGAGCAGTAGGTTGAATCGGTTGTTGAGGGCCACCGGGTTGGCCTTGTGGGAAAGGTTGACCCGATGGTTGTGATGGACCAAGTTGTCCCTGATAACCAGGTTGACCCGGAGAAGGACCGTAGGGTTGTCCTAGTTGCACAACATTTTGGCCATATTGGGCATGTGGCTGCAGTTGTGGTGCAACAGGTTGTCCCTGTGGTGGGTATATTTGACCCCCATGGTCATAAGATAGTCATGGTTGATTCGAAGGTTGATCGGAGGGTTGTCCATGTTGGACCAAAGGTTGTCCTTGTAAAGGTTGGCCTTGTGGACCAAATGGTTGTCCCTATGGACCAAAACTAGGGCCCTGCTGAGCTAAAGGTTGTCCCACAGAGGGTTGTCCTTGCAAGCCAGAGGGTTGCACAGGCAAGGTAGGTTCAAAACAGGAAATGGTCTGATAAGGATCAGTAGGAGGCAAATAGACCGGATTACCATGCTCATCATAATGGTGCAGATATACATATACAGGATTACCAACAAAATCATAGTGATGTAATTGAAGATTTTTAGGAGCTTGGAACTGCTGAAAACCCTAAGAACTCTCCTGCTGAACAGCCAATAGATATTCTTCAAAAGTAAGACTACCAGGAATCACAGGAGTAGTGGAAACTGCACTAGAAGCAGGCGTGTCCTCCGTCGAAGGAGCATAACATCGGTGAATATCTAACATTTTCTCGTCAAACACATAGGTAGAAAGTATAGGTGTGATAGAGGTAGATGGGGTTTCCATGGCATGGGTTTGTGATCTACCCGAGTCGGGATTAACAGGCCACGTAGGATTGAGAAAAATAGACCTCCATGTGTGAAAATATCCTGACGGCTGATGGGTAACAACTGGTGTGGATGAAGCCACACAGACCGTTAGTTGGATTGGAATAGATGTAACAGTAACCGATGAACCAGGTGTCAAAGGCGATAGTCCTAACGCAGGTAGGACCGAACTCTGAGGAGGAGTTAATGTACTAGATTATGCAATGGAGGCAACACCAGACATAATCTAACTCAAGGACCGATATCCAAGTGGAAGTGACACTGATGGTGGAGAAGACTAAGTAGAAACATGATGGACATCTTCTAGAAAAAGCTGATATTCTCTTGTAGAAACAGTCATTCCTTCACTACCAATAGGACTAGATGAGTTCATGTCTAACTCTGTCTTAAGATCTTTGAAAAGACTATAGGGATTAGGAGGCACAACAACAGCAAAAAATGGCGAACCCGACGTAAGAGGAGGAAAATCTCCTTCTTCCCAAAAACTAGACCAAGCACCAGAAGGAGGCCAATTGAACTGAACTGGCCCTTCAGGAGGAGATCTAGTAGCAAGAGGCAGGACAGACAGGAGGATAGGTTGCAAAATCTCGGCAGACCTAGTGGACTGAGGAGTTTCAAAAGAAATGTCCAGGAAAGAACTACCACTAGGAGGCAATGAGGACGATGAAACTAGTAGTTCCGCCACCGTGGTTGTATATCAAAACATAGAGGAAAAAAGAGAACCAATCAAGGACTTCAAGATCAAAACCAAGGAAAAAAAACAGTCCAAGTAATAAAACTTTAACAGGCATGTGATCGTAGGTGATTAATTTTATGACACTGAAACCATATTTTGTTGTTTCATTTTTAAAGAGTCGAGAAACAGACCGAAGATGACTCTAGTCGCTTTCAATTTTAAACGAGCATGAAAGGAAAAGTGCTCAATGATCTCTTCTCTTTTTAAAGAGTCATGAAAACATCAAAATGACTACTCTGGAATACTAAGCAAGAGGGTATACCAGGTTTCCGTGAACTGCCATATATACCTTGGTGATCAAATGAAACAGAAATGACCAAGGACATAACGTACGTGCAGGTAGTCTCCCTGAATGTTGTGTTTGGTTTATCATGGTTACAAAGCGGCAGACTCGACTTCCTATGGATAAAAGGATTGCAACCCAGAGGGGTCTCCCTTTATATACTCGACGGTACAAGGAGCACAAGTCCGTACTAGCACTGCCTAGAGCTAGATGGCGAATGACAGCTACTAGGTTTTGCCGGAGCATGTCTCTAGCCTAGAAAACTAAAAATGTTTCATTAGGTTCAATGCTTCCTTAGGTTAATTAAATAAATTTTAAAGTTGATCTTGGATTATGTTTCAGTTTTAAGGTCCTATCGATTTTGGATCTCAAAACTCCTAAATGCAAACTATATGCAAATGAACATCATTTCTGACTCAATGCATGCTAATTACGAGAAGGATAGAGATATTTCAAACAAAATAAAACAATGAAAGTATGCGAAGAAATCCACTAATGCATCTAACACAATCAAAATAAAATGAAACTCTTTCCTAGACAATCAGTCGCTAGTTATGCAAAAGAAAATTTAACTTTCGGTGCAAAGAAAGAATGCAAAATATGTTTTTTTTTTTTTTTTCAATGAAAAGAAGCACATGATGCACTAATTACATGAAAAACAAAAACAAACACTAGCTTAAGTGTTGCGTAGGAATCGAAATTGAATGACTCAATAAAACGCAAAACAAACATAAGAAAGCACTTAAACTAATGTCGCAAACTTTCAAACCAAGAGAAAGTTTTCAAAATGACCCAAAACAAGCAATGTAATCTATGCTTGGAGCAATAAAGCGAAGAATAAATCGAAAAACAAAATGACTCTGTAACCAAAGCAATCACTCAAAAGGATCAGGAAAACTAAGTGCAATCCATCCACGAATGAGACTGACAACAATCAAACTGACTTGATTTTCGAACAGAAGGCTCAATGCACTAGGACACCTAGAAACCCTAAGGCCTTAACTGACACTGATAATAATATGGACAAATGACTGGGGAAAACAAGTCGACGACAATAAAAACAGTCCCAAAGGCATAATTACACATAAAAAATAACCCAGAAGCAAGGAAAATTAACCAAAAGACTCATTAAGGAGGTCAAACCAAATCCTACAAGGGTTGGCGCAATTGTAAGGCTATAATCCGCACCATACAAGGGTTGGCATGACTGCGAAAAGAGAAACCTGCACCAATTGGCGCGACTGTTCAGAGGAAAAGTGTGCCAAACCAGATAACTAGGGAAAAAGAGGAAAAACCAAAACCTAATGAGCAAAGGTCAATCTCGACACTTTGGAGCTAAACAGAGGATGTAAACTAAGCAAGCAAACCAGGAAAGGCTGATAAGCAAATCAATAATTGAAACTGACCCAACAAGATGAAATGGAAAATTCGCATTGATCCCCAGTGGAGTCACCAATTTTTTAAGCAAGTAAATCCTCTCTGCGGACAAAGACGATCCCTCTAGCCCTAGAGTGGGTCTAGAAACAAAGGGACATGCTAAAGTGTTGATTCCTAATTATTGAATGAACAAAGGACGCGGTAGATCGACCTACCTGGAATCCAATGTTGTCGTTGTTGCTGTAGTGGTGGTGGCCTCCCGCTCCTGCCTTGGAAAATCATAATCCTTCCACTATTATGCTTGGATACCTGCACATAGAACAAGAAACAAGAACAACATACGACATAATGGTTTCACTCATAACTGCTAGCCAATCAAAGAGGGCTAAGCATGTTGCATTAAGCATCTAACATAATACAAAATGGGAACCAAACAATAGTCATGTATATAAATGAATAGAAGGAGTGTTACAACCAATGCTTTGACGTCGCAGTCTCTTCCAACGGGGTTCAGTTGAAGCGCGTCTCAGATGCTCGTCAGGGAATTCAAACGGGATGAAGGCATGTACTCAAGCTCTCTAAGAAGTCATGGACTCAATCTTCCTCAACTTAATTCCTTCTTATTCTATCTTCTCTATTAATTCAACTATAATATGTTTAAATCTCCAAGTTCAGCTAGTTTGTTCTAAGAGAGTTAGCTTCTTTTATAGAGGAAAAGGAGGAGGTCAGGATCCCTACAAAGGTTGGAGGGAGGCCTATCCTTTAGGGAGTTCCCATAAGTAGTGGAAACCATAAACCTAAATGAGGGAGTCCGTGGTTTTTCAGTTCAACCACTCCCAATGACTCATCCTCGAGGTGGTTGGAGTGGAATCTTCGCCTGTATTTTTTTTTTAAATTCCATAAATATCTTAGCACGGGTGGAAAACTAGGACAGAGTGCCAGATGGCATGGGTCCCAGTGTTAATCTTCTTCTTTGGCGCGAGGGCATAATTGATCACCCGCGCCAAGACAAAAGCAAGGGTTTTTTAGTCTTTGCTCAGGGAATAGTCAATAGAAGGAATATTTCTCTCATGTAAAGGGATACAATGATGGTCTTTGCAAGGCATGACACTACTTATTGATCACAGGAATGACCCTCCAATGGGCGAGATGGGGATTGCAAGGACAGTGAAAAAATGCTATGTAACACTATGATAGTGTGTAAGCTTTGTAGATCTACCTCTTTGGGCCTTTTTAGAATTCTTCTTTTGATGATTTCAATAGTCCCTTTTGAGCCCTTCCTGTACTTGATTACAGATAGTTTTGGAGGATTTATTTGAGGATTTTTGTGGGTTTTACAAAGGTTATTGTTAAGGAATTTATCTAATCCTACTTCACCCTCCTTGCTGCAAACTCTCATGGAAAATTTTGTGAGAAATATGTTGTTTAGCTTGTCTAATGTTCCCATGTTCCTCATAAATTAAACATGTTGAGTCTTTCAAAATATACATTCCATAGTTATTATTAGCCTACAATGACATCCCACCCCCTACACCGTCACATTATGAAGAAATTATGTCACACTACATGCCTTTGAAAATTTGGTATCCCTTTATTGCATTGCAATGGCTCATGATAATAGTATGTCTTAGTCTAAAATATACATTCCATGTTATAAATGTGTACCATAAGTATAGAATCTTGTATTACCATACATTCCAATACCATGCATTATATCATTTTTAATTTATATGGGTATAGTAAGTTTATAACAGTACTACATTTTGTGTCCAAAAATGATGTATGTACGACATGGTTTAAATGTTTCCACATCAAAATTAGTCCTTTCAAGAAAATTTTCCTTTCTAATCTATATTAGGTTTCATGTTTTTTCACATTTTTTTATAAACATCAATATATCAATGTTTCAATTAGGAATTTTGTTATTCTTACACAACCTATCAACAGGTGCAATATTCTCATGTATTTGTAAGGCCTATTTGACTCTCCTGAAACCAATTTGGAAGTGAGTGACTATGATAGTGTGTAAGCTTTGTAGATCTACCTTTTTGGGCCTTTTTAGAATTTTTATTTGGATGATTTCAATAGTCCCTTTTGAGCCCTTCCCATAGTTGATCCGAGACACTTTTGGAGGATTTATTTGAGGTTCATTATGGGTTTTACAAAGGTTATTTCTAAGGAATTTATCTAAGCATACTTGACCCTCCTTGTTGCAGATTCTCATGGCAATTTTTGTGACAAATATGTAGTTTAGTTTGGGTATAATCCTCACCATGAAAATTTTTCTAAACTAAGATACTTCTTTGTGCTTAAGATATTAACTATATTCCTTGATATTTGATCCCTAATATAAAACCTAGATAAAATAATTTTTACAATTGTTCATTGACTATGTCTTAAAATCTTATGATGGTGGATGAAAATAAATGAAGTTGTACTCTCTGAGGATTATCTTCATGTAGAACTTCACCAATCCATAGTAATTAGTTTGTGGTACATTTTGGTGATTAGGCACATATTTTGGATTAGTTTCATGAAGTTTCTCTTGATAGATATAAATAAGAACATAATTTTAAGGAGAACCACCATATTGAGCTCACATTGTTGTATTGATTGAAGTAATAAAATGTCTAAAAGTAACAATGATTGAGATAGAAAAAGTCGTAAAATTATATATATTCTTTTAATGTTCAGACTTCCATCAAATATTTGATGAAACATGCTAGCTTTCAAATATTAAACTCTTATTGGTCGACATAGTCATCGTATAATGGACACAAAAATGACAGAATGAAGCGCATCGATTTTATATTACTCCCGTCATATAGAAATACAAGCATCATGTATTTTACGCACAACTGATGGAAAGAAGCGTCAGACATATAAGACTCCCGCCAAACATAATTTTTATTTGTTTCATATATGACACAACATTGTCAGACTGCGTACTCCATAACGACGGAATGACACGCCTAGTATTCAAAACCCTTGTCAAACTAATTTAATGAAAAATTCATTATCTAACACTAATACGTCGAACGAGTCACTTCATACCGACTGAAGGAACCATTAAAGAGATAACACTCCCATCACACAATCTAGGTAGATCATCAATTATACGACATTGAAACGTCGGTTTCTCCCATGAGAATAAACTAACAAATTGTCGAATATCTCGCAAAAAACTATCACAATTTTGAAATTATGGGGAGACAGAACGTAACGCGGGACCTATCGGATATTTGATGGATGTGCACCTACATATCAATTTTTTGTGTGTCATATATCCAATGAATTACAATTTTGCAAAACTGACTTTGAAATGTCGGTTCTTTTATGATAATTTCGGCCATGTTTTGTGTCGGGTAGTTGGCATCTATACCATATGCTATTATCAATAAAATTTTATTTTTTGATTAGGAAGGCCATTAGGCATACATTTTATTGTCTTGGCAAATTAATTCATGAAATTCATAAAAAAATTTGCATTAGTCATAATCCTAGGTTTGAAGAGTCCCACTTGTCATGTCATCATGGTCAAATCCATAAAAATCAACCAAAAATCTCCATACATTGGTTCAACTTCTAGTTTAGGCCACCTCTCTGTTTTTTCCAGAGTCCACAGTGAAATTAATGGAAAACAAGTTTTTTTTGCTATGGACTCACTTGAGCAGTCCTTAGTGAATCTACCATAATTATATTGGAAAATGCTACGAAATCATGTTTTTTTGCATCGGTAAATAAACAGGTGAGGTGTCGAGTTTTAAGTGATTAGGGGTCAATCTGAGGTCACATGATCAATTATATGTAATCATGCAACATGTGTGATCATCATTGGTCATTCATCATTTCACTTAACCTCTCTCATTTGTCTTTATCCCTCTCATATTCAAAACTTACCTTTTAAATTCATCCTTGAAAGTTATTTTCTGTCATATTTCCCTATTACCACTGAGTGTAGCTGTTGTCATCACTTTTAGAAAGCTCCATCTTTGTTTTCAAGCTTCTTGCTATGCAATTCTTTTCTTTGTAGGTTTTGTACTCCAACCAAGAAAACCACTTACCAAGTTGCAACTTGCCAAAGGTGTCATGGCTAATAATAAGGCTAAAGTGACAGACAAAGGCAAAGAACCTGTGGCAGAGAATATCATTGACTTATGTCCAGCAAAGGGAGAAGATAAGTTGTATAAATGGCCTAAATCAAAGGTGCTACTAACTCTCACTACGGATATGCCTAAAGTCCCCTGTTTCTGCAGCAAAGGAGCTTTTTGAATATTTTTCAAATTTTGATGGTCTTTTTGAGACAACGTAGCCACGTGGAAAGGTCAGAGCTCATCAGGTAAATTTTTTGATAAAAACATACTCTTTCAAAAATCCTTTTAGATTACTATCTCATCATGGAAGATTCATCAATCATTATGAAATCAACTCCTAAAAGGTAGGAAGACAGGTCTCCTAACTTGGCGGGAGAAATTATGTTTTGGTCATGGTCAGTGCCACCCAAGCACATGACCTTCTTGATGTAAATATGAATTTTTAGAGTCTGTTGATGTAATAAATAGGTTTTAGAGTCCTATTAGGTTTCTAAGTCCTAAAATTATCAGTTTTGATTTGTATATCCATGTAATATTCTTATGGTTAAATTAGGTGCCATCAGAAGGAATAGAAGGCTCAGCCTTGTTCGCAGACCCATTGTAGATATGCCTAAGCCTATTAATAGGTAGATTATCAAAGAATAGAGCGTTTATTGATGTTTACTACAGACCTACTATTGTAAAAAAAATCACGAGTAAGATATAGTGGCAGATTTCTTTTCTTCACCTGAGATTCATTGATGTTCTCATGAGTATTTGTCTTATGTATTATGAAATTTTATCTTTAGTATTCTGATGTTTGATTACTTATAATTCATGTATTACATGCTCTAACTTCCTTCAAGACTATTGTGAATGTTATCTTTTCATCAAAACATCTATATGCCTTAGCTTCCATAAGAAGAGTTCATATGTCATTGAGTTCTTTTCAGTGACTCCATATGCCCAATGGTAGCTTATTAACATCCTTCACCTGCAGAAAAACATTCAAAATACATTCAGAGTTAGCCATCTTTGTCTCCTTATATTTTCTATTGAATATTATCATAGATTACCTTGAGAGAGCCCTCTTAGGTTGGAAAGGCTAAGTTCTAGCTAAAAGTGGTCTGAAATAGTTCCTCTAGGTTGACTGTTGAAGCAACTCATCAGCCTTAATTTAGTGATAACACAATCGAATAGTCGATGCTAACTAAAGTTTCGACTATTCGAGATAATGCCAACGACGATTTGTTTAGCTATAATGTGTGAGATATCCGACACCATTAAGTTTCATATTCAACGAATAGTCATCAGATTTTGGCCCCATTTGTACTAGTGAAACATTTTACTAAATGAGGTGAGGAAAAATTTCCTCTACCTTGTGCCTAGAGCACTAATAAGCATTTCTTGGAATTTTCCCTTTCTAATGAATCTACCAAATTTCATTCTATAATTTTATTTTAGTTAGGGACCTCTTTTGTAAAATTATTTCCTCGCTAAAATCTACTTGTGCATCTGGTGCTAAATCCTCTATAGAAGGTAACACTTTTTACTCTTCCTGATCCAATATTGAAGGGTCATCGAGTTTCATATTTATACATTCACCATTTATTAAATGTGTATTTAGGGGGGAAGATTGAGTCTATATGAATTATCTCAAAGGAACTATATTACAGAGAATTACTTTTCTTACCAAGAACCTACAACCTCTCCCTATTCAATGTAACCATACTTTTTCTACTACTCTGAAGAATTCTCTATTCTATTTTGATCATGCATGGACTTGTATCTTTCCTATGACTTATGTAGTGTCTCCTATACCTATAGATGGATTTTCTTTATCTTCTCAACAATTTTTTATTCCCTTAAGGAATACCCTCGAATATCCTCCCTCACTACTCGTCGTCTATATGTGATATCTGAATATGAGGGTGGAAAATATCAAAAATAATTTGCAACCTTGGCGGCATGAGTCTCTCTCATTAGTTGTGGTCGGTCAAGGAACGCATAAATTTTCCATCCTATAGAGTAACCCATTATATTTGATATGGTATTCAATTGTGTTTTCACCATCATGCACATGATTATTTCTTTTAAACTACTTAAATAACACCTTGAAGTCCTCATTCTATGTGTATTCCTCTCAATATGCATCACGGGTGAAAGGATCCATGTCATCAGATTTCCCAAAGTTGTGGTATTTGATGTGGGTGGTCTTGAAAGTATGTTGTTCAATTTCTTTGTGTTTCTCTTCTTGTACTTGACCACCAATTGAAATTTCCATAAGAAACCCCATCCACTTGTAATGATCGGTCTTCTATAAATTACCATAGGATTAAAATTTTCATAATGGATGGTGATATGTGTGGATTATTATCTCACTTCCCATTAGATTTTTCCACTTTTTCATGGCTTGTACCATAACATAGAGCTCCTTGTCATAGATTGGGTCATTTAGAATCACCCCATGAAACACTTTAGAATGGTAGAATATTGGCTTTCCTCCCTGCATTAAGTCTTCTCCCATAGCGTACCCACTTGCAGCTATCTCCATGTAGGAGTGTTGTTGCAAGTTTAGAAATGAAACAACCAATGCTTTAATGAATTTCGTATTTGAAACATTAAAGGTATTTTTCTTACCCTTTACCAAGTAGAAACTCTTTCCACATGCTATTATTGCATGGATTAGTGTTTCTATTGTTAAAATTTAGGCTATGAATTCCCTCAAGCAATGTGTTTCCCCAATGAAACTATTGACCTCAGAAACATTAGTAGGAACTAGCCACTTCATGATTACCTCCATATTGTTAATCTATATCTTCATCTCTCATCCACCTATATCATATCCTTGATAAAACAAAGATTGTTGTGCAACACACTTCTTGATATTTTCCTATAGTTGGTGCTATTTCAATGTCTCTAACACTTACATTAAATGTGAGATGTGCTCCTCCCAAGAAGCATTGAATACCAATATATCATACAAATAAACAATAACAAATGAATATATGAAAGGGTAGAGTATATTATTTATTAATCTCATCACATAGTTGGTGCACTGCATAAGATAAAAAGCCATAATTAACCACTCATACAAAACTTATTTGGTTTTGGAAGAAGACTTCCAAATGTATTCTTTTGTGACTTCTACTTGATGATACCATGAAATTAATTCCAACATGGTGAAGTATTTTTGTTATTGCAATTAGTCCAACAACTGATCTATCTTGGATTAGGGATACTTTTTCTTGAGAATGATTTTGTTTAATACCTTGTAATCAACACATATCCACTAAGTCCCATCCTAATTTGGCATAATTATGATGGGTGACCCACATGGTGAGGTATTGGGTTAGATGCAACCTTATTCCAATAGCTCTTGCGATTTATTTTTAACCTCATTTGCTTCTATAATAGACTACATGTACAATCCAATATTTGGCTTCGAATAATCCAATAATAGATGGATCTCATGCTCCACTTCCCTCTTAGCTGGTATCCATTTAGGCTCATGGAACACACCCCTATATACCCATATAAAATCATCCAAATTTTATTTCTATTCCATAGGACACCACTCAAAGGATTAATTGGCCCTCATTAACTCGTTTACAAACTTGTTCTCTCTTAATTATGAAAAACATACTTCTTGCTATACTTGATCAATTTCTTGGCCTAATTGCACTTACCAGTGAGATATTTTACATGCCCTTATTCATGTTGATGATGAAGAATTTTATTTGTTTGATGAGGTGGTACCAATTGGCTCTTTGCATGAATATTGTATCCCACATGTACATGTATGTAATCCCAAACACAACTCCACATACATTAAGTGGAAATACATCCATTTGTACATCATCAATAAAATTAGCACTAATAACAAAATTGATTATACACTATTCGTTTACATGTATTTTTGCCTCCTTATTGATCCATCCCTATGGATATGGGATAGTATGGTCATGAACTACCAATCTCAATTTCTTGACCAACTCTACTACATGAGATATGCCTATGATCTAGAGTTGAACAAAACATTAATTTTTTTCTTCTTGACTTGTATCTTTTTATAGAATATTTTGGTCATTTCCTTCTCTTTATATTGCTAAAGGCTACTTAGATAAACCCCCTTTTGCATTGGTATGCATACTATCTTATAATCCACATCTAATATGCTTTCCACCTGATTACTTAAATCTTTGTTCATGGGATTTTTCTTCTTCTAGTTCTTTAGGTTGAGTTCTAAATGTATTTTTGACACTTCTCTTTTGTATGACCATCAATGATATAGCGGTTGTAGTGGATTTTATGATATTTTGACATATTTGATATGGATATTGTATTTTTGTCTTTCACCCCTTTCCATTTCTTCTTCCATTCTTTGGAAGGTTCTTGGTGCTCCTTATACTTCAACCCACTTGGTTTACCTTTATTCTAGCCTATGTTTTCTAGGTACTATGCTTGTACAAAAGCCCCATTTGAATAGCATCACTTGCTTCCATATATGGTTGTGTAGACCACCCAAATACTTTAAGAACATGTCTAGGTTCTTGGGAGGGATACCTAACATTATTTCCATCTCCATGAATTATGTGGTATACTCTTGTCACTTTTCCCCTATTTCTACCTGAGGTAATTCCACCATATCTATTGGTCCTCTACATACCCGATAGAGTATAACTGATACTTTATGATAATTTTGACAGTTATCCCACATAGTCACTAGAGGATCCCCCTCCACCCTGAAATTTTTCATACGGTTTTCCCACCAAGTCAAGGCATGACCCTTTAGTTTAAAATTGATAAAAGAATGTTTTTATCCTTTCTTTATGTGATGAACACTAAATTAAACCTACAATTGTGGTAACCAATGAATTAATTTTAAGGAGTCAATATCACCTTAATATGGTTAGATGTAACCCTTTGCTTCCATATTGATCAAGGACTATGAATGGTTAATGGAACTCAAATTTTGTTTTTCTTTTATATGTTCTCTATTACACTCCTCTAGATCTTCTCCATCCCCTGATTTTTCCTTTGATCTAACCTCTAATTTGGAACCTCCATATTCTCTGATTCCAATCTTATTCACCAAATCCACCATGAAAAGGTTCATATTATGCCTAATATCTATGACATGCTCTTCCATCATATTGAATATTTCTTGTATTAGATGTTGAGAGTTATTACTAGATTCATCAGCCATGCATAGGGTTTTATGAATTTCATCTTAACCAATCTAGATCCCCTACAACTCTGCATCATATACCAAATCAACCTAAAATGATACCAAATGATTTATATGTTACCATGGATATTCCATTGGAAATTGCATCATAAGAAAATAGATAAAATATATTGAAAATATAAAATTGATATTATGAGTGTTATTTTTCGTTAGATTCCTAGATTTATTAAATTATTACTTCTTTGTATGTGTGAAATATATGAAATATTAAATATTAAATATGAAATATATATATATATATATATATATATATATATATATATATATATATATATATATATATATATATATATATATGAACACTCACAAACCAAAATGATACAAGATATGCTCTATGCAGCCCTTACAAGGGAACACCTAGCTAGAAGGTACAAAGGAGTACAAAGGAGTGAGACCTCTGGCCTATGGTCTTCTACTTAACACAAAACCTCTCTATTTGTTCTCTCTCGAAACACTCATAGCTACTCTACTCATTTTTTATACAAAAGCGCTCGAATAGAATGGAAACCCTTTTCCTCATAGTGGCCCAGCTATAACATAGCTCAATAGACTACTACTAGTAAGTTGTATTCCTTCAAATCTTAAATAGAGTTAAAATATTGAAAATTATAGAGCATTATTCATCATGTTCATCTGGATAAGTCCAATTTCCATAATTAATGTGATTGATGTGTCATCCTCTTGAATTATGGTGGTCAAAATAGGAAATTCAACTTCCAAGTTGCATAATTTTGCATATGGACTACTTTTGAGGTCTTTCTTGTGTTGTTAGAAAGGTACCTAAGTGTAGAAAAGTGCTAGGGGGTCTAGCCTAAGTGAGAGTTTTTCAAAGCCCATAAGACTTTAGGAAATGTCTCACAAATCCTTTAAATGGTTTAAAACCCTAATTCACCAAACCATCACTCATTAGTAATAATGGTCTTATGAACCGACTCTATTTCTCACACTGTAAAAGCATCAAGGTGGATGAAAAATATTATAATGATCCATTCTTGATTAGTACTAAAGCTAATTATGCATGGCTCCTTGTACTATTTTCCTTTGGGCCCAAATTGCAAGATTCCTTTGTTATTATGGTTGTGATCACTTGTTGAAGATGTTAGTAACATCCAATGGTTTTCATGTGTGTACTATGTAATTTTTTAATCAATTATTGACTACTATACAATGCTTATATGTCATAGTTTAAATTGCATGGTTTAACTTGCTTTCTTGTGTTTCATTTCCATTCTCATGTTTCAAACTTCATTTACATTTATTTGGAAATTTCAAGATTATCTAAAAGTAATGAGCACACTCCTTTAATTTCAAGATAATCTAAAAGTAATGAGCACGCTCCTTTAGTATCACATAACTACAGAAACCTCATATTGTTAGAAATGAAGGTTGATTGTTATATGCCATTTTTTCACATGAATCTTCTTCCAATTTAATGTTTTATGCAATGCATGTAGTTCTATTGTCTAGTTGAGAATTTAATAAGTATGAAAATATAATATGAAACGAATTCATGTTATAATGTTTTGATAGAGATGCTTGGCTGAGAACAACAAAATTAATTTATATCAATGGTTCCCTCACTACACCTTTGTTGGTTTTCTTGATATATTAGTTGTTTAATTGTTGTGATTATTTCATGGTATTAATTCATCCTCCATTACGAAATTGGAAGATCAACTACCCTTCTCTTTAGAACTTAGATATTTGGAAATGTAAAACCAAATTTACACATGTTTACTTGAACATTTCATGAAATGCATCCTCTTGAATAAGTGATCTTGTTTTCTTTTTGTATTGTTTCACAATGTCTAATTTATGGGAAGGGGTTGTCTCCTCCAATGGTATATATCTTGCTATATATAAAAATTGACTATTCCATATGTTGTAGGTATGCATTATAGGAAACAAAATAAAATACAAACAATTTCTTTGTAAATCAATTATAGTTCCCAATATTTAATCATTGTGCCCTTTAATTTATTTCCTTGCATTCATATATGGATATTGTTATGTTAGTGTGTTTTCCTCAATGACTATTTGTAGTTGTGAAACTCTTGTTTTCTCTCTTTTTGAACCTTCCCTATATTTATTAAATGGTTTATTTGTCTCCTATCCTTGCATCTAAATTTAAATTTGGTTATTTTTCATTTTAGTGTGTTTTTATTTTCATTTATACAAATTTAATGCAAAATGATGGAAAATACAACATTAATGGCATCCTTTAATTGCAAAATAAAATTACTTTATGCACTATCATGGTTCTAAAGGATTTATTTCCTTTTATGTTTTTATTCTAGAAACATTGAGGAGCCTATGTTTATCTATAAAGTTCTCAATTATGGAATTATTGGAACTAATTATTCAAATGTTTACTAGGTTATTTGAAAACATATTAAATCTTGTGCAAGCGACCTCATTTTCTCTTTCATTTGCTGCACATTATCTACAACTTACTTTTTGTCTTTCTCACACTAGATTCCAATATGTAACTAATTTTTTCCTTAACAACATGTATATGTTAATATAATATCCCTTATGTGAATTTCCTAAGTGTATTTAATATTGAACAACCATCTATATTTTTAAAACCTTTCTTTTCTTTAATATTCATTTTTTCAACCTACATTTTTTATTTTAGAGCCCCTTCATCTTCAATTAGATGAAATATATTATGAAAGAATAATAGAGCATTTTGATATCCTAAATCAATGATAACCTAGGTTAGTTTTACATTTCGTCCACCTTCAATAGTGTTTTCCCATTAAATATAATATTTTATAAAATAAAAAACAATTGTATAAATTGTCCAACATGCAATCTTGTGAATGCTACCTTTCCTTTGAATGCAACATGAAATGGATAATGGGAAAACACTATGAAGGTGGAGCTATATGCATCCTTGCTTCAATGTTATATGTCCTCCTTATGTATAGAATCCTTTTTACATTCATTGCCTTTAATCCACTCCAATAACATACGTAAAAAGAACATCATAAAAAAGATCATTCTTTGCACAAAATTATTCTAATAATTTTATTGTAGTGCTCCCATGTTCCTTGGAAATTAAACATGTTCAATTTTCCAAAATATGCATTCCATAGTTCTTATTATCCTACAACCACATCCCACCCCCTACCCCATCACATTATGAAGAAAATATGTCACACTACATGCCTTTGAAAATTTGGTTTCCCTTTATTGCATTGCAATGAATAATGATAATAGCTTGTCTTAGTTTAAAATATATATTCCATGTTTTAAATGTGTGCCAGAAATATAGAATCTTGTATTATCATATATTCTAATACCATACATTATACCATTTTTCATTTATATGGGTATAGTAAAGTTATAACACTACTATATTTGGTGTCCAAAAATGATATTTATATGACATGGTTTCAATGTTTATACATCAAAATTGGTCCTTTCAAGAAAATTTTCCTTATAATCTATATTAGGTTTCACATTTTTTTATAAACATCAATATATAAATGTTTCAATTAGGAATTCCATTATTCCTACACTTAACCTATCAAAAGGTGCAAGGTTCTCATATATTTGTAAGGCCTATTCGACTCTCCTAAAACTAATATGGAAGTGAGTGACTATGATAGCGTGTAAGATTTGTAGATCTACCTTTTTGGGCCTTTTTAGAATTATTCGTTCGATGATTTCAATAGTCCCTTTTGAGCCCTTCCTGTAGTTGATCCGAGACACTTTTGGAGGATTGATTTTAGGTTTTTGTCGGGTTTTACGAAGGTTATTTCTAAGGAATTTATCTAATCCTACTTCACATTCCTTGCTACAGACTCTCATGGAGAATTTTGTGACAAATATGTAGTTCAGTTTGTGTAGTGCTCCCATGTTCCTCATAACTTAAACATGTTTATTCTTTCAAAATATACATTCCATAGTTATTTTTAGCCTACAATCACATCCCACCCCCTACACCATCACATTATGAAGAAAATATATCACACTACATGACTTTGAAAATTTGGTATCCCTTTATTGCATTGCAATGGCTCATGGTAATAGTTTGTCTTAGTTTAAAATATACATTCCATGTTTTAAATGTGTACCATAAGTATAGAATCTTGTATTACCATACATTATATCATTTTTCATTTATATGGGTATAGTAAATTTATAACAGTACTACATTTCGTGTCCAAAAATGATGTATGTACGACATGGTTTCAATGTTTACACATCAAAATTAGTCCTTTCAAGAAAAGTCTCCTTTCTAATCTATATTAGATTTCACGTTTTTTCACATTCTTTTTATAAACATCAATATGTCAATGTTTCAATTAGGAATTCTATTATTCCTACACTCAACCTATCAACAGGTGCAATATTCTCATGTATTTGTAAGGCCTATTTGACTCTCCTAAAACTAATCTAGAAGTGAGTGACTATGATAGTGTGTAAGCTTTGTAGATCTACCTTTTTGGGCCTTTTTAGAATTATTCATTGGATGATTTCAATAGTCCCTTCTGAGCCCTTCCTATAGTTGATCTGAGCCACTTTTGGAGTATTTATTTCAGGTTTTTTGTGGGTTTTACAATGGTTATTTCTAAGCAATTTATCTAAGCATACTTGACCCTCCTTGCTGCAGATTCTCATGGAAATTTGTGTGAAAAATATGTAGTTCAATTTGGGTAAAATCCTCACCATGAAAACTTTGCTAAACTAAGGTACCTCTCTTTGCTTAAGATATTAACTATATTCCTTAATATTTGATACCTAATACAAAACCCAGATAAAATAATTTTTATAGTTGTTCATTGACTATGCCTAAAACTCTTGTGGATGGTGGATGAAAATAAATGAAGTTGTACTCTTTGAGGAGTATCTTCAGCTAGAACTTCACCAGTCCATAGTAATTCATTTTTGGTACATTTTGGTGATTAGGCACATGTTTTGGATTAGGTTCATGAAGTATCTCTTGATATATATAAATAAAAACATCATTTTACAAAGAACCACAATATTGAGTTCGCATTCTCGTATTGATTGAAGCAATAAAATGCTTAAAAGTAACAATTATTGAGATAGAAAAATGTGTCAAATTATACATATTCTTTTAATGTGCATACTTCCATCAAATATTCAATGGAACATGCTAGCTTTCGAATAATAAACTCTTATCGATTGACATAGTCGTTGTATAATGGACAAAAAACTGACAAAATGAAGCACATGAGTTGTATATTATCCCCATCATATAGAAATACAAGCATCATATATTTTATGCACAACCGATGGAATGAAGTGTCGAACATATAACACTCCCACCAAACATAATTGTTATTTGTCACATATCTGACACAACATTGTCAGACTATGTATTCCATACCGACGGAATGAAATGCCTGATATTCAAAACCCCCGTCGAACAAATTTAATGCAAATTTGATTATTCGACACTAATATGTCGAACAAGTTGCTCCATACCGACGGAACGAACCATTACAGAGATAACACTCCCATCACACAATCTAGGTAGATCATTGATTATACGACGTTGAAATGTCAGTTTCTCCCATGAGAATAAACTAACAAATTGTCGAATATCCAGCAAAAAACTATCACAATATTGAAATTCTGGGGAGACGGAATGTAAAGCGGGACCTATCGGATATTCAATGGATTTTCACCTACATATTGATATTTCATGTATCATATATCCGATGAATTACAATGTTTCAAAAATGACTTTGAAATGTCGGTTTTTTTATCACAATTCCAGCCATGTTTTGTGTCAGATAATTGACATTTATACCATCTGTTATCACCAATAAAATTTCATTTTTGATTAGGAAGGTCATTAGGCATAGGTTTTATTGGCTTGGAAAATTAATTCGTGAAATTGATAAAATTTTGTGAATTGGTCATAATCATAAGTTTGAAGAGTCCCACTTGTCATGTCATCTTGGTCAAATCCATAAAAATCCACCAAAAATCTCCATACATTGGTTTAAATTCCGTTTTAGACCACCTCTCCATTTTTTATTGAGTTTTCAGTGAAATTAATGGAAAACATGTTGTTTTCTCTACGGACTCACCTTCGTAATCTGTAGCGAATCTGCCAGAATTATAACGAAAAACACTACGAAATCATGTTTTTTTGCATCGGTAAAGAAAATGGTGAGGTGTCGAGTTTTAAGTGGTTAGGGGTCAATCTGAGGTCACATGATCAATTATATGGAACCATGCAACATGGATCATCATCATGTGTCATTCATCATTTCACTTTACCTCTCTCATTTGCCTTTATCCCTCTTATATTCAAAACTTACCTTTTAAATTCATCCTTGAAATCTACTCTCTGTCATCCTTCCCTATTACCTCTGAGTGCAGCTATTGTCATCACCTTTAGAAAGCTCCAGCTTTTTTTGCAAGCTTCTTGTTGTGCAATTCTTTTCTTTGCGGGTTTTGTATTCCAACCAAGAAAACCACTTTCCAGGTTGCAAATTTCCAAAGGTGTCATGGATAATAAAAAGACTAAAGTGATAGACAAAGGCAAAAACCTATGGCAAAGGATATCATTGACTAATCTCCAAAAAAGGGAGCATATAATTTGTAGAAATTTCTAAGTCAAAGGTGCCACGAACTCTCAGTAAAGAGTTGCGTAAAGTCCCATGTTTCTGCAGCGAAGGATTTTTTTGAGGATTTTTCAAATTTTGATGTTCTATTTGAGACAAGCTAGCCACATGGAAAGGTCAAAGCTCATCAAGTGAATGTTTTGATAAACACATACTCTTCGATAAAGCCTTTCATATTTCCATCTCATCATGGAGGATTCATCAATCGTTATGACACCATCTCCTAAAAATTAAGAAGACATGTCTCCTGACTTGGTGGGAGCAATTATGTTTTGGTCATGGTCAGTGCCACTCAGGGACATGACCTTATCGATGTAAATATGTAGTTTTAAATTCTGTTGATGTAATAAATAGGTTTTGGATTCCTATTAGGTTTCTAAGTCCTAAAATTATCAGTTGTGAGTTGTATCTCCATGTAATATAATTATGGTTAGATTAGGTGTCATCAGAAGGACTTGAAGGCTCAGCCTTGTTGGTAGACCCAATGTAAAGATGCCTAAGCCTATTAATAGGTATATGATCAAAGAATAGAGTTTCGATTGATGTTATAGACCTACTATTGTAAAAAAAATTCATTAGTAATATACATTGGCAGTTTTCTTTTCTTCACGTGAGATTCATTGATGTTCTCATGAGAATTTTTCTTATGTATTCTGCAATTTTATCTTCAGTATTCTGATGTTTGATTACTTATAATTCATGTATTACATGCTCTAACTTCCTTCAAACACTTAAACTACTGGGAATGTTATATTTTCATCGGAACATCTATATGCCTCAGCTTCCATAAGAAGAGTTCATATGTCATTGAGTTATTTTCACTGACTCCATATGCCCAATGGTAGATACTTATTAACATCCTTCACCTACATAAAAACATTCAAAATGATTTAAGAGTTAGCCATATTTGTCTCCAAATATTGTCTATTGAATATCATCATATATTACCTTGAGAGAGCCCTCCTAGGTTGGAAAGGCTAAGTTCCAGCTAAAGTGGTATGAAATAGTTACTCTAGGTTGACTGTTGAGGCAACCCATCAACCTCAATTTAGTGACAACATTTTGGTGCGTCTATCAATAGTCTGAAGACATATTTCCCAAACTTTGTGCTCAAACATACATGTTGAACTCTTGGAGGTAGCAGGAGCTCAGAAGCTTTCGAGGATGCACTCTACCTTGGTGACTCCACTAAAAATTCTCATGTTTAAAGGTGGCTTCAAAGAGAAATTGAAATCCTAACCCACCTACAATTGTGGATAATCTAGAAATAATTCTCAGAGGCATTGGAGGCAGCTCTTCAAAATCAATTATTCCATCACATTCAATATTTGTTTCTCTGAGATTATTCGAATTCCCGAAGATAAACAATTTGATGAAAATATAGAAGAGGTGTTGTTTAGGTCTAAGACTGAAAATGAATTGAATGATATAATTATAGACCTACAAAGACTAGGAATTGATACATCTTCCTTAGTTTCAAAAGAAGAAAAAGAAGAATTTTGGAAGACTGTCACATCAAAGTTGTTGTTGGAGAAAGAGTCATTTGAAATATTAAAAGAGTTAGATCCTTTCGATTTTTTGTTGAAGATAAATTCTAATATTCCCTTGTCTGAATGGAGTTCCTTTGTCTCTAGACTCCAAATTCCCTTTACAACATCTCCTAACACTTCACCCGCATTCACATTTTTTCCCCAAAGTGAGAATTTAAGTCCATCCACTAATTTTTTAAGTACCACAATCCCTGTCATTATGGCTAGAGTTCCTCCACCTTCTATACCTACAAGATATGCTCCTCTTTTCCTTCCTGTTGTCCCTCATAACCTTCTAGATGGATACTCTACTAGGATTAAAACCTTTGGGAGTGAAGAAGAAATAACATATGAAGAACATGTTGACCAATTCAATGACTTCATTGAACGAGAGGAGGTAGATGATGAAGATGTGAAAATGTGGTTGTTTTCTCATAGTTTCACAAGTATGGTAAGAAAATGTTTTAAAGCTTTAGCCCAGCTAGTTTACAAAATTGGGACCAGTTAGAAGATAGTTTTTTGACAAAGTGGGGGAGTAAGGTGAACCATGTTCAAGCTTTAACTGAGTATAAAAATTTAAAAAGAGCCTTCGATGAATCTATCCAAGACTTTTATAAGAGATTTAACAAGGTTTAAAATTCCATATGTGCTCATACTAAACCTCCGCCTAGAGCTGCTCAATTACACTATGCTGAAGATTTTGATTATGACTTCTCCATATTATTAAGGGAAAGAGAATCTGATTATTTTGATGACATGTAGAATGATACAGTAAAATTTGAGGTGAACATGGTTGCATCCAAGAGCTCTAATATGGGTAAAACTAAATTAAAACAAGAAGAGAAGCCTTATTTATCCTCAGATGTGAAGTTTGATACCATGATGAATACCATGGAAAAACTTGTGGACAGTCTTGCTCTTGGAGCCACTCCTTTTCTTGATGCATAATAAGATACTCATATTAGAAATCCTCAATTTAGTAGGCCTCAAAATCAGCAAAGGCCAAGGGAAAATAGAAACCAGCCTGATACACAACTAAGACCTCATTTTCAGCAAAATTTACTAGATGAAGAGGAAACACAACCTGAACTCCAAGAGGATATTATTCGTTGCTTAGATGAACATGTGTCTAGAATGTTTCTAACTAAAGAGGAAGTGAGGGACAATCCGATTACTTAAAGGGTTACCATCATGCTATCTTTGAAATTCAAAAACAATGCAATTTGAGGAATATTAATTTTCCCATTACAAAAAATATTCCTCATTTTTATGTAAGTTTGAATATTCATGACTTGAATTTGCGTAATGGAATGTTAGACTCAAGAGCTTCTCACAATTTAATGCCTAAGGTGATAATGGAAAGAATGGGTTTAGACATCACTAGACCTTATAAATATTTATTTTCTTTTGACTCCAAGAGAGTTCAATGCATTGGTCTCATTAAATATGTGGTTTTTTGCCTAACTCAAGTGCATGCTAAGACAATGGTGATGGACAGAGTGGTAACTGACATTCCTTCGAAGTTTGGCATGCTCTTATCTAGATCTTGGGCAGCCAAAATTAAAGGAACTATGCAAATGGATATGACTTATGCAACTATTCCTGTATTTGGTGAGCAGAGGAAGTTGTATAGAGAAATTAGAATGGATTACATGGTAAGTAGCAAAGAAAAACCACAAAATATTCATATCTATGCACTAGAGGCTGAACTGGGATCTTCAATTTTATTTAATGAAATCACTAATGTGGCAGAAAATGAGAAAAAGACAGAGAATCAGCAAGCAGAAAATTAAAGAAGTGTGGAGGAAAATGAAGAAGGTTGATGGCATTTACATTTTGATGGCGGTGTTGGAAGAGAGGGAGCTAGAGCAGGGATATGGATTACCACTCCTCATGATTAAAGTAAGTTTCTCTCTTACAAATTAAACTTTGATTGCACAAATAACATGGTAGAATATGAATCATTGTTTTTGGGTCTAGGAACTTTGAAGAGTTTAGGTGCCAAGAAGATATCAGTTTGTGGTGATTATGAATTATTAATCAAGCAGGTAGAAGGATCTTATCAGACCAAATATTTTAGGATGAGGGCTTATAGAAACTTAATCCTTGAAATGCTTGATAATTTTAAAGAATATAGTTTCATTGTCAAAACTAGAGGTCAGAATTCAGTGATTGATTCTTTGGCTGTCTCTGCAAGTTTTTTTGTCATTCCTACTCATTCCAGTGAGAGATATGAGGTTGAGGTTAGGCATAGACTATATATCCTGGATAACATCATTCATTGGCAAGTGTTCGATAGTGATCAACAGGTCCAAAATTTCCTTGAATTGAAAGAAGAGTTTGAGAATATTCAAGTAGATCAACAGAATATGTGTTGGGTATGTGTTATATTCTTTCCACGATTAGCCCCACGCGCTGTATGTTGCGTCGGGCGTAGCTAGGGGGTCACGAGGGGCGAAGCAGTCCCCAAATTTTGTTTTTTGTGCAGACCCACTCATAGGCGGATCCGCCCATGGTTTTGTGCATGGTTTTGCACATGGTTTTGGGGTTCGATGGTTTTCGGCCCCTGGTATTTTTGTAGATCCGATCAAGGGAACTACGGTTATGTTCTAATCCAGGGTTAATGGATTGGGGTGTATGTATGCTTCGGCATGTATATATATGTGTTGTAACACTAAAAGGATAATAATGAAAAATCAAGCTGGTAGTCCCAATTTGGGATCCAGGGGAAAATCTCTGTGTTTATCTATTTTATGTTTTATGCTCTTGCAATTGTTTATTTTCTGTTATAAGAATCGTGTGTAGATATTTCTGTTCAGGGTTAAAACCTACATTTGGTATCAAAGCTGTTTCGGCTTCAAGGGGACGCCTTTGTTGTTGAGGGTTTTTTTCTCGGGCCTGTGGTAGACCCTGTGCAGTGGGAGATCTGCAGGATCGATTCTTGCGGTGAAAGAAGATGGCAAGTGGCGGAAAGATAGAGATCGAGAAATTTAATGGTCAGAGTTTTGAGTTGTGGAAACTCAAGATGGAGGATCTTCTGGTGGATAAAGATCAGTGGATCGCGGTAGATCTAGGTACTAAACCAACGACAATGTCAGATGAAGACTGGAAGAAACTGGATCGAAAGGCTAAGACCACAATACGGTTGTGTGTGTCAGATTCAGTATTGTTGAATGTATCTGGGGAAGCTACGGCGAAGAATTTGTGGGAAAAACTTGGGACTTTGTACCAATCTAAGTCTCTGGTGAATAAGTTGTTCCTGCGGAAAAAGCTGTATAACCTGAGGATGAAGGATGGAGACTCGATGACAGAGCATCTGAACGCCTTCAATACTGTGGTAAGTCAGCTGTCGTCTGTTGATATTAAAATCTCAGATGAAGATAAGTGCATCAGTTTGTTGTGCTCTCTACCAGACTCGTGGGACAGTCTGGTTATTGCAATAGGTAGCAATACAACTACCTTGAATTTTGATGACATTGTCTCAGCCTTGCTATAGGAGGAAATGAGACGGAGAAATATGGAGGGTCAGAATGGAGATGCCTTATCTATACGAGGAAGGTCCCAGAACAGAAACAAGAATAAGGTTTCGAGTGGGAGATCTAAATCTAGAGGGAGATCTAAATCTCCTGGAAAGTTTGTAAAGGTGTGCTGGAAATGCGGAAAGGAAGGACACTACAAAAAGGAATGTAGATCTAAAGCTCCTAAGAAAGGAAAGGGATCTGATGAAGCTCCTTCTGCAGAGGCAAAAACCACCTCGGATGAAGGTGGAGATGTGTATTTGGCTTCTTCTTCAAATACACATGTAGATCATGAGTCATGGTTGATTGACTCAGGTGCATCCTTTCACTTCACTCCCCATAGGGAGTGGTTCTGCGAGTATGAGAAATATGATGGTGGTGATGTCTTCCTAGGGGATGATATGAGGGCTAGAATCATCGGACGTGGAAAGGTCAAGCTGAAGCTGCAAGGTGGAAGGATTAGAACACTTCCTGGTGTTCTGCATATTCCTGCATTGGCATAAAATTTGATTTCTGTAAGCAAGATGGATGATGCGGGTGTAAAAACAGTGTTCGAGAAGGATGCCTGCAAGATGGTTTGGGGAGCACTGGAATTAATGCAGGGTGTTCGGACTGGAACTCTGTACAAGCTACAAGGTTGCAATGTTATTGATGGGTGTAACGGTTCTATGGTTCCTGAAAGTGGGACGGAAATTCTAGGTTGTCTCTGGAGAAAGACCATGCTATGGCATGAGAGCACGGACATACTGGAGAGAAGGGCCTTCGGATACTGCATGGAAATGGTATGGTATAAGGTATGTCTAATATATCTTTGGATTTCAATTTCTATGAACATTATGTGTATGGGAAGCAGAATCGGGTGAGTTTTCCTTCTGGTGCTAAGAGGGCGAACAAGATATTAGAACTTGTGCACGGTGATGTGTTTGGACCTGTGTCGGTTCCATCACTGGGTAAGTCTATGTATTATGTTTGATTCATAGATGACTTCTCAAGGAATACATGGATATATTTCTTGAGGAAGAAATCTGAAGTCTTTGACAAATTTAAAGAATTTAAGGCTCTGGTGGAAAACGAGATAGAGAAGAAGATAAAGGCATTGAGGACGGATAATGGTGGGGAGTTAACGAAGAAGGAAGAAGAGTTCTGTAAGAAGTGTGGTATAGCATGGCAGAAGACTACTCCATACACACCTCAGCAAAACGGAGTTGCAGAAAGAATGAACAGAACGTTGATGGAAAAGGCAAGAAGCATGCTCAGTGGTACTGGGTTAGGACAAGAATTTTGGGTAGAGGCAGTGGAGACTGCATGTTACATAGTTAACGGATCACCTTCATTAGCGTTGGAGGGTAAGACTGCACGTGAGGTATGGACTGGTAAGAAACCCTCTCTTTCACATCTAAGGGTATTTGGATGTGATGCATATGTACATGCTCGAAAGAAGAAAGGACCAAGTTGGATAATAAATCTGAAAGGTGAATCTTTATTGGGTATAAGGATGGTTTAAAGGGTTACAAGATTTGGAACCCAGAAACAAGGAAGGTTGTGTACAAAATTTGAGATGTGGTGTTTAGAGAGGTGAAAGATGTTTTTACACATGAAGTCCTACCAAAGGAACCTGAGAAGATAGAGTTTGAGCTAAAGGAGGATGAATCGGACTCTACAATAGAAGAATACTCAGAAGAGGAAGAGCCACAAACTCCAGCTGTGAGAAGATCAACTCGGGAAAGAAGGCAACTAGAAAGGTATAGTCCATCTGCTTTTTTTTTTTTCTTCAGGTTTTGCCTTAACTATAAGTGATGATGATCCCAGAACTGTCAGGGAGGCAGTAGATTCAGAGGATGGAAAACTCTAGAAGGAATCCATGGTTGATGAAATGGCATCCTTGCACCAAAATGAGGCATGGGATCTGGTGGAGTTCTTGTGCGTGGAAGGAAGCCCATTGGGAGCAAATGGGTGTTTAAGAAGAAGATGAATGTAGAAGGCAAGGTGGAGAAATACAAAGCTCGGTTGGTAAGCGAAAAGGTTATTCCCAGTGCGGGAATTGATTTTAGTGATATTTTTTCTCCTGTTGCCAAGGTTACTTCTATTAGATTACTTTTATCTGTTGCTGCTGCATTTGATTTTGAGATAGAACAGATGGATGTGAAGACAACATTTCTTCACGGGGATCTAGAAGAGGAGATCTACATGAAGCAACCTGAAGGCTTTACGGTGAAGGGTAAGAAAGAACTAGTATGCAGGTTGAATAAGTCTCTGTATGGGTTAAAACAGTCACCACGGATGTGGTATCAGAAATTTGATACCTATATACGGGGACTTGGCTTCACCAGAAGCAAGGAGGATCACG
>JAXQQM020083174.1:0-21241 GCA_034641835.2 Pinus albicaulis | reverse complement strand
ATCTTGTCTCTCTCCTTAATTGTTAATCTATATATCTTTCCATATATATATATATATATATATATATATATATATATATATATAGATATAATTACATCTCTTTGGTGAGGCATTTGAAAGATTCTATCTGATCACATTTACAACACAATAATTTGCAAACTTGGCCAAATACACCTGCAAAACAAGCCTTCGTAAACAAACCTCCTAATATTAGATTTAGATTTCCAATTTATTTCTGCAAGGAGTACAAACTTCCCTCTTTTACATTAGTGTCAAGGGATAACATCTAACATCTATTGAAATCAAGAAAACATGTTCTTGTGTCTTATTATAGTTGTTGATTTTCTCTAGAGTGTTGGATGTACATTTGATATGCTCCCCTTGAATATATATTATCAATTTAGAATCTTCATCGAGTTTTTGACACACTATGGCCACTAAATTTTCTTGTGAAAACCCAATGGCAAGTCACTCCCATCTGCCAATTGATATTTATACCAATCCAAACTGCAAGTGTAAAATTACCACTACTTATACCAATTGTTGATGACATAAGTTTTCACACTTCCACTTTTTATATCACTTGAGTGATTATGCTCACTCCTCCTGGGCATCCGAACTATCATTTTTTGTCCCCCACGAGATCCTACCACTCCAAATAGGGACTCCTACTTATATAAAATGATACCAATTGTAGCAATGATATTAATTGGATACCGTGGATAATCCGATTTCTGATTACAATTAATTGGATGATGCACTAGGAAAACTCCCATGGTTGCTCCTCATAGAAGAGATGTCCAATATACAAAAGGTTGCTCCAAGTAAACTAAAAACCACCAATTGACATAGCAATCCCAATTAATAACAAAATAACATGACATACTATACCAATTGTTTTCATGTAATTATGACTATTAGGCACAAGAAAATATTCTACTTAAATCAAATAATAGTACACCATATAAGATATGAAAACCTTTCGTTTCCTGAGCAATCATCTATTCATGTGACAAATACATGATCCTTTCTTTTGCTAATTAATCAGTTCCCACTAATTCTATGAAGTCTCCTCCTTTTTATTTTCTCTCGTACGATCTACCTTATTTATTTCTCCAAATACCTGATCATATGGACCTTTTCTAAAATTTACGACCCTTATTACTCCATTCTTCTATTGTATCTCGTCTACACAATGTGAAATGAAATGTTGTTGTGTACTCCCCCTTAAAACCATGCTCACTACAATTACCCTTTCTCCTATAATTTTGTTATGTATAAAAAAATGAATTCATTAAAATAACAACAAATGAGCTTAATATTACCTCCAACATTCAGATGCACCTCTTTTTCTTTTTCTTCTTGATGCTTGCATCTGAATTTTTCTTCACTTAAAGTCATCCTCCTTTTTTCAATGAAGATAAATTATATTTGTACTCCACCTAAGTATATTATCCTTATTTTTATTCCACACCATGGTAGGACATGATTAAACATCCTCCATGTAGTTTCATCTAAAAAATTTCTTTCAGGATGAGTCCTAACAAGAGAACTACCTCTTACCTTCTCGTTAAGGTTCCTATGAGTAAGTTATTTCTTTTGCTTATACTTTCTTTAGAAAATAAGAAAATTACTCCAGCAATCCCTTTCTAAGTGATTTGAACCTATGTAGTGTTTATGCAACTCATCATTTCATTTTTAATGACATAGGGTCAAATTCCATTTCTCCTCTCTTTCCTCATCATCCCTCTTTTCATGATCTGCATTGAAGATTAATTAGGATATTCATTATTTTTTCTTTCCTTAATCCTACACTTATTATAGTATTCTCAAATAGGTCCACCTTGGGTGTAAGAGGATCATACCTATGATTCTATCATGTTTTTTCTTTAGAAAAAGATCATCTCTCTATTGGTTCCTTTCAAATTTTAGTATGCTTATTTTATATTCAACACTAAAATAAAAATCGTCATCCTCTATTCGTTCATTTTATCTGATATTCAACAACCAAGTTACATCTTTTGCATCCATATTGTAAGAAGGAGGCCTTGTCTTCCTGCATGGGAAATTTGTTTCCTTGTGCCCAAAATTGCCACAATTGTAACATTGAACATGGTATAAGAAAGAGGGAAAGGAGTGGTCATTCCTAGTACCATTCTCACCAGTTGTTCTATTACCAAAATCATATTCTTTCTTGGGCCTCCTATGTATTCTTCGGGTTGATTCTAAACAACATACCTTCCTTTCTTCCACAATATTTACATTCAATGGTCTTATGACCAAAAATTTTGCAAGAAAAAAAAAATCATTAAAGAAACTTTTATATCTGAATGTAACTTTCCTTTGAGGTTTTTCTCCTTGAGAGGGAAATTACCTCTTCTATTCATTCCCTTGATCTCTCTAGATGATTTAATTAATCCCTTGAGAAATTCTTGACTACTGATTCTTGAGGGTGTAATTTACTAACATTTTCTACTATATAAAACTATTTTGCTACTGATGTTTTCTTCACTACAAATTTTATCCAACATCTTATTTGAGCTTACCTATGTAATATCCTTTACCTACTCCACATGAGTGAGTGATTCTTTGAATACATATTTCTCATATATTGATTCCTCCTTAAATCCCTTTGATGTATTAATGAGAGGAGACCTTTGAATGCTAAGAATATCATACAAGATCTTGGACCCAATTTTTAGCTTTTGATATTGAGACAAATGATCATTAACATTTTAAAAATCATTTCTCAATGAGAATGTATCAACTTCTAGTCTCTAATAGTGATATTATCTCTCATTCAGTTGATTTTTCCACATCATTTTGTTTGTTGACTTCTCCATGTTGAGAATTAAGATCAATAATTACTTTGCTCAACTCATTATTCTCAAGCTCATATTATTGCAACTGCTCCTTTTTATTTTTATTTACTGTTACAAGATTCTTGATCACTTCTAGTGTAGGGATGAGCCTCCCATCTATATATTCTTATAACCTTTCAGAGTTAGTAGTATATCCACAACTAAGATCTATTTCACTTTCATCTCCTTCTTCATCACTGTTAGCCACCCATAAATTCTTTCATATCAGGTGGTGGCTAAATAATGTTGGATAGCCTTCAAGAAACAATTTTATTACTAAAATTGTTGATGCTTAAAGTCTTTTGATAATATCCTATCCTTTGGATAATCGTCACTGCTGTTTCCCTTAAGAACTCAGAAATCCTACTGATTTCCAAGCCAGATTACTGCTGCAAAGGCCTTTTTTCCTTCCTCCCACTTCAAAACTAACCTTCATTTGCCTCCCTATTTCTCCATAAAATTCCTCTATTTTTCATGAGTTCCCTTCTTCCATTCATGAAAATCCATTTTTATAAGGTTTAAAACCCACTTTTAAGCCTTATCGGAACCCTCAATTTCCCTTGAAAACCATTGGAAAACCATAAAAACCCACATTTTGTACATATATGGGTCTTAGCCCCTTCTCACATAAATCCCTGGTCGTATGACCCTTCACATGACCTTTCAGCCCCGCAGTCCTGCACCAAACCTTTAAATATTTCCCCGCCGAAGTATTAAAACCTTTGATTATTTTAATTCTTTGGTTTTTTATTATTTTATTTAATTTTTCCGCCAGTACAAGTTTTAAATCATTCCGCACCGTCGATCTGATCTGAAGATCGGACGGTACGGAGTCCGTCTCCTTGTGGTCCCCACCGTCCAAAAGCCGATTTCTGAAACCACGCGGTATTCATCGCACCGCCTTTGGGCAAAGGTGGTTTTCTCCTGATCGCGAGCGATTCCATACACCGGGTGACACGCGTCTCGTGTAATTTTTGCAAAACCGCCGTCCATCGCGCGTTATCGTTCGGACGTGGATGCCCAGCAATATTTCCGTGCACCGTCCGATCTGGGGCGGGCCAATATCCAACGATGATTGCTCGTCGAAGATGCACGCGCGATAGCCAGGCTCTCGGCGCGACATTCGATCAACCTCCGCCGTCGATCTGATCTATAGATCGACGGTCCATGTTTCATCGCCCATATTTCCTCTGTTTGACTTTCAACCTCCACTCCCAACTGTCAATCTCTGCATGATCGACGGCTCGGATTTAATCTTTTTCCGCTCGTTCTATGATTTTTCCCGATAAATCCTGACTGTTGGATGATGCCATCCAACGGCCACGCTCCCTCCACACGTCCTTTGAAGCAGTCAACCTATATATGCAGGATTTTGTAATAGATGTTTGTATTTTTGCAGGGTTTAAATGGTTTTCCAGCATTCTGAAGAAAATTCGAAGGCAGAGAGTGACGACTCTCCCTCCTTCGATTCCTCAAAGGAAATCATCCACAGGGTTAAAATGCAAGTTTCATCGATGTTTCATGAGGCATTGATGCCATTCAAACCCTGCGCAATCCTGCACATTTGAAAGACACAGTAAGTCAATCACAAATCAAGAGTATCAGTATAGAAGACCAGAATGCACTAGAACAGAGGATTAAAGGACAGATTTGTGGGGATTACATCTAAGATGCTTATCAAAAGCCTAATCCCTGGACTAAAACACAGTTTTAAGGAAAAATTAGAGTGTTTCATCTGACAGAAAGCTCCACCACCTTAGTTAAAGCAAATCAATTCTTCTCAGCTACTACAAAAGACACCTGTGCCTCAAAGAAATCAAATACAAGCTGAAGTTATTGCATGAAATCAAATATCTGCCTCACAACATAGCTAAAGGTTAATTCTGCGAACAAAATTAATGACAAAATATCTACAGAGTTACTCTAACATGACACAGAGCCTCAAAGGTCAAATTAAGCTTCCACCAAGCTTAAAATCTTTACGTAAATCATTTAATACAGAAGACACCTATTGTAAGCTTCTTCGTTGAGCCCCCCAAAGGCCAAGAAGCCATTTAAGTCTGTATTAATTGGTTTTTAAGATCTTTTATCAGATCTCACCTCCTCATTCTTCTATATATACTTCTGAAGAAGATGAGTGAAGGGTTGGTTGTTGTTTGATCACAAGTTGTAATACTAAAACTCTTTGAAGTAAATACATAGTCTGTTGAAGTTGAAGAACAAATTGAAGTCTTGGAGGTCTTGATGATGTTGTTGCATGCTTGTTCCTGAGAAGGCTCTATCATTGGATCCATGAGCTTGGTTGTTGGTGAAGTATTCTGAACTGTTTTATGTTTTTTCCCCTCTTTTCATTATGTTCCATAATTTCTTACTACAGTAGGATAGAAAGTATTAGCCTAAGAAATGACTCCTAGAAGCACCTTAGACCTGTTCATCCTTCACTGTTTCATATTTTCTTCTGCCAAAGTATTTTAGAGGCTTTAATATTTCTCTTTAGTCTTCATGCTTGTTTATTTCCTTAATAGTTCGAACAGTTGGTTTCAGCATGATTTATGGTTCTCCCTGCTTGTCTGCGGCCACTTAAAAAACTGTTATTGAAGTCTCCCTTTAAATTTGTTTGCTTACAGTGAATCAAAGAGGTCTTTTTTGATCTTGCCCTTTGTCCTCACTTAAACAGTTGGCTTAAATTTCATTATAATTATGATCATAGATTTTTTTAGGTGTTCCCTCTTCTATGACTGTAATTATCAGTAAATCTTTTATGTTTTCTAAGTCCTTTAGAATAAAATATTTGAGGAAATATGGTGTTCCCTGAATCTTAGATTTCATTTTAAAAGTTGTCTTGAAGCCATTATTTGCTTAAAGAATGTTTGTAGAATTTATGGTTAGCCCTGTCTGTCAAATATCTCTTTATTGTTTAAATTATGTTTTCAGGTTCCCTTTGTTGAGAATTCAATTTCTCTTTCCAAAACATTAATGTTCATCCCATTCCAAAAACAAAAGGATCTTGTGGCCAAGTTAGATTTTCCCTTTGATATCCCATATCCTTTGATGAGTTTTTTATGACCTTTTCTTGACTCCATTACCCAATGAACCAAATGTTTTTCCATTCTATGTATATTTCCTAGACCTTTCGTGTTCTACTGTATCAATTCAATCCAACCAAACAAACAAATAACACCTGCACTTAATAACTAGTCTAAAATCAATATTATAAGCACACAAGATAAAATTTTGCAAACAAACATTTGAGATATCCCCCTCTAAGAATAGGAGGACTAGATTCTGTAACTTTAAAGATTGGTTCTGATGTTTCCTTGTCTTTTGATTTGCCAAACTATCAAAACACGGGACACCAACATAATGGCGATAACGGTGGGACAATGAGTAAAATCTTCAAAAAAAAAAACACTCACTGTCTAGCATAACATAAGTAACCTTCTTCAAGCACTACCAAGCATAATGGTAATCATGATAGGACCTTTCGAATCAGTGACAAAATAAGTAACTCTTAGGATTCTCATAAAGCCTTGTCAAACCTTGAATATTTCAGTTACCAAGCCATAAGAGTAAACTCTGTACGTTTTGACACCCTAGCTAAGTGTTAAATCAGACTTAGAACACTCTCATAACCGATAAAACAAAAATAACTCAGAAAATCCAAAAACATTTTAGTTTGGCTTCATAATAAACTTGGTGGTGGACCATAAAACCTTTACCTCCAAAAAAGCTTAAAAATTCCACCTGGTGACTCCACAATCCTAAAAACAGACCTTAAGACTCCACTGGGAAGACCCCAAGTCTTAATAGCATCATAAAAAGCTCAGCTAGAAGGCTTTAAGATTAAAATTTTCCTTCTTCTGAAAAGATCAGTTAGCCTCTTGAAGATTGTCATATTTGGTTAAAATCTCTTTCTAACCAGGTCTGAAAAACATAGCATAGTGACTCCTAGAAAGATTCATACTAGAGCCTACCCTGACCCAAACCCACCGGGAATAGTTGAAAACCCTGAAAGTATCCTTAGGAAGTCTCCTAAGATAAAATTATCAATTGTTTTCAGATCACCCTTGAGAGCTAATTCAGTTCCTGAAAATCTTTCAGCTCTACAACAATCTCAAGTTGACTTAGTAAATCCATTTAGAACTAGGTCTTTTGGTGATTTAGATCAGTTAGATTCCGAGTCTTCACTATCATCTCCTGAAACAAGTGAACCTATTGGTAGCAGAGAAACAACACCTCCTGACTTACATTTCCTTCACAACTTAGGTGTCTCTCATCCAAGATCAGCTCAGCAGTCTATTCCTGGTCCATCCACTTCTGCTCACCCTTCATCTACTATTAAAACCACTACACCTCAGCCCACTATTCCTGTTATAAATATGCTCCTTGTAAATCCACCCCCACCACCTATCATGGCAGCATGGTATGCTCCCCTAGTCCTTCCTGTACCATTAGTTAATCTTCCACAGGACTATCATTCCAAAATTCCATTATATGATGCTAGCAATGCTACAACTACATCACAACATGTAGATAAAATGAATCACTACTTTGAAAGAAATGAAATTGATGATGATTCGTTCAAGCTTAGGTTATTTGCTCAGAGCCTAGGGGGAGAAGTAAGAAATGGTTTAAAATTTTAGCCCCCCATAGTATTAATGATCTCCAAGGCTTCCATCAAACATTCTTAAACAAATGGGAAGTAAAGAAAAATCCTCTCCAAGTCCTTTCTAACTACAAGAACCTCCATAGAAACACTGGGGAAAGTGTGCAATCTTACTGCACTAGATTCAATAGTGTGTATAATGCACTTTCCCCAGAACTAAAACCTCCATAGGGCTTAGCTTTAAACAAATTTCCTGAAGGGTTTGACTCTGACATGACCTATCAGCTGAGAGAAAGAGATTTTGCAACTCTTGAAGATATGCAAAAGGGCGCTCTTTCTGTGGAAGTCAACTTGATGGAGAAGAGAGCAAGAATGAAAACTGAGAAGAAAGTATCTTTTAGAGAAGAGTCCACTCCTTCTACTTCAAGCTAAAAAATGGAGAGAATGTTAGAAGAAATGATGAAAGAGATGAGCATAATTAAGAGAGCACAAGCAAATCAAAATCAAACTGCTCCTCGAAATAGAAATCAGAATTATAGAAGAGAAAACAATCAAGACAAACAGAACGAGAATGACCAACAGATTAGACCTCCCTTCCAACAAAACTATGTAGATCAATATGAGGAAGATAGGGAGTTGGAAAGGTTGGAAGAAGATCATGTAAACTTGATTGGATCAGACATTAGAGATGATGTTTTCCTCACTGAGGAAGAACAAGGATTCTTCTCTTATGATCAAAATACAAACACCTATGAAGACTCTGATGACTATAGATTGGGTTTTGAAAATGCAATTATGGAAGTACATAAACAGTATGATCTTAGGAGTAAGGGAAGCATAGATAACTTAAAGGACAAGAACACTAACACTGCTGTCAAGAAAAACGTAGAAACTCAGTCCAAAAAGACAGCAGAGAAGACCAACACTTTGGCTCAGAAACCTGACTTAAACAAAGACAAAGGGGTCCAGCCAAATATTGAACACAGTACCCATAGCACTTCAGCTAGTGGTCCTAATAAAACTATCCCAATTACCAGTCCAAACAAGGTTCAGAAAATCAAAATTGTTGAAAAGAATTCAATTGAAAAAATAGATGCAAATATCAACAAATCAATTATTCCTTCAGTTTTGAGGGAGATATTTCTAAGATAAAAATTGCCATTCCCCTAGATGAACTAGTGACCCAAGAAGTGTACAAAAACCAAGTTTTGAAAGCTTTGAACCTAGGAAGTGATACTGACACCTTAAACTTGACAGATGACAAACTTGAGTTGTTGTTTGGTCCAGAAGTTGAAGGAAAATACCAAGAAGGGTCTGTCCCTCCCTTCTATGTTAGCCTGAACATACATGAGAAAATTTTACACAATGCTATGTTAGACTCAGGAGCTTCACACAATCTAATGCCCAAGGTAGTGATGGAAAGCTTAGGCTTAGAAATTACTAAACCATATAAAGACTTGTATTCCTTTGACTCAAGCAGAGTCAAGTGTTTGGGTTTAATCAAAGATTTATGTGTTACTCTAGCTCAGATCCCTACTAAGAGTCTAGTTATGGATATAGTTGTAGCTGACATTCCCCCTAAGTATGGCATGCTCTTATCAAGATCTTGGGGAGCCAAACTTCAGGGAAGCCTTTAAATGGACATGTCTTATGCCACCATTCCCATTTTTAACCAAAACAAAAGACTATATAGGGAATCTCACATGAAGTACATGGTAAGGAACATAGACAAACCCAACAACTCTCCAATATATTCTATTCAATCAAGTTTAGATTCCTTTATCCTATGTAACGAAGATGAAATTACTCAACAAGATAAAAAAAACATAGACCCAATCAGTTCACCACAACAATCCAATTTTCCCTTCAATCAAATTCAAAACATTGACAATCAACAGCAACAAGAAAATGAAAATAAGGATGGCATACTTTGGAAAATAAATTTTGATGGATCTTGTAATAAAACAAGTGCAGGAGCAGGTGTGTGGATTCAAAATACAAAACAGATTTTTTCATACAAATTGGATTTCCCATGCACTAATAATATTGTTGAGTATGAAGCACTTCTCCTAGGCTTACAACTGCTTAAACAGTTAGAAGCCCATAAGATATCAATCCTAGGAGATTTTGAACTTATCATAAAACAAATCAAAGGAGAATACTCAGCTAAAAATCCAACGCTTAGGGAATATCGAAACACTTCCCTTGATCTTTTGAAAACTTTTGAAAAATATGAACTTATTTTCATCCCAAGAGAATTGAATCATCTAGCAAATGAACTCGCTTTCAATGCCAGCAATTGCTAGATACCTGAAATAAATGAACAACTCAGTGTGAAGGTAAAACATAGGCCTGCAGTTCCTGATAACGTAGATCACTGGCAAGTTTTTGATTCTGACCAACACATAGATGATTTCTTGAGGTCAGAAAATGATATCGCCCTACCTACATCAGAATCGTGCCATAATCAAAATTGTCCATATATTGAAGAAATCCCAGAAGCTGAAATAACACACTCTGTTGATATAAGTCATTATGAGAATACGTTTGAAGCAGAGTCAATTGAAAACGTGGACCAAAGAGACCTGGAAGTTTTAGAATGTAAGAACGATTCAATTCCAAGAGGTCTCTCACTTTTGGAGCACCTTTTCGACTTTAATGATGTAGCCAAAGAACCAAAAATGGAGCCTGTAGAAACAAATGTAGAAGAACACAACATAGGCTCCCTAACGGAACCCAAGATGATTAAATTTTCCAGCACTCTTCCAACTCACATAAAATCTCGATACATTGATCTGTTTAAGGAGTTCAAAGATGTTTTTTCCTGGGCATACACAGATCTGAAGTCTTACGATACCAGCATCATTCAGCACAAGATTCCCTTGAAGGAAAATAAAAATCCCTTAAAAAAAAAACCGAGGAGAATAAACCCACTTTTATTACCTTTAGTTAGAGCCGAAATTGAAAAGATGCATGATGTTGGCATTATAGTACCTGTTAGATTTTCAGAATGGGTATCAAACTTAGTTTCTGTTAGGAAAAAGATAGGAGAGATCAGACTTTGTATCGACTTCAGAAACTTAAACAGAGCATCCCTAAAGGACAACTACCCATTGCCCAAAATGGATCATATACTTCAGAGAGTAGTTGGGTCAAAAAGGATATCACTCTTAGATGGGTTCTCAGGTTACAACCAGGTGTTAGTGCTCCCAAGTGATCAAATCAAAACTGCTTTTACCACACCTTGGGGCACCTTTATGTATGTCAAAATGCCTTTCGGATTAATGAATGCAGGGGCCACCTTCCAAAGGGCCATGGACATAGCCTTTTCTGAAGACATTGGCTATTTCATAATCATTTACCTTGATGACATAATTTTTTTCTCAAAAACTGATGAAGAGCATTTGATTCACCTTAGAAAAGTTTTTGAGAAGTGTAGGAAATTTGGTTTGTCATTGAATCCCAATAAAATTCTCTTTGGTCTCCAAGAAGGTAAACTTCTTGGCCATATAATTTCAGAAGAGGGAATCAAAATAGACCCTACAAGGATAGATGGCATATTGCAGATCAGCCATCCAAGGAGCCTCAAAGAATTGCAATCTTTCATCGGAAAGATTAATTTTCTAAGGAGGTTTATTCCTAATCTTGCTGAGCTATTAAAAAACATTACAAACATGCTTAAGAAATATGTCGGTGTAAAATGGACTTTACTAGCTAAATAATCATTCGAATTGGTCAAACAAGCTCTTACTCAAGCACCAGTCCTGATTAGTCTAGATTTTACCAAAGATTTCTATATCTTTTCCTTTGCATCTGAACATACAATAGCTACAGTTTTACTTCAAAAGAATGATTTGGGGCAAGAACAACAAATATATTTCTTTAGTAGGGCCTTGAGAGATGCTCCTCTCAAATATAAGATCATGGAGAAGCAAGCCTTAGCATTAGTGAAAGCATTAAAAGACTTTAGGGTCTATATTTTACACTCTCACATAATTTCTTTTGTTCCACATATTGTTGCCAAGGACATTCTAAGTCAAGACCTTGATGGTAAAATGGGAAATGGATTGCAACTATTCTTGAATATGACTTAGAAATTAGGCCCACCAAACTAATTAAGGGGTAGGGATTAGCAAAAATTATGACTGAGTCTAAATTTCAAGCACTGGACATAAATATGGTAGATGTGTTGGAAGAAATAGAAGAATCTGATGCTCCTTTTATTGAAGAAACATTTCTAAATTCTCCTTGGTATGCTGACATTATTTATGTTCTTTTATATCTAAATTCCCCTCCTTATTTTTCTAAAACTAAAGCTAGATTCTTGAAACAAAAGGCTTTGAGTTTTTGCATATTAGATGGAGTATTATATTGGAAAAATGTTGTTGGAATTTTGCTTAAATGTTTACTCGAAGATGATGCAGGAAAAATCATGCATGAGTTGCACGACGGAGAATGTGGAGGACACCTCTACTGGAAGGCCACAAAAAACAAAATTCTTAGATCTGGTTACTATTGGCCTACCCTTTTCCCAGACACTCAAAAGCTGGTCATGTCTTGCAATAAGTGTCAAATCTTTGATGGCAAAATAAAACTCCTTCCCTTACCTTTACATCCTATCAGAGTTGAGGCACCTTTTCAACAATGGGGGCTGGACTTCATTGGGGAAATTCATCCATCCTCCTCAGCTCAGCATAAGTGGATCCTCACAGCCACTGAATTCTTTACCAAGTAGATAGAAGCTATACCCTCCAGAAATGCTAATGACTCTGTCATTATCAATTTCCTTGAAACAAATATCCTATCCAGATTTGGTTGTCCCAGAAAAATCATAACAGACAATGCTGCTGCTTTTAAATCTAAGAAAATGGTTGATTTTTGTTACAAATACCACATATCCTTGGGCCATTCCACTACTTACTATCCCCAAGGAAATGGATTAGCTGAATCCTTCAACAAGAGTCTCCTCAATATAATCAAAAAATTGTTGGAGCAAAATCAGAAATCATGGCACAGTAAGCTAGTTCATGCCTTATGGGCTGATAGATTAACTACAAAGAAGTCAATAAATATGTCCCCCTATCAGTTAGTTTATGGCATGGATGTGATTTTTCCCACCTCATAAGGAGTTCCAGTCATGAAACTCCTCCAAGAAGTACAGATTGAAGAAAATGATATGCAGAGAAGGATCAACCAAACAATCCATTTACAACAGACCATAGAAGAATTTTATGAGAGAACACATTTAGTCCAAGAAAAAATGAAGAAACTATTTGATAAGAGGACTAAGGCAAACAATTTCCAAATTGGAAATGTTGTTCTTAAATGGGATTCAAGAAGAGAAGAGAAGGGAAAACATGGCAAGTTTGAGAACTTGTGGAAAGGGCCTTATATTGTTCATGCTGAGAGGGGTCATAATGCATTTTTCTTGAGAGAATTGAATGGATAAGATTTGTATGGAGGTCTTGTCAATGGCAGGATGCTCAAGCATTACTTCTGCCAAGAATCTTAAGTTTTAAAGCATTTTATTTTTCATTGTAAATGTCATAGTCTAACCATTGCATTTCAAAGTTAGAAAAATCAAAAATACAAAAACAAAGAAAGAAAAGAGGGCAGATGGTAAAAAAAATAAAGGTACAGCCCCATACCAAAAAAGAGAAACAAATTCTGAAAGTGTGAAAGCTTAAATGCCACTCCTGGATAACACACTTCTAGTTAGTCAAACAGCCTAATCTTGACTAATTAGCTTTAAATTTTCTATTGATGAGATAGTGAATTCGATTTTCCAAACTGTTTAATCTTGGCTTATCAATAGATAGATTAGGATAGAAATCAAAGGTTCAAACCTGCTCAAAATCTGAACCTAACATTTCAAAAAGAGAATGACTCAAATCTGTTTTGTTTTCTGAGTCAAAAAGGATAAAAATCTGGTTCTAATTAGCTAAAAATCTGAACCAGAGAGAAAAGATAGCTCAAAACAAAGATAAAAACAGAGCTATAGAAAAGAGGAAGGAAATGTTTTCAATTTCAGATCTCAAGCGTTCCATTTTTGTTTTAAATTTTTGTACAAAATAAATGTCTATGTGCAGCTTGTCTTTTATGCCATAGACCAGCATCAAGTTAGACTGTCCAATCCTAACTTGAATGCTTTTTCAATTTCTGTTGTATAATTTAGAGAATAAAAATCTGTTGGACAGTTTAATCCCAACAGATGATAGAATAGGTAGAGAAGCATATGAACTCAACTGCTTAACTTGAGTTCAGGGAGAAATAAGTAGTAGAATTAGATAATTTTTATGCTTTCAAAATAATAGAATGTTGTGAAAAGAGTTTGCCAATCCAAGTGCACTCTAATGAAGAGAAAATGTTAGATCAATAGGATTGGGTAGGTAGAAATCTTGTTGATGAAAGAACCATTGTTTTTATGACTGCTAATATCTTTCAAAGCAAAATAAGATCATCCACAGAAAGGAAGGAAATCCAATGGAGGAGGCAACTGATCAGCCTCCCAGAGAAAGAAACTCTGAAATTCTTGATGCCTTAAAAAAGGCACCATCCCCAAGTGGAGTCACTGTTAGCCACCCATAAATTCTGTCATATCAGGTGGTGGCTAAATAATGTTGGATAGCCTTCAAGAAACAATTTTATTACTAAAATTGCTGATGCTTAAAGTCTTTTGATAATATCCTATCCTTTGGATAATCGTCACTGCTGTTTCCCTTAAGAACTTAGAAATCCTGCTGATTTCCAAGCCAGATTACTGCTGCAAAGGCATTTTTTCCTTCCTCCCACTTCAAAACTAACCTTCATTTGCCTCCCTATTTCTCCATAAAATTCCTCTATTTTTCATGAGTTCCCTTCTTCCATTCATGAAAATCCATTTTTATGAGGTTTAAAACCCACTTTTAAGCCTTATCGGAACCCTCAATTTCCCTTGAAAACCATTGGAAAACCATAAAAACCCACATTTTGTACATATATGGGTCTTAGCCCCTTCCCGCATAAATCCCTGGTCGTATGACCCTTCACATGACCTTTCGGCCCCGCAGTCTTGCGCCAAACCTTTAAATATTTCCCCGCCGAAGTATTAAAACCTTTGATTATTTTAATTCTTTGGTTTTTTATTATTTTATTTAATTTTTCCACCGGTACAAGTTTTAAATCATTCCGCACCGTCGATCTGATCTGAAGATCGGACGGTACAGAGTCCGTCTCCTTATGGTCCCCGCCGTCCAAAAGCCGATTTCTGAAACTACGCGGTATTCATCGCACCGCCTTTGGGCAAAGGTGGTTTTCTCCTGACCGCGAGCGATTCCATACACTGGGTGACACGCGTCCCGTGTAATTTTTGCAAAACCGCCGTCCATCGCGCGTTATCGTTCGGACGTGGATGCCCAGCAATATTTCCGTGCACCGTCCGATCTGGGGCGGGCCATCCAACGACGATTGCTCGTCGAAGATGCACGCGCGATAACCAGGCTCCCGGTGCGACATTCGATCAACCTCCGCCGTCGATCTGATCTGTAGATCGACGGTCCATGTTTCATCGCCCAGATTTCCTCTGTTTGACTTTCAACCTCCACTCTCGACCGTCGATCTCTGTGCGATCGACTGCTCAGATTTAATCTTTTTCCACTCATTCTACGATTTTTCCCGATAAATCCTGACCGTTGGATGATGCCATCCAACGGCCACGCTCCCTCCACACGTCCTTTGAAGCAGCCAACCTATATATGTAGGATTTTGTAATAGTTGTTTGTATTTTTGCAGGGTTTAAATGGTTTTCCGCCATTCTGAAGAAAATTCGAAGGCAGAGAGTGACGACCCTCCCGCCTTCGATTCCTCAAAGGAAATCATCCACAGGGTTAAAATGCACGTTTCATCGATGTTTCATGAGGCATTGATGCCATTCGAACCCTGCACAATCCTGCACATTTGAATGACACAGCAAGTCAATCACAAATCAAGAGTATCAGTATAGAAGACCAGAATGCACTAGAACAGAGGATTAAAGGACAGATTGGTGGGGATTACATCTAAGATGCTTATCAAAAGCCTAATCCCCAAACTAAAACATAGTTTTAAGGAAAAATCAGAGTGTTTCATCTGACAGAAAGCTCCACCACCTTAGTTAAAGCAAATAAATTCTTCTCAGCTACTACAAAAGACACCTGTGCCTCAAAGAAATCAAATACAGGCCGAAGTTATTGCATGAAATCAAATATCTGCCTCACAACATAGCTAAAGGGTAATTCTGCGAACAAACTTAATGATAAAATATCTACAGAGTTACTCTAACATGACACAGAGCCTCAAAGGTCAAATTAAGCTTCCACCGAGTTTAAAATCTTTATGTAAATCATTTAATACAGAAGACACCTATTGTAAGCTTCTTCGTTGAGCCCCCCAAAGGCCGAGAAGCCATTTAAGTCTGTATTACTTGGTTTTTGAGATCTTTTATCAAATCTCACCTCCTCATTCTTCTATATATACTTCTGAAGAAGATGAGTGAAGGGTTGGTTGTTGTTTGATCACAAGTTGTAATACTAAAACTCTTTGAAGTAAATACATAGTCTGTTGAAGTTGAAGAACAAATTGAAGTCTTGGAGGTCTTGATGATGTTGTTGCATGCTTGTTCCTGAGAAGGCTCTATCATTGGATCCATGAGCTTGGTTGTTGGTGAAGTATTCTGAACTGTTTTATGTTTTTTCCCCTCTTTTCATTATGTTCCATAATTTCTTACTACAGTAGGATAGAAAGTATTAGGCTAAGAAATGACTCCTAGAAGCACCTTAGACCTGTTCATCCTTCACTGTTTCATGTTTTCTTCTGCTAAAGTATTTTAGAGGCTTTAATCTTTCTCTTTAGTCTTCATGCTTGTTTATTTCCTTAATAGTTCGAACAGTTGGTTTCAGCATGATTTATGGTTCTCCTTGCTTGTCTACTGCCACTTAAAAAACTGTTATTGAAGTCTCCCTTTGAAGTTCTTTGCTTACAGTGAATCAAAGAGGTCTGTTTTGATCTTTCCCTTTGTCCTCACTTAAACAGTTGGCATAAAGGTCATTATAATTATGATCATATATTTTTTTAGGTGTTCCCTCTTCTATGACTGTAATTATCAGTAAATCTTTTATGTTTTCTAAGTCCTTTAGAATAAAATATTTGAGGAAATGGGGTGTTCCCCGAATCTTATATCTCATTTTAAAAGTTGTCTTGAAGCCATTATTTGCTTAAAGAATGTTTGTATAATTTATGGTTAGCCTTGTCTATCAAATATATCTTTATTGTTTAAATTATGTTTTCAAGTTCCCTTTGTTGAGAATTCAATTTCTCTTTCCAAAACATTAATGTTCATCCCATTCCAAAAAAAAAAGGATCCTGTGGCCAAGTTAGATTTTCCATTTTATATCCCATATCCTTTGATGAGTTTGTTATGACCTTTTCTTGACTCCATTTCCCAATGAACCAGATGTTTCTCCATTCTATGTATCTTTCCTAGACCTTTCGTGTTCTGTTGTATCAATTCAATCCAACCAAACAAACAAATAACACTTGGACTTAATAACTAGTCTAAAATCAATATTATAAGCACACAAGATAAACTTTTGCAAACAAACATTTGAGAGATCCCTCTCTGAGAATAGGAGGACTAGATTCTGTAACTCTAAAGATTGGTTCTGATGTTGCCTTGTCTTTTGATTTTTCCAAACTATCAAAACACGAGACACCAACAATCACTATGAGGGATGCATTCACTTTCTTCTACAAATGAACACTCATAGGATCTTTTCTCATTTTCCTCATACAATTCTCTTTCCTCGTATTGATAGGTATGATAATATTCTATTGATATGAATGTGTTAATTTGGTAGCTCAGTGACAAATTCCAAGCATGGTATGAGTTTCCTATTTTCGAGAGGACAAACTTTGACTATCAGATTGCTCAATTTGGACAAGGGAAAGTGCAATTTTGAATTAAATCCCATGTGCATATTTGATCAGGTTGGTCCTAAAGAAAAGTAGACACCTTGGAAGGATATAAATAAAAGTGAGCTCAACCTGATTTATAAATCGTCATTCTAATCATTATTCATATTTCTTTGGTTTTACTCACACAAGATAGAGATTGTTCATGGGGAATGAATCGCAATGGTCTAGAATTTTAGGGTGCAAATATCGCATGTGTGTTCTATGGTTTTGGATCCTAGCCACAGGCATGTAACATTGAAATTTTTATTGTAATCGATTGAAGTTTTTCAGCCACACGTAAAATTATCTCTCCATTTGGTTCGCACCTAGGGTTTGGTTTTATCAGTTGGCCATAGATTTCACATGTTGACTACAGGGTTCAATAGTTGACCACAAAAAATTAAAGTTGATAGCAAGATTCTGAATTAGTTTTTTTATTATTGGCATTGTTAAGTTCATCTCATGATGTTATTTAGTTGATTTTTCTTATTGGATTATCGTTGAATTTATGGATCATTGTACTCTCTTTTACTGAATCATTCAATGACAATCTAATAAGAATGAGAATTTGAAATGGTTTTCCCCATAGTGGGGTTTTCCCTGGTCTCCGACCAATCTTGGTGTCTTTATGTATGAATGATTTTCAAAATTGTTCCTTTATGTTTCACTGCATTGATGATGCTACTGTTCTTTCTATATAGTTACATATGTTGTTGAATAATGTTGTAAATATGAATAGTGATATTATTATGTGGGGTGAATTTAATATGGAAATAATGAAATGTAATTATCAAAGAAAATACAATATCTCCCTAAAGAAAAATTAACATTGTATCAGAGTTGGGTTGAAGATAAATTCATTGAGATAGTGGAGGAAATGGTGCATCTAGTGCACACATGATGGAGAGAGTGGTAATTAAATGCAGAACATTATAGAGATCATGGTAGCACAGTATTAATGGAGGCTAGTGGCCACATGTACAATGCAGTTATGAGGTGGGCCAGGGATATGGAAGGCTCATAATCTATATAATGAAGATGAAGGCACAATATAAGGCATGATTTGTATTATTGTATTTTTAATTTTTTTAGATATAGATTTGTCATGTGACATTTCTATACACGCTTATGTTGTTTAGCTAAGTCTGCAGTGCTATTTAGCACATGGGTGTTTCCGAGCAAAAATCCCACCCTTACCCATGGGGGACTTCAAGTGCTTACTCTGGGAAGGTTTCTATTGAGCTATCATTCATCATCAGGAATTGGTGCCACATTCAACCAAACTCATATGAACATTCAGTCACAGGAATAACACAATTATTGTTCAAGGGTTTAAGAGGTGGTGGTTGTTTCTAGAATTTCAACTAGGAAACTGGTGGAGGATTCATCCTTTCACCTTGTGCTTCATGTTCACACTTTCAGGAGCAGCAGGTCTATACCCGACATTCAGGTCAAAATTTCATACCTCCCTGCAGTAGCAGTCCCCTCAAGGATTGTGCAGTCCAGTCCTATAGATCTATTGGAGGAAGGAAGTTTCTAGTATTTCAGCTGGAAATCCTGTGAGGAACCATATCCTCACCTTAGGCATACTACTTCCATCATTCAGTAGCTGATTTGCATATTATAGTAGCAGAATATACAACCTCCCTCCTTGACAACATAGTTTTTGTCAGTAGTTGTGTAACAACAGCTGGAATCAGTGGAGAAGGTTGGAGGAGCTAGATCTTGAGCTTCTAGCTTGAGGATCTAGTGAAGGGATCATCCCTTCAATCATATATCTGATTATAGACCTTCTTGTAGTCATTTCTTTGTCCAATATTGCTTTAGATCTGCATGCCCAGTAGTTATATGTGTAAGCCCTAAGAGGCTGATTTTCTTAGATTGATAGATATGGAAAATCCTTTCTGAATTATCTTGGGTATCCATAATAGAGCCCAAATCTCAAATTTCAGCATCATCGGAGCTCCAGAGCTACCAGATCTACACTGCCATATTTTCTAGCAGTTGCTGCCCCAACATTTACAGTAGGGACAATGTAGTTTTCCTTCTAGCAGTCTAGCAGTTACGCAGTCCCTCTTGTGGGAGGACCTTAGGGTAATTCTAGCCATGTTCTTTGGCTTGAATGTCTCATATTTTGAGCACTGTTGTACTTGAATTCCACCTCCTAATAATAAAATGGCTTAGCTATTCTGTACTTTTGTATGATGTCTTTAGATTAAATGTTTACTTTGTTGCAGTTTCAATTATTGTGTTTTTGTATTACTGAATTCTCCCTTTTGGATATTACAGTGGTATCAAAGCATGATGTTTGGCTCATCTTGTGGGCTTTTCATGACATCGAAGGAATAAGAAGAAGAAGCAAAAAAAGAAGAAGTCTTCAATGGTAGAAGTATTGAGTTTTGCCACACTTCTCTTCGAATCTATGTAGGATATCACCCTGGAGATCAAAGAAATGAGAAGGGAAAGACCAAAGGAAACCTAAAAAGGGTTTCAAAAAGGAGAAGGTCTAAGCACTTCCTATTAGTAGTATAAGCAACTGGCGGTGCAGAAAGTTCCACAATGTCCTACTATGCCCACTTTCCTTGCAGAAGGAAATGAATGGCATGGATATGGAGGATATTTGGAGCAAGAGACTCTGAGTGATTATCTTGAAGAGTACAAAACTAAATCTAGAGCATTCAAAGAGAATATAAATTTGCAGCAGTTTTTCCAAATTAAAGAGACTCGAAGACCTCGCAACAACAATAGAAGAAAAGGAAAAATGCAAGGTAGATTCTTCTTGCCTACATTTGATGGGTCATCCACAAGCACGGAAAAATCTTGGATGGAGAAGTTAGATGCATTCTTCTAGCTACATCAAGTAGTGGAAGGAGAGGCTATTCAGATTGTAGCTCTACACCTTGAGGGTGAAGCAAAGGATTGGTGGTTCACCAGATTGAAACATGCAAGAGTGACTACATATGCAGAGTTCACTCAAAGATTGGTAAATAGTTTTGACATACGAAAACGAGAGGCACTTTCCATTGAGACATTTTTCAACATTGATGAGGAAGTATATGAGGAGAAAAATTAAGATGTCAACGCTGATACACTAGGAGGAGATCAACTACCACCACCACTAGTATTAGAAAGAGTACTTGCACGGATGGGAGGAGCCCTTGAATTTTGGCAAGATGTTCCCAAGAATTCGACATTGAAAGTCCAAGGCATGATTTAGGAGGTGCATGAGGAATATGAGGCTGATACAAGCACTGGTGCAGTAGTAGAGGAACATCCATCACCATCACCAGTAGTTGGAGAAGCCATTGCACTGGTTGGATGAACTCTTGTAGCCTCACAAGATGTCCCCAAGTATCAACTTATCCAAGGTTTGCAAAAATTTCCATCGCATATTATTTCAACACCTCAGTTTGAGATTTATGGGGTCATGCCATAAGGGAAATTGCATAACTAAGGGTTAGAGCACCTTGTTTATTTGGAGCAGCAAGCTATCACTGCATAGAGGACCCTTGACTTGCTCATGGAGGAGATGTATAGCCATCCCAATTTTTCATTGTTGAGCTACACCCTACACTTTGTGTTGAAGTGTTGAGTTTCAGAATATGGGAGGAGCACAATCCTATTCAGTACAGTGTCGGACTATGAGTTCAACATTGTATGTGGCCATGAGACAAAAAATGTATCACCATGAAAATCTACAACACTATCACTCAACTGTAGTGATGATGAGAGGGCCCCATTATTCTTGGAGCATTCCGAAGGTAGCTTCACTCATGAAGCACTGGAGGGACAGATGATAGAGGCT
>JAXQQM020068282.1:0-78175 GCA_034641835.2 Pinus albicaulis | reverse complement strand
CTGATACGAATCACACTGCAGTATAGTCTTTGAGAGAAATTTGTCTCAAAGCTGAATATAAGTAGAATACACCACTAAGTGTTGAGATTGCAACAAGATGATGAGCTTAGTGGAAAGGAGTCGCCTTCACTAAGTGGGCCCGCAGGCTATTTTTGGCGCAAAGTCTATTTTTAGACTATGTCTATTTTTAAACATATGGATCATGTTCTATGAGTTGCAGGATGCTATTTGTGGATGGTTGGTCAAGTTGGAAAAAATAGATGGACTTCTATTTTTAGACATATTGGGCGGAATCTATTTTTAGATTGCCAGTCTAAAAATAGATATGTCGAATATTATTAGCTCTTAGTAATATTTAGACTCTAAACATTATCTTATTCTCTTGGAGCACTTCAGTTAAGTGCACAAATGTGGCACAGGAGCTGACAGAAGGAATTACGCTATTCCTGAGGGTTATGTGGAGCTATTGCATGGATACTTCAGTTAGAACTCATGTGACAGAGTTTGGTGGAGTTGATTGAGGAAGTTAATGGAGTTGTGTTCAGTTTAAATAATCTAAACATAGTTGAGCTATTTGTATCTAGTTTAACTAATTGATACAATTAGTGAGAGTGGTGTGAATTAATTATTAATTAATTCACTAATTATAAACTCATTAATCAACTAAATAATGCATTAGTTAACTTCAGTGCATGGACAGTTTCAGTGGAGACCAGTGCAGAAATAGGTGAAAGAGCAGGTTAACTATCAGTTGTGACTATATTGTTGCTATTTGCAACACACAGATAGGTGGAGAAGCCCATGAGGATTGCGCAGTTCAAGCCAGGTGGTTTATCTATTTAATGAATCCATCCCATAGCATTAATTACGCAATAGAGGCTGGCTATCAAGTGGCAAAAGATTGGAGCATGTGTTTTGCTAGATCTAGCTTGATAGTGTGTAGCAATTGAGGGTGTGCATGAGAGCTTGTGAGAAGCTTTTGTACTATGATTGTTACATGATCTCCATGACATATAATATACAGATAGTTGGGGTTTTCAGCTTTAAGCTTTCCCATTAAATAATGTGTTCATATGTGTGATTGTTTGTGGTTTTAATGTATGCATGCAATTGATTTTATTTCCGCATGTGATGATCAATGGTAGAAGAGATTCTGTATTATGCATGAAGCTAAAATAGTGTGTGATCAGGAGAATCTCGGTGAACAATATCTCAGTTATTCAAATTTCTACATGGTATCAGAGCGATATTGATCATTGGAGCAATTGAAAAACATTGAAGCGGTTGAGTTTTGTGCTGGTGGAATTCGAATTTGCAGCAGTGTTTTCTTGGTGTCGAAGTTAAGATGTCTTTCAACGGATTGCGATTGGAGTATGCCCTTGAGGGCAGCTCGAATTATATTGCATGGAAGGACAGGATGGAGGCGGTGCTGGATGACAATGGGTTGAAGGAGTTCATAGATGCAGAAATTCCAAAGCCTACTTCTAGTGATGTTGCCGTACTTGACGCATGGCAAAAGAAGACAGCAAAGTGTCGAAGGATTCTGTTGGAGGGTGTGAAGGATCACATAGTGTCCAGCCTTCATGGTAAGGCTTCTCCATTCTTGATGTGGAAATCCTTGACAGATTTATTCCAAAGCAAGAGCGACCAGAGGAAGTTGGCGCTCAAGGATAAACTCATAAACATAAAGATGGAGAAAGGCGACAGTATGCCCAAGTACCTCACGAAGTTCACCCAATGCAGGGATGAGCTGGGAAGTGTGGGGGTGACTGTAGATGATGAGGAATTGGTGAGCTTGGCTCTCCTTGGGCTTCCGAAGAGTTGGCATTCCTATCAGGACTCTGTCAATGGTCGGGAGAAATTGCTAGGATGGGAGCGACTTTGGTCAGATCTTGTGCAAGAGGAGATAAGGCGAAGTACCAGGGATGGATCTTCATCAAAGAACTCAGATGAAGAAAATTGTGCTTTGGCTGCCAAAGCAAGGAAGGGGAAGAGCAAGAAGAATGCTTCTCAATCCGGTGTGAAAGGCAAGAAGCAGGACATGTCCAAGGTGAAGTGCTTTCACTGTCACCAACATGGACATTACGCCACTAATTGTCCACAGAAGAAGAAAAATAAGCAGGCTGCTTGATCTACAGCTAGAGAGGCCTTAGCCTCGCAGTTTGAGTTGGATTTTTCGCTGATCGCATGCTTGGTTTCAAGTGTGATGGGTTCAGTGTGGTTTCTGGACAGTGGTGCGTCTTTTCACATGATAGGAGATCGAGATTTGTTTACTGATCTGGATGAGAAAGATCTTGGAGTGCACATCGAGATGGGCGATGATGGTAGATACAGTGCGACCGGTATCGGTACCATTTCCTTTGAGAGGGAGTCTGGTAAACCCTTTATATTGAAGGAAGTGATGCATGTTCCAGGATTGAAGAAGAATCTTATCTCTGTGGCGATGTTAGAAGACAAGGGATATGATGTTGTCTTTAGCGAGGGAAAGGCTTTCCTGGGTAGTAAGGCAACTGGTGAGACCCGAAGGATAGGGGTTTGAGTTAAGAACCTTTATCAATTGCAGGTAGATGGCTGCATAGCAATGGCAGGCAAGGCAGAAGGAGTGGTGAGCCGGGATGATGGCGAGTTGTGGCACCGGAGATTGGGCCACCTTCACCATGGAGCTTTGAAGATACCGCAGCAGATTTCTAATGGGCTTCCTAAAGGCACTCTTGCGCAGTCAGATCAGTGCAAGGGGTGTACCTTGGGAAAATTTGTGAAAGCCACCTTTCATGAGAAGGATAGTCGCGCCACGACGATCCTTGAGAGAATTCACACATACGTGTGTGGACCTTTCTCAGTAGCTTCGACAGCAAAGCACAGGTATTATGTGATATTTGTTGATGATTTTTCTCGTAAGTGCTGGATCTTCTTCATGTAGAAGAAGAGCGAGACATACTCAAAGTTCTGTGAGTTCAAGGCACTGGTTGAGAAAGAATCGGGGAAGCAGGTGAAGGCTCTAAGGAGCGACAATGGTGGTGAATTCATCTCTGGAGAATTCAAGGACTTTTGTAGCACAAAAGGAATTCGAAGAGAGCTCACAGCACCTCATAACCCACAGCAGAACGGGGTTGTTGAGCGAAAGAACAGAACGATCGTGGGTGCTGCACGGGCGATGTTGCATGATCAGGGCCTACCCATTCACTTGTGGGCGGAGGCATGCAATACTGCAGTATATGTGCAGAACCGTTGTCCTCACAGGATACTTGGCATGAGTACACCCAAGGAGGCGTTTTATGGTAAGAGGCCTGATATTTCCCATTTGAGGATTTTTGGTTCACCTGTTTACATTCATGTGACGAAGGATACCAGGAAGAAGCTGGAGCTGACTGCGGAGGTTGGGATATTTGTGGGGTACACTGATACGCCCCACAACTATCGTGTGTATTTTCCAGACAGTCACAAGACTGTTGTGCGACGGGATATCAAATTTCAAGAGGAGAAAGCCATGAAGTGTTCGCTTGAGAGGGAGCCACACTTGCATGCAGAGGAGGAGCTATTAGTTCCTAAGGATGAGTCTCAGGATGTGGATCAGCCACAAGATGAGGTTCATGGAGTGGAAGAGACCACTCAGGCAACGCCAACCATCAGAGGGCGGAAGCGCACTACAGAAGCTGAGCGACTGGCTCAAGATGCAAAGAAGGTTGTAGGAGCACCTACATCACAGCGCAGACAGAGACAATCACCTGACCGGTATACTGGATACATGGCTCTTATGAGCAAGTGTATCGTGACGGAGCCATCCTCTTTCGAGGAAGCTGTGGAGGATCCCGCATGGGTAGATGCCATGGTGGAAGAGTATGATTCGATTGTCAGAAACAGTGCATGGGAGATTGTCCCAAGACCGGAGGGGAAATCAGTGGTGGGTTCGCGCTGGATCTACAAAGTGAAGCAGGCGGCTGACGGGAGTGTGGAGAATTACAAGGCAAGATTTGTTGCCCGAGGCTTCTCACAGATAGAGGGGATCGATTATGAGGAGACCTTTGCACCTATCGCAAGTTATTCTTCCATACGGACGATCCTAGCTCTCTCAGCGCAAATGGGGTGGCACATCCATCAGATGGATGTGAAGACTGCATTCCTCAACGGAGTCATTGAGGAGGAGGTGTACATAGAGCAGCCCGAAGGTTTCGAGATCTTCAGCAGCGAGTCGCATGTGTGCAGGCTCAAGAGAGCGCTGTATGGGTTGAAACAAGCACCTCGTGCTTGGTACACACGGATAGACAGTTATTTCACCAGACTTGGATTCTTGAAGAGTGAGGTAGATCCTAACCTATACCAGATTGTGGTGGAGGGTAAGTTGCTGATCATTGTACTTTATGTAGATGATTTGATTTTGACAGGTGATGAGCTGTTTATACTCTCATGCAAGGATGATCTTGCAAAAGAGTTTGAGATGAAGGACTTGGGCCTCCTTCATTATTTCCTGGGATTGGAAATTTGGCAGCGCAGTGGTGGACTATTTGTTTCTCAGGGTAAGTATGCCCGGGAGATACTGGAGAAGTTCAACATGCATGGCTGCAAGCCTGTTGATACTCCTCTTCTTGGTGGTTGGAGGAAGGAGGATGCTACTTCAGCGGAGGTAGTGGATGCCACCGTTTATCGACAGTTGGTGGGGTTGCTTATGTATCTGGTCAATACACGACCCGACATATGCTATGCTATTAACCAGCTTTCACAAGCTATGGTTAAGCCAACCAAGCTCTTCTGGAAGGCAGGCAAGCATGTATTGAGATATCTCAGAGGCACATCGGGATATGGATTATGGTACAGATAGTCGGATGAGGTGAGGTTATGTGGCTTCACGGATGCAGATTGGGTAGGGATCCCAATGGACAGAAAGAGCACATCCGGATGGATTTTCAGTATCGGGTCGATAGCAGTTTCTTAGTATAGCAGGAAGCAGAGATCTGTGGCACTCAGTTCAGCAGAGGCCGAGTATATGGCAGCGAGTTTGGCTGCATGCGAGGCTATATGGATGAGGAAGATCCTGGTCGGGTTGTTCGGTTCACACTTAGATCCTACTGTGATTTATTGTGATAATTAGAGTTGCATCAAACTCTTGGTTAATCCAGTATTTCATGATAGATATAAACACATTGACATCTGGTATCATCATATCAGAGATTGTGTGCAGCGGAAGATCATGTTACTTTCATACATTCCCACGGAGGATCAGGATGCTGATATCTTGACGAAGGCGCTCACCAGGAGCAAATTCGAATACCACAGAGGCAGGATAGGGGTTGCAGATAATCCATATCTTGTTGAGAGGGAGTGCTGAGATTGCAACAAGATGATGAGCTTAGTGGAAAGGAGTCGCCTTCACTAAGTGGGCCCGCAGGCTATTTTTGGCGCAAAGTCTATTTTTAGACTATGTCTATTTTTAGACATATGAATCATGTTCTATGAGTTGCAGGATGCTATTTGTGGATGGTTGGTCAAGTTGGAAAAATAGATGGACTTCTATTTTTAGACATATTGGGCGGAATCTATTTTTAGATTGCCAGTCTAAAAATAGATATGTCGAATATTATTAGCTCTTAACAATATTTGGACTATAAACATTATCTTATTCTCTTGGAGCACTTCAGTTAAGTGCACAGATGTGGCACAGGAGCTGACAGAAGGAATTACACTATTCCTGAGGGTTATGTGGAGCTATTGCATGGATACTTCAGCTAGAACTCATGTGACAGAGTTTGGTGGAGTTGATTGAGGAAGTTAGTGGAGTTGTATTCAGTTTAACTAATCTAAACATAGTTGAGCTATTTGTATCTAGTTTAACTGATTGATACAATTAGTGAGAGTGGTGTGAATTAATTATTAATTAATTCACTAATTATAAACTCATAAATCAACTAAAGAATGCATCAATTAACTTCAGTGCATGGACAGTTTCAGTGGAGACCAGTGCAAGAATAGGTGAAAGAGCAGGTTAACTATCAGTTGTGACTATACTGTTGCTATTTGCAACACACAGATAGGTGGAGTAGCCCATGAGGATTGCGCAGTTCAAGCCAGGTGGTTTATCTATTTAATGAAGCCATCCCATAGCATTAATTACGCAATAGAGGCTGGTTATCAAGTGGCAAAAGATTGGAGCATGTGTTTTGCTAGATCTAGCTTGATAGTGTGTAGCAATTGAGGGTGTGCATGAGAGCTTGTGAGGAGCTTTTGTACTATGATTGTTACATGATATCCATGACATATAATATACAGATAGTTGGGGTTTTCATCTTTAAGCTTTCCCATTAAATACTGTGTTCATATGTGTGATTGTTTGTGGTTTTAATGTATGCATGCAATTTATTTTATTTCTGCATGTGATGATCAATGGTAGAAGAGATTCTGTATTATGCATGAAGCAAAATAGTGGGTCATTAGAGAATCTCGGTGAATAATATATCAGTTATTCAAATTTCTACACTAAGGAGGTTTAAAAGATTTTTTTTTTTTTATTAAAAATCAAGGTTATTAAACCCTATTATGCTTCAATACCGTAGCTCGTATATTCACACAAACAAAGTCATAGAAAGCAGATGTGTACTTTAAGAAGAGTAAAAGTATTCAGCATTAACAGTTTGAAGCCTAATACACAAGCATAGTTACATGAAGAACATGTATGAAGACCCCTCTAGTGATCAAAGAGTGCCTAACAATGAGGCCTAAAGCACAATAAAAGTCATATTAATACTAAAATAGTTATGTCATGATCAGATATCAACGGAATATTTTTTCCAAGAAGGACATGTTCCTACAGTCTTCTATTCCTCATCGCAGCCCATAATAGTTATTATTACATGAAAGCTCCTAGAACTGGCTACATTAGTTATGAAGTATGGAAGACCTGAAAGACAAATCTTCGCATTTATTTTCTTAGAGTACAAACAGAGTACTACAGATAAGAAAGTACTCCATGAACATACCCTTGGAGTTATTATCAAACTGACAAAGACCCCTAATTCATCTAAAGAGTACTGAAAGTTAATGTAAAGATATTAAAACAGAATGGGCTTCAAAAGCACTTCTCCCTTTATTTAATGAATCATTTAAATCCTATCTACCACTACTATCTCTCTTCGACCTATAAGAACTCATGAGAAATACATTGTAAATGTTGGTTGGTTGGTTGATTGGGATTCTATCACTACTAGAACTCGTTATTAAAGGTGTTAGCCGAGACATTTTGTAATATAGTAGGCTGGGAAGAGAAGTTTGGACTGTAAAAAGCCACTGGACTCAAAGTATGTGACTGGTTTTTCACATCAATTGAACAAGAAGATTCACAGGATCTTGGTCTATATTATTGGTGATGTTTTCCTTACTGTAATTGTCTCCTTTCATGTTTTTCATAGTGTCCACTATTCTCAGATAAAGAACATCAAGCATAGATTAGGACATACTGCTGGAAGTACCCTAAGTCTCACTGTTAATATTTATATTTATGTTTTCCTCTGATTGTGTATTTGAGGATGATTCTATAGAGTATAGCTAGTCAAGAAATGTTGGTGAGCCCATGTCTTGCTGGGTACAACTTTAAACATTGTTCTTAAATGATATTTTCATTTCATGCTAAGTAAATATTGAAACTAGGGAAGTCTATGGTTAGCCCTGTCCTCTAGTTTCTTCTCCAACAGTTTGTCTTGAAAGTTTCCCTGTGAGTTGGTGTCAAAAGCAGAGAAGGTTAGAAGTCTTTCTATGATCTTAGGCCTTGCTCTGTGTTTAATCTTAAATGTTTTCTACCTTTTTGAAAGCGGTTATGGGGACTGCTAGAATGTTTTGCTTAAGAGCACGCGGAAAGTAGGCTAAGTTCAAAGTCTTTACCTGATCTTAAGCTACCCTTTATGTCTTTATTGAGAGTTTCCTTTGTGAGTATGTCAAAAGCAGGATAGGTTAAAAGTCCTTACCTAATCTTAGGCTGCACTTTGCTTTCTGTCTTTCACCTCACTTCTTAATGTTCCATCTCACCATCTATCTAAAAATATCCTTTGGTATAGATGACTTGCCCTATGGAAACCGTTGGATAGTTGTTATGAAAGTAAACCCTTTTATGAATCCATTTCCCAATGGAATGATGCTTTCCTTGACCTATCTTCCCATGCTGAAACATCCTGCTACTATGTTCCTTTTTCACTCCACATAAACTTCTCAGTTAATTATCTCCAACCAAAAAAACAGAAAATCATAAACCCTTGTGCCCTATAGCTAGCCTAATACCATAAAATGACCTTAAAGATATATCATTCTTTACATTTATAGAGAGATCCCTCTCTAAATCCAGGAGGGCTAGATCCTAGGATCCCAAAGTGGTTTGATGTTGTCTTATCTTTTGGCTTTGCCAATCTGGCCAAAACACAGAAACCACAACATAATGGCGACTCCACTGGGGAATTCTGAGTGAATTTCATCTTATACATCCCTAAGAGCTCAGAAAACCCATAATTTCCTTAGATTGGTATTTAGATTGCTGATGGTGGACAGCAGTCTACTTCAAGACATCTTAAAACCCTCCACCTAGAGACTCCACACTCCACAACTCCTAAAGACCAAATGATTCCACTGGTAGAAGGCCCTGAACTGGTTGAATATACACAATGACCTCTTATCTGATTTAAAAAATGATTCCAAGGATACAATGAAGATATGCCCCAATGAGTAGAGAACATATCCCTGGGTTCCCACATAAGATGCCCCAGGTGATTTGGGATGATAACCTTGCTGTTTTTCAAGGTGAAGACTTTGAGGATCCACTTCTACATCTTATCAAATTTCACATACATGTGTGGAAGGTAAAGACTGAATGGCATGAAGATGACCTTATGAAAATGTTCATGTTAACATTAGAAGGGAAGGCAAGGGACTGGTATGAATGGTTAGAACCTAGGAGTTTGTTTTCTTTGAAAGAAATGCACCAATTATTTTATGAGAATTACAAAGAAAACCCCTAATCCGTACCATGGAGTGCAAACTGTTGTGACTAATATCAGAAACTCATACAAAACCTGCTAGATATTGATGAGAATTTGGTAGACATGCATCCTAAAGATCTGTTAGAAGCCATTCAAGAGTTTCATATGCATCCTAACTATCACAAGAACATAGATGAATCAGTTGAGGAAGAAACTAACCACGAAATCAAAGGCATTCCTGAAAGCACAAATACTGATTCATCATCCCTTGTAGCTGAGGCTCAAGATGAAATCCAGCCTCAAACTCAGTCTTCACAGGAAATAGAGAGCTGCTGCACTTCTTCTCAAAGAAATACAAGAGCATATTCCCCTTTGACAGAAGAAGAAATAGATCAGATCATCAATAAACGGCCAACCTCTGAAATTTTTTGCAAAACAAACATTCTTGCCCATTCATCTACTGAGCTTTGTTGTATAGATCTGGAAAGCTCCCCTGTAAATCAGAATGAAGAAAGATTTGTTGATAATCCTGTACGTCTGATTGGTAGCCTTATTTACTTCAATGATTTTCCTAATTTTGATCCATCTGTTGATGATGCTCTCCAAACAGAAGTTGACCTTGTAGGGCCATCATCAATAGATATGTGGGAGGAAAATCAGTTCCATAAACTTCAAGAGAGTAATGAGCCCATGCAGGCTATTTATGATATTGATGAGGAAAGTTATGAAAGTCTAGAAGCAAGTGAAGATTCCTTGAATATTCACTCTGCTTTATCTCAGAACATCAGTAATAGTTTTCATGTAATTGGAAACCAACAACCTTTCATCTCAAAGGGTGAAGAGGAAAACAAGGAAGACATTTTTGAGCAGGTTGAAACCAAGAATTCTTCTTTTGAAAAAGAAGAAGAAATGGAATAGAACCTTGCTCAAAAATACATGGATCTTTTCACAGATCTTAGCCCACCAAATCATAATATCTTAGAGCTACAAGAGGAAAACACTACAGTATATGATGAGTCCTCCAGTTCAGAAAATAATGAAGATGAGGAATAATTTCTTTCTCAAGAGAATCTATTCCTTGATCTAATGGAAGAGGAAGTAATCTTGGTTGAAGCCTGCTTGCCAAATACTCACAACCAGGTATCATTTCAAGATCCTTATGCTCATTTTCTGCAGAAATTTGAAGAAGGATCAGAGGCCATCAAGAGTAGCTTGTTGCAGAAAACAAGAAGCATTTTAGAAGTTGCTGTTAAAAAACAAAGAGAATGGAAGTGGCCTTGCCTATCCAACATGCTCAAAGAGATGAGCAGAAACCAGTCATGGGATCATCTGATTGACTGGATGTATTGGAAAAGAGATTTTGTCAGCTAGACATGTGAATATTTCAAGTTAGAGTAGGGTAGGTAGGACATCTCAATAAAGCTCAGCGTGTGAGCATTTAGTTAGTTGTTGATTTTACTTTGAAGAAAAATTCAAAAAATCCAAAAATAGAAAGAGAAGGGTTCATAAAAGCTCAAAACTTGAACCATCATACAAAGGAAGAAGAAACAACTCTAACAAGATCAAAACCAGAGCTGGAATGAAGAAAGGTGACTCTAAAAAGCTCGAAATTTGAGTCACAAAAAGAAAGAAGGATGCTCTTAATTTTCAGAATTTCAAGCCTTCACAATTTTGTTTCAATTTTCTACAAAGTTCAGTCCATGTGCAGCTTGTCTTGATGCCATGGAGTCATGTTAAAATCCCACATTCTAATTAATCCTGGTTTGTATGTATTTAAATTTCTGTTTTAGAATGTAGAGAATGAAATCTGTTAGACAGTTTAATCCTGGCAAGTATTATTTTAGGTAGAGAAGCTATGAGTCCAACTGTTTAATCTGGTCTCATGGAGGAATAAGGGTACAGATATAGGTTTATTTTCCCGTTATAAAATAATTGATTGTGAAAGTGTCCCGTAAGTCTATCAGCTTGTAAGAAAAATGTTAGGACTTCGTAGGATGGTAGGTAGCGTTTAGAAAAATGTTTTCCGCCAATATAATATCCATCATGTTTTGTATACCGATCAAAGAAGAAAAATATGGTCAAGTACTGCATCCGGGGCCTACTTCCAAAGATTACATTCAGATTTCACTACCTCAAGAAGATGCCATCTGGATGAGTTGATCATAGCCACCTATAATATTTTGTCAAAGCAAACAGGTGGCTAAATATGTTTCTGAGTCTTCAAGAGAAACATTTCCTTTGTAAATATATCATTCTTTAAACCTCCATGTATCTTCTATCCTCTGAAGAATCTTCACTACTGTTTCACCATTAATCCTAAAAAGCCTGTTGTTCACCAAGAGAAAACTTCTTATAAAATCCCATTTTCCATCATTTCCACTCCTCCTTTCACTCACAAACATTTCCATTTTCACCTTTATTCCCTTCGTAAATTCCTCCTAAAAACCCTTAATTAGACCTCTAAGTCATCAAAACCCCCTTTTTAAACCTTATATTTCCCTTTCATTTGGTTTAAAAACCCTTATCTCATCTATCGGAACTCTATTTTGGCCTCAAAAAACCCTTTTTTTTGGCCTTAAAAACACTCTGTTTACATTCTAAGGCATTTAAGCCCCCAAGGGCTTATGGCCTTTAAGCCCCTTCATCCATGCGTCCTTAGCCCCGCAATCGGGCGCTTAGAACCTAAAAACCCATGCAAAAACCCTTTTTCCTTTGTTTTTTGCATTACCCCGACATTTCAAATTTAAATGAATATCGACCGTTGATGTAAACCAATAAACGGCCATCGAGTCAGTTCCTTTCATCCTTTAATTTTCCCATCCCTTCTCCCCATTTCAAATACTCCACCCCTTTATCAAATTTTGACCGTTCATTATCGAGATCCTATGGTCGGGACTTAACCCGATGAAGCTCATTTTTCAATTGAATTTTCACCACACCACTTAACGTTTCCACTACGTGACGAAATAAATGTCGGCCCCACTACTCTCCTCATCTGTGCAGCTTTCCTCATCGTGTGCGATCCGCACCGTTGGATTTGGAGCCTCTGATTTGATGGTGGACGTCCCATATCGCAAAACTTTTGCGACTGCAGTTTAACACCAGAAAATTTTACGAAAAGGGCAGTTTTAGGAGGGACAGGTGTCAAATGGTGTATGGAATCGCATTTCTTCCACACAAAGCTGCCTCCCCCCATTTTATTTTGCGAAAACCATCGCGGTTTTCCACCAAACTCTGACCCTCCATAACGTTTCTTTCGTGTTTAATCATAGCCATCGATCTCTGAGATCGAACGACCCACACTACATCGTAACCTCTTTCATTTTATTTTCATTTATTATCCCAAATGACTCCATCGAGCGATCCCCACCATTGATTGTTCTAATCTAACGGCCCACATTTAATCTCACCCCCATTCGTCTACTACCCATCTAACCTCCTGAACGACCTCATCGAAAGATCTCAACCGTAGATCACCATGATCTAATGGTCCATATTCGTCCTCGCACTCAACCTTCATCTGCACTTGGTTAGCTGCTCTGCCAGGTTTTTCATCCATTTTTACACTGCATCCACCTTTTTCCATCACTACTCTTCCATCCCCATAAGCCTCTGAAGCAGCTTCCCCACTCCCACTGGATTTTATAATGAGTTTTTCATTTTTTGCAGGTTTCAAAGCATAGAGAATTCACACTGTCTCCACAGTCTGAATCATGGTGATATATAGTGCTGAGAGACTGTCTCAGAGAAAAATATCGCAAAAGACACCACTAAGGAGGTTTAAAAGCTTGTTTTATTAAAAATCAAGGTGATTAAACCTGACATAAGCCCTCCAACGCCTCTGTATCCTGTATATTCACACAAACAGGTCAGCAGAAAGTTTAAGGTGTATCGGAAGAAGATTAAAAGGATTATCACATTGGGTTTGAATCCTAATACATAGTTACAGACATAAAGAATGCAGATGAAGACCTGAAGATGATCAAAGAGGCCTAATGAGGCCTAAAGCACATAAACAAGTCATATCATTGTTTCAAAGAAGTTATGTCAGTGACTAAATATCAACAAAATGTTCTTTTCCTAAGAAGGACAAGTTCCCACAGCATTCTCTATTCCTCATTGAGCCCATAAGAGTTATTATTTTGACAGAAAGCTCCTAGAACTGTCAGTGCATTGGTTATAAAGTATGGAAGACCTGAAAGGAAAGATCTTCACCTTACTTGTCTCAGAAGATAAAACAAAGTACTACAACCAGAGAGTACTTCAATAACATACCCTTGGAGTTATTATCAAACTGATGAAGACCCTTAATTCATCTAAAGAGTACTGAAAGTTAATGTAAAGACATTAAGACAAAATGGGATTCAATAACACTTCTCCCTCTGTTTTAATGAATCATTTAAATCCTATCTACCACTACTATCACTCTTCCACCTATAAGAACCCATGAGAAATACGTTGTAAATGTTGGTTGGTTGGTTGATTGGGATTCTATTCACTGCTAGAATTGTTATTGGGGGAAGTAGCTTAGTAGTTTGTAATATAGTAGGCTGGGAAGAGAAGTTTGGACTGTAAAAAGCCACTAGACTCAAATTATGCGACTGGTTTTGCACATCAATTGAACAAGAAGATTCACAGGATCCTGGTCTATATTATTGGTGATGTTTTCCTTACTGTAATTTTATCCTTTCATGTTTTTCATAGTGTCCACTATTCTCTGATAAAGAATAGCAAGCATAGATTAGGACATAGTGCTAGAAGTACCCTAAGTCTCACTGTTAATCTTTATCTTTATGTTTTCCTCTTATTGTGTATTTGAGGATGATTCTATAGAGTATAAACAGTCAAGAAATGTTGGTGAGCCCATGTCTTGCTGGGTAAAACTTGAAACATTTTTCTTAAATGATATTTTCATTTCATGCTAAGTAAATATTGAAACTAGGGAAGTCTATGGTTAGCCTTGTCCTCTATTTTCTTCTCCAACAGTTTGTCTTGAAAGTTTCCCTATGAATTGGTGTCAAAGGCAGAGAAGGTTAGAAGTCTTTCTCTAATCTTAGGCCTTGCTCTGTGTTTAATCTTAAATTTTTTCTACCTTTCTAAAAGCGGTTATGGGGTCTGCTGGATTGTTTTCCTTAAGAGCACGCTGAAAGCAAGGTAAGTTCAAAGTCTTTACCTAATCTTAAGCTACCCTTTGTGTCGTTATTGAGAGTTTCCTTTGTGAGTATGTCAAAAGCAGGATAGGTTAAAAGTCCTTACCTGATCTTAAGCTGCACTTTGGTTTCTATCTTTCACCTCACTTCTTAATGTTCCATCTCACCATCTATCTAAAAAGATCCTGTGGTATAGATGACTTGCCCTATGGAAACCCTTGGATAGTTGTTATGCAAGTAAACCATTTTATGACTCCATAGCCCAATGGACTGATGCTTTCCTTGACCTATCTTCCCATGCTGAAACATCTTGCTACTCTGTTCCTTTTTCACTCCACATAACCTTCTTAGTTAATTATCTCCAACCAAACAAACAAACAAATCATAAACCCTTGTGCCCTATAGCTAGCCTAATACCATAAAATGACCTTAAAGATATATCATTCTTTACATTTATAGAGAGATCCCTCTCTAGATCCAGGAGGGCTAGATCCTAGGATCCCAAAGTGGTTTGATGTTGTCTTGTCTTTTGGCTTTGCCAATCTGGCCAAAACACTGGAACCAAAACATTACCAGCAAGAAGTATGGCGTTTAATTTCATCTTTTGATGCTTTTGGTATTAAATATGTACTTAGAATGCACAATGCAGCAACCGATACACTTGCCAACGCTACCGCTAGGTTCACCCCACTTAGAGATGGATTTTATATTGGAGTTATTTACAAGCCATCCATACCAGACAATGTTACTAATTTGTGCGTTTTCAATGGTGACCAACAAGTACTGGATTTCATGCTTAATACATATATTTTGAAAGACACAGTTATAGAAGAGGAGGATCATGATCGAGCTTTGCAGGAGGAAATAAGAAATTGGAAATAAAATCCCATACCCAAAGGGGTCCTGTCACTTGAAAAATTTTTCGACCTACAGAACCGTTTTCGAGGTCCCCCAAATACAAAGGTGCAAATTTCCACGTTAGCACACTGACAAATTAACCTTAGGACAGACAAGGATCCCAATCTTGTAAATATGGGTAATGAGTGCACCCCTCAGGAGAAACAAGCATTCACCGGATTATGTAAGAAATACCGAGATGTGTTTTCCTAGACGTATGATGATCTTCAAACTTATGATACGCGAATCATCCAACATGTCATACCCATTAAGGAAGGAGTGAAGTCGTTCTAACAAAAACTGAGAAAAGTACACCCAGCTCTAGAACTGATGATCCAAAAGGAACTAAATAAGATCTTGGATGCGCAAATAATTTTCAAAGTTAGACATTCGACCTGGGTGTCCAACTTGGTCCCTGTTCGCAAGAAATATGGCGAAATCCATTTGTGTGTAGACTTTAGGAATTTGAACAGAGCCTCCGACAAAGACAACTATTCGGTCCCTCCCATGGAGCAAATCCTTCAAGCTATATCAGGGTCAGAAATGTTCTCTCTATTGGATGGGTTTTCAGGGTATAATCAAGTACTAGTGGCTGAGCCCAATCGGCTCAAAACCACAGTCAGAACTAAGTGGGGGAACATTTGCATTCAGACGCATGCCCTTTGGACTAATTAATGCCGACGCCACCTTCCAAAGAGCTATGGACATTGCCTTCAGAGGACTCATTAGGAAAAGCGTGGTAGTATACCTTGATGACGTCACCGTGTTTTCAAAACACAGATCTGACCGCAAACACCACCTCAAGTAGATTTTTGAAAGGTGTCGGAAATACGGGATGTCACTGAACCCGAAGAAAAGCGTTTTCACTGTCGCCGAAGGAAACTTGTTGGGACACATAATAACTTGAGACAACATAGTGGTGGATCCAGAACGTGTGAAAGTCATCGCTCAAATACTGCCCCCAAGTGGTAAGAAAGCTATGCAGTCCTTCCTTGGCAAAATGAATTTCGTCTGAAAATTTATATCAGATTTCGCTCAAATCGTGAAACTATTGCAAGGCATGATTAAGAAAATTGCTAATTTTAAATAAAATCCTCCCAAGAAAGAAGTGTTCGACAACATCAAACAAGCCATCGTGGAAGCACCCGCTCTTTACAGTCTAGATTTCAACAAGGCTTTATCTTGTATACCTTTGCCTCAGATTCATCTTTGGTCGTCGTCCTCACTCAGAAAGATGACAAAAACGATGAGCGGCCTATATCATTTATGAGCACTAGATTACAAGGCACTGAGCTAAATTATCCAGATATTAACAAACAAGTTTACGTGGTACACAAGGCAATTAAAAATTTCAGGCCGTATATTTTGAAGAATTGTGTCACAGTCTTTGTGCCACACCCAGCTATTCGCTCACTATTTGTACAACAGGAGCTGGGTGAGAGACGAGGCAACTGGATGACGTGCCTTCAAGAATATGACTCGAAATTCAATCCAACACACACTATAAATGGCCAAGGGTTATGTCGGATGGCCACAGAGGCATCAGACTCATGGGGCAGTGAAGAGAAGGATTGGGAACACAAGATCGACATGTATCAAGCTAATAACACATCTGGGCAGGGTACCTCCTCATGGTACATAGATCTCTAGCAATATCTGGAACACGGTACCATGTGTCCCACTTTAACTACTCAACAGAAATGCGCGTTGAGATTGAAAGTTGTATCCTACCAGATGGTGCAGGGTAAAATGTTTCGCAAGCACCATAGCGGTGTCTTGCTATGCTGTTTGGAGTATGATGAGGCATAGAAAGTGTTGACAAAACTCCACGATGGTCCCGCAGGTGGAAACTATGTAGGAGATAATATTTCTCACAAGATCATGTGTGCCGGTTTCTATTGGCCTACTCTATTCAAAGATGCGCACACCTATGTTCAGAAATGCCAACAATGCCAAAAGTTCGCAAGTAGAGATATATGTCCTTCAACCCTATTACAGTCTGTCGTGGTGGAAGAACCATTTCAACAATGGGGGCTGGAAGTGATTGGAGAAATTCGAACTACCTTCAAGCAACACAAGACACTGAAATACCCATACTATTTCACAAGGTGGGTTAGTTACACGTTGAGCTTCTGTGTCATCATCTGGGAGAAAATAGTGCCCTTATCAGCTGATGTGTCATGACTGTGCGATATCCTCTAACCCCCCCTTGTTTTTGATAATGCAACATATTTCTCATGATTGAAATTATATGATTTTGCTCTGGAAAATGGTATCATGCTTAAACACTTTGCCAACTATTACCCTCAAGGAGATGGGTTAGCCGAGTCAACCAACAAGAACCTAATCCACATCATCAAAAAGACTCTGCTATCCCAACAATTAAATTGGCATAGGGCACTCCACAACGCCCTCTAGGTTGATCGAGTCACACCCAAACCTTCCCTAAGCACCTCCCCATTATTCCTCGCATATGGAAAAGAGGCTATCCTTCCTCCCAACTTGTCTCTCCCAGCCCTCTGATTATCTCAGGAGACTCATGGCACTCCTTGCCTTGTTTTACAAGCCCGAATAGACACATTGTTGAAACTTGAGGAGGAAAGGCAAAAAACTCGGGAAAAATTCGCCATCCACCAAAGTCGGATAAAATGATGGTTTGAGAAAAAGTTAGCCAGGAACAAGGTTTTTGAAGTACTGGGTGACCTTGTCCTCAAATGGGATAAAGCTCATGAAGATAAAGGGAAACACTCCAAGTTCTAGGCATTATGGACAGGCCCTTTCTAGATCAGAGAGAAGGTCGGTTCTCACACTTACAGATTACAAACTCTTGAAGGGAGGATTGAGGTCCTCCCTGTGAATGGACACGACCTTAAGCACTATTTCACTTGGCAGCCCCTAGGGGCCGTCACCACACCCTCGACCAAACACATATTTCATTAAAATTGGAAGTTTTTCGTCGATCTAGAATTTAGAAACTTTAACTACATTAAGTTTTTTCAAAATGTGGGATTATAAAATCACTTAGTTTACTAATTTTAATGTAGATATTCACCATTTTTGGTGAAAATTTTGTCATGGTAAAGTATATTAAACAAATTTATATAAACTTGCAAAAGCAAATATTTCACATCTTAATCTTGGTTTCCTTACATTATCTCTTTTAAGATTTTTTATGGTTTGTACTAAAAGGTAATTTTGTTAAAGTCATCTTATGAAAATAATGTTGTGTATGTTACTATTATTAACTTTATGAAAAGAATGTTTTGTATGTTATTATGATTAACTTTAATATGAAAATAATGTTTTGTATGTTACTATTATTAACCCGTTTAATTATAATTTGATATAGTAAATATCATGACAATGTATGTGTTAAATTATAATTATTACTACAACAAGGTTGGAAAAATTTAAAATTTCATAGCCTTAGCAACACTAGTAATATGGTTGAAGATGAAAAACCCTCTTAGATCATCCACATTATACTCAAATTTGGATTTAAATTTCAAAATATTTGTGGCACTACCAACCTTCTTGATATTTTAACTAAACAAAATTATGATGATCTTGAAACACTTATTTTAATGCTTTTTTAGCATAACAATAAAATTCTTAAGAATTTAGAGTAATATCTTTATGGCTTCTTATATACCATATTATTTGGTCTTAGTGGATGATAATCATCATTATCACCATCATCATTACATACTATTGTAGGAAGTTTGAATCATTTTAAAGTTGACATGAGAAAATATTTTTTTACGATCAATTTAAATGTTGAATGAGAGTAGTAGTATAATTTATTTATTATTTATTATTTGTTCTTTTGTGTTAAAAACTAACTTAATTGAGACTAACTTGATGAATAATAGATTAATATGCAAGATATATATTAAGTTACATAAAGTTATTTAATGACAAATTATCATAGTAATGTGTCCAATATATACCAGCATAGATCCACCTTAAATACATATTTAACATGAGCCTAGAGGGATTAAATGTTGATTTAAATGTTGAATGAGAGTAGTAGTATAATTTATTTATTATTTATTATTTGTACTTTTGTGTTAAAAACTAAGTTAAAAACTATTGTTTTTATAGACCAAGTTTAGAAGATGTTGTTTTTAAGTGCATTATTGAATTTGATTATGCATATTTGATATGGTGAGAAGTCATGTTGGTCAAACAAAGCGTTGAAAACTTAAATATTTTATGGCACTGTCATGTCATTTGTATCACCACGTGATTACATTGAAATACTAAATAATATTATTACATTGAAATACTAAATAATATAAAATTCCAAAAATAATATCAAGAGAATAGTTGATATACAACAAATATTGAAAAGTGTGTATGAATGTATATTAATAGATCATTCAAAAAAAAAATTATAGTCGAACTTACACATCCCCTCATACTAGGTTGTAGAATGAGCCTCGCCTCTCGACTCAATTAATAATCATTTTAATTATCAAAATCAATCATGAATTAGAATAGTAACAAAGTAATACAATTTGATTATTTTCAAATCCAAGAGGAAAGAGAGAAAATTGACTAAACTATTTACTACAAATGTTTAGTTTTTATTCCTGGAGTGTTTAAGGATATTATATTGAAAAGAACATATTGAAATTCATCTAAAACTTAGATTCCAAGTTACATTATTTCTATTATCATTAATATTTATATTTATGTATTAAATTTGACTCGTGAATAATTGATTTTTTAAAAAGATTCTTACCTATAAAGTTATTTAACAATATATCAATATTGTGTTTCTTACTATTATTAACCATTTTAAATTGACACTAACTACTTTTCCTATGTTGAGTACAAATTTATTATACTTGTACAATGTTGGCACCACTTCAAAGTCTATAAGAGAAAATATTTTATAAGTCTAGTTGTGTTGTTCAATGATCAAAATCATTTTTTTTTTAAATTAGAGTGCAACAAAACAACAAATTTGATTTAGATCAATTATAATAAGGAATATTAAGGAAAACTCACTTCAAACATTATTACAAATGTCTAACATTTTTTCATTAAGTGTTTAAATGGTTTATATTAAATAGAATACTAATTAGCTACTCCATTATTGTTTTAATAGACCGTGAAGTTTAGAAGATGATTTTAAGTGCATTATTGAATTTGATTATGCATATTTGATATGGTGACAAGTCATGTTGGTCAAACAAAACTTTTAAAATTTAAATATTTTATGGCACAATCATGTCATCTGTATCACCACATGATTACATTGAAATACTAAATAATATAAAACTCCACCAAAAATAATATGAAGAGAATAATATTGATATACAACAAATATTGAAAAGTGTCTGAATGCATATTAAAATATCCTTAAAAAAAAATCACATTCATTAATCATATAAACCTAATCTTAAGATATTCGCCCAAGTAGGTCAAGAACAACTTCTAGACCATATTTATCTATCTTGGTATTCTTGCAATGTTATTTCTTCGGCAGCCATGCCCAAACTATGGTATTAATTGGAATAGAGCCAAGCTCTGTGTCATCAAGATTTGGTATCCAATATTGCTCTAAAAATTTTCCATTGTATTTCCCTGAAATAGGCTTCCACCAATCAACCTTCACATGAAGATTCTCACTTTCATTATCCCTAAATACATCTGAGATGGATTTTGCCATCCAAATCATCTCTCCTGCATCCTCATTTCCTGATCTAACTAGCAACATCATTCCTTTCTGAACATCAATCTTTGGATTGAATGTTGGCTTTGGCTTGTTGCATTTGGGTCCAACATATACGGGTTCATCCATTGCATTATCAAAATCTTCATCCATAATACTTGAGATTACATGGAGTGCATTACGATCAACATCAACAACGTGCCTTGTCTTGGGCCAGAAATCCTCAAAAGATGAATCACTTCCATCTATTATTCTATGATCATTATAGATTCCATCTAATGTATCAAGAACTCTTTCCCAATACACTACTTTATTTTTCCATTCCTCTGTAACAATTGGTGAATCTTCGTTCCCGATAGTGTCTTTCCGCATTTTTATGTATGATGTTATCCCTTCCTTTAGTTCTTTGAAATAGGCATCATTCTTTTTGGAATCTAAGAAAGATGGGTTCCCTATGGGAATTATAGGTCGACCTTCATCATCTATATTCCATAACTCAACTGGTTCTTACCACTCAATATCTCTAATGGATTCTTTGTACCTTAGTACTGGAATATCATTGAGTACAAGAAATTGGAAGTATTGAACATTAAGATGTCCAACTAGTGCATTTTTTCCCTCCTTGATGTATCCATTAAGGAAACTTTTGAATTCATAGACCTTGTCAATAAGTGTAGGTGGAAACACTCGATTTTCTTCAATTTTGCGATATGTATCCATCATTTCAAGTAAAGAATATATATCTTTACTTTTTAGGTTGGAAGACATTCTTCCATAGGTTCCATCTATGTCTTCATGGGTGTGCCCCATAGGCAAGAATCCAACCTCAATAGTGATGAAGACACCAAGTGCAGTTAAAAGTGATAAAAACATGAAAAGATAGCGATTCTTATTATCACTTGCTGCATTGTCCAACTGTAACAACAAATGTGGAGGAAGAGTTTTAAAATCAACATTTTGGCTCTTTGATCTTCCATGAGATATAAAATCATCCTTGTAAACTTGAAATTTTGAGTAAATAGAGGTGTCAAGTAATGCATTTGTAAGTGGGTTTCTTGAACTTCCACTCTCATAAAGTAGATCACCATACATATAAATTTGTGGGTCTTCAAGGTCCCTTAAGCACTTTGCAAGGGATGTAATAGTAAATTGCGATCCCATTTTTACAAATGGTAGGGAGAAATGATCAAAACCTCCCATGTTATTCCCATGTGTTAGCATACCTGTCAATGACACACCTAAATTTGTTCCTACAATAGATTTTGATTTGACACGTAGCCTTGGGATTGAAGTCTTTGTTTTATCCATTTTATCATGGATAATGCTCAAATACTCATTTGGAAACCGCTCTGACATAATTCTATGGGCATAGTAGCAATATCTTCCACACATAACAATCTTGTTATGTTTGTTCAGCCTACCTCGTGCCTTTTCTTCCATCTCTTTTGTAGTCGCTGACTTCATCTGTGCTTTCAACACAATACATTCACCGCATTTACTGAAGTTGGTTTTATTTGAAAATGCCACATCTCGAAACTTAGTATTCCATATCTTGCTCATTTTTTATTGTGATATTGATGGGTAATTGAGCTTTTGAAGAACCTCATTGATCTCTTTTAATAGAGAATTTTGTGTGTAAGTCGAAGGAAGCAATCTTAAAGGAGAAGATGTTCCATCTTCTTCAACTTGACGTGTTTGGTTTGGTGAAAAATCTGAATTATCCATTACAATTTTGTGCAATATTTCTATGGCTGCCACGGTGTGTCCTCGTGCTTTGCATGTGTTGGTGTTACCATGAATAGCTTTGATCTGACCATTTTGGAAATATTGTTGGTAGTTATAGAATGTGCTTGGAGGAATCTTATGTATTTTATACCATGCTTTCTTACAAATAATATTCCCATTAAATCTCATGTCCTTTACATTTCTAGAAATAGATGGTAGGCCATGGCCATGGCCATGGCTCCTTGACATGACTGTGTTTGACATAAGTGAATTCAAGACAAATTCCCTAATACCATTTTTATTTTTTTGTCTCATACCCCTTCTAGCACCTGCAATGGCCTTCCTATCCACATGTTGAAGACAATCTTTTGTACAACATACATCTGCTGCCAAAAGTCGAATTTCTTTCTCTTCATCTATATTTGTTTGACATTTTTCAATTTTTGTTGTAGCCATAACTCGTTTATTCCTTTTATATTGCCTTGTTACATGCATATCAATTGATTTTATATCTTTTTCATTACAAAGGTTCTCATCCCATTTGTTTAAGGGATTTGTGTCTTCTATAACATCCCATAACACCATTTCCTTGGTCGGCTCCTTGAACTTTTCCTTAACCCTTAATATCACACCTTTGTTGTCCACCAACTTATTTATTGGCCATCTAACCAAACAATGTATAGACTTATCCCCAATTCTGCATATTTCACAATTTCCATCTATCTCTTCCAAAAAAACACCAAAGTCCATTTCTCCTAGTGTTTCACCTTCAACAATGTCATCCTCGCAGACATTAACTAGCATTCCTTTGGCAATGCACATGCTTGTTCCCATGCATTCATGTGTAAGAGAAACCTTTTTACATATGAATTTAACCCTATCTTGGGGAATATTTATGGGTTGATCATGACAATGAGTTTCCAAATCTGATTCTGGCCAAATCTCATAAGATTCCAATGCACCCCCTAGTGTATGCTCAAATCCTGTTGGATGTGGTAGAGCAACATCATGTTTTAAAACCTTCTCAATTTTAACCATTATGCATCCTTTCTTTACCATATTTCCATGCACTTTATGCCCAAGCTCTGTATTGAATATGGAGCCCTCACCAACCTTCACTCCATTTTGCAGAAGATCTACCTTTTCTCCAATAGAAAATGTAGAAGAAACATTTGCACCTATAAACGAATGTAAATAAGGTTAGTATTTACTCAAAAAAAATGTATTATACTATCAATAATATTTGAACACATGCTTCAATATTTTGATTTACCTATGTTGTGCCTCAAATCCTTGATCTTCCATGGATGTATGTCCCCTTCATCAACATCCTCAATCAAATGTGGTTGAGTGACATCAATTATCAAAATTGCAGCATAACATGCATTAACCCTTTCTCCGACATAATAAGTTCCAGACTCTATAGATTCGACCCTTCCTAGCCCAACGACTTGATCATTAATAAGGAGATCAACATAGTCTCCTTTTGATATATTTTCCATTGTAGCTTGTACCAATTCTGTAACAACAATTAAACCATAAATTGTAATTAAAAGGTTGAACCATGTAAAGTGTGATTTTATATTTTTGCAAAAACACACAACTTTCAAAAAGTAATATAGATGCAATAATTCAAATAGTATGGTAGTCATATTGTATGTAATGAAACATTGTTCCCCACCATCTAGTTCCTACTACCAAAAAGTACTTTACATGCAAATTACACAAAAAACATATATGAAGACCATGCAATTAGAGATGTAGATAGCATCATAGAATGAAAAATATAAGCTCATATCAAACCACCAAGTTCCTATTTAACTTCAAAAATGACACTTGTAGTCTTAATGCATGTGTATGAATAATCATCATAAGAAATTTGTAGAAGTTGAAGAACCAAAACATGGTCCATTGTAAAATCTAAGAAATTCCAAGATCGATGCTACATAACATGTCTAAAAGCCCCATGAAAAGGAGAAAATATTTTTTCACTTAGTGAGGATGTTTGATGTTTGAACTTGATAATCAAAAGCCAAACTAGAGGTTTTCTTCCAAATAAAAGTTTTGAATGACAAATATAAGCTCATATCAAACCACCAAGTTCCTATTTAACTTCAGAAATGACACTTGTAGTCTTAATGCATTTGTATGAATAATGATCATAAGAAATTTGTAGAAGTTGAAGAACCAAAACATGGTCCATTGTAAAATCTAAGAAATTACGAGATTGATGCTACATAAGATGTCTAAAAGCCCCATGAAAAGGAGAAATTATATTCACTTAGAGAGGATGTTTGATGTTTCAACTTGATAATCAAAAGGCAAACTAGAGGTTTTCTTCCAAATAAAAGTTTTGGTACTGTAAATACTAGATAATTCTCATTTTTATTCTAAAAGAAAAGAAATTTCATTTTACAAATCTTTAGTTCCAATGTTAGCACTCCCTACCTATACACAATAAGGACATACTATTGAGGATGGATACAAAGGGATGTTAACTTTAGGTCCTCGAAAATTGTAGATTTGAGTTTTCCTAGATTTTTATGTTGATGAGGAAGAGTCTTATCTTATGCATCCAAACATTAGTGAAATTGTTTTTGGAAGTTCATAACTATACAACAAAATAGAGAGAAAAACAATACATGATAAAAAATTATGCTTGATACTTTAAAGTTGCATATATTTACATTGGAAGCAAAATATAGTATACCTCAATAATACATTTATTCATAAACTTCAAAATTATACAAAGATCACATTCTTCTCCATGGATCAAATAATTATGATTGGATTATTGTGTTTCTACCAAAAGGAAAGCTATACCATTATCTTTCCTTCCAACTCAAGCACAAATGTAGTGCCAACAACAACATATATCTATATACAATTATTTTTCACTATCATTGATCTCCATAAATTGTTCCAAATTCAATAAAAGGGCACATCAAAAGCTATAACTCTAACCATTGTGATTATTGAGACAATGTCACCCCTAGAGCATTGGTTGCATAATTGTAATGGTGTCTAGAAGAAAGCTAGTGATCACTAGGTATCCTTCTTGCATAATCACAAATGCATTGCCAAGAATAATTTCAGAGCACTAACCTTGGTGAGGGTGAAATCTTGATAGTTTTCCTTTTGGAACAAGAACAAATAAATCTAGTGCATTTTATAACTCCTAACACAAATACAAGCACATTTCCAACAATAATGTTGCATTGCAAAAAAAATTCAACGGATGCAAGATTTACTTCTATCACAAACACAAACACATTTTCAACAATAACATTGCAAGATGAAGGAAATTTAACACATTATAACCTTCCTTCTAGCATAAAAACATACATATTTCTAATAACAACATTACATTATGAAGGAAATATAATGTATGCTAGCTTTCCTTCTATCACAAGTAGAATCCCATTTCGAACAACAACATTGCACCTTAAATGAAAGCTAACAATCAATATCATTCCTTCTACTACAAACATAATCATATTGCTAGAAGAAACGTTACATGGTCAAATAAATCTAGCACATGCTAGATTTCCTTCTAAAACACAAGCACATTTCCAACAACAATTTTGTAAGGCATTTGAAATCCACCACATGCTAAATCTGCTTCTAGCGTAAATAGAAGCATGTTACTCACAAAAGCATTGCAAAGTAAAAGAAATCTTACACATTCTAGAGTTTCTTCTAGCACAAACAAAATCACATTGCCAAAAACAACATTGCGGGGTGGAAGATATATAACCTATGCTTCATTTACTTCTAGCACATTGCCAACAATAACATTGTAGTGAAAACGAAATCCAATGCATGATAGAATTCCTTCTAGCACAAGCATAAGTACATTTCCAATAATATTACATTGCAAAAGAAATACAATGCAGGTAACATTTCTTTCTAGCATAAATACAAGCAGGTTGCCAACAACAATATTGCATTGTGAAACAAATCTATTGCATGCTAAACTTTATTCTAGTACAAACTAAGCACGCTTCTAACACCAATATTGCATTGCAAAAAAAAGTAGGTGCATGCTAGAATTCCTCCCACCATACACAAACATATTGGCAACATCAATATTCTAGGGTAAATGAAATCTATATCATGCTAGATTTTCTTCTATCACAAACATAAGCATATTTCCAATCAAAATATTGCAAAGTGAATTAGATCTAACATGCTATTTGTACTTTTATCTCAAACACAAACATGTCACCAATAACAACATTGCAAGGTGAATGAAATCTAACACATGCTAGATTTCCTTCTCTCCCAAACAAAAGCACATAACAATATTGCAGGGTGAAAGAAACATACCACATATTAGATTTTCTTCTAGAAAAAACAAGCATATTGTCAAAAATACCTTATGCAAGACAAAAGAAATCCAGTGTGGTAGATTTCCTTCTAGCACAAACACAAACACATAACATTTTAGAGCTTAAGAATCTAGCGCATGCCAGATTTTGTTATAGCATGAACACAAACATATTACCAACAACATTCTAGGGAAATAGAAATCTAGCACATGCTAGATTTCCTTTTAGCACAATCACAAGCACATTTCCAATAACATCATTGTGGTGAAGGAAATATGGCGCATACTAGATTTCCTTCTAGCACAAACAATTGAATTTCCAACAACAACATTGCAATGCGAAAGAAATCTAGTGCACACTAAATTTCCTTCTAATGCATATACAAACACATTGTCAATAAACTCATAGAAGGGTGACAGAAATCTAATGTATGCTAGATTTCTTTCTAGCACAAACAGAAACACATTACAACATTTCTAGATAAAAGAAATCTAGCACATGGTAGATTTACTTCTAGTGCAAACAAAAGCATATTGTCAACAACCACATTGCAGTGAAAAAAAAATCTAGCGCATGCTAGATTTCTTTCGAGCCAAAATTGAAGCATGTTGGCAATAAAAACATTGCAAGGTGAAGAAAATCTAACACGTGTTAGATTTACGCATAGCACAAACACAAGCACACAACAACATTGTAGGGTGAAAGAAATCTAGCGTGTTAGATTTGCTTCCAACATAAACAAAAGCATATTGCCAACAACAACATTGCATGGAAAAAGATATCTAGAACAACTTCTATCACAAACACAAGCACATTTCCAATAACAACATCGCAAGGTAAAAGAAATTTAATGCATGTTAGGTTTACATGTAGCACAAATACAAGCATACTACCAAAAACATTTCATGCCAAAAGAAACCTAACACATGTTATATTTCCTTCTAACACAAACACAAGCACATTGCCAAGGTGAAGGAAATCTAACACGTGCTAGATTTCCTTCTATAATAAACAATCAAATTGACAACAACATTATTGTAGAGCAAAAGAAATATAGCACAACTTCTAGCCCCAACACAAGCACATTTCCAATAACATTGCCAAGGTGATGGAAATCTAACACGCGCTAGATTTCCTTCTATCATAAACAACCAAATAGACAACAACAATATTGCAAACCAAAAGAAATCTAGCATAGTTTCTAGCCCAAACACAAGCATTTTTCCAATAACAACATTACAAGGTGAAAGAAATTTAATGAGTGTTAGCTTTACATGTAGCACAAATACAAGCATACTACCAACAACAACATTGCATGCCAAAAGAAATCTAGTGCGTGCTATATTTCGTTTTAACACAAGCACAAGCACATTGCTAGTAAGAACATTCCAAGGTGAAGGAACTCTAACACATGTTAGATTTCCTTCTATCATAAACAACCAGATTATGAACAATAACATTGCATTGTGAAAATTCCTTCCAACATGTCAATAAAAATATTGCAAGGTGGAAAAAATGTAAGGTGTGCTAGTGTTGGAAATATTGAGAGGGGGGTTGAATCAATATTTCTTTACAATTGTTATATTATGCCAATTAAAATCACTAATTAAACCAAAACACAAGATGTGCAACAAGAAAATAATTTTATTAATGAATTTGAGGAATCTAAAAACCAAAGCTTCAACTTGTACAACAAAGTCCTTAACTCCTTCAAGGCTTGAACCCTGAATGAGGACTCTAAAATTCAACTACAAATCCAAGCTTTAACCTTGTACGACAACTCCAATCCTCTGCGAATCCAACCCTCTCAGTTTGCTTCAATCCCTTAGGGTGACTTCAATACTGCTTCAAGCCTCCATCAAAAACTTCAAATACTTCTAAAAAATGTATCCAAGATAGGTTTGGAAAGTGCTCTCAAATCTACCTCTACAAAAACTTCCTGTCTGCTTCAGCAAAACTTTTATGGTTGCACCAACAAAACATTTCTTCTTGTGTTGATCTTCAACTATGCTCTAAGTATGACTACTCCAACAAAACAAGTATTTAAGTGTTGGTCTTCAACAATACTCCAAGGGTGATTGCTTCAAAAAAACAACTCTTCAAGTGTTGGTCTTCAACTATGCTTCAAGAGTGACTATTGTTTCAACAAAGGCTTGAAGAAAGCTCAATTAATGTCATGATAAATGCACTCTATTGTCAACTCAAAAGATGCTCAAAGTATGTTATCATTTTATCATTCAATGAAGGTATCTCCTAGGCTCTTCATGTGTGCTTGAAAGAATGTCCTTCGATCGATAAGGATTACTTTACTGTTGTTTCAAATCTGACTTGATATGTTGATCAAGCCTCTCAAGGTATAATATTCCTAATGGTAAAATTAAGAGTGATAACAAAAACATGCAATAAACCCAACACAAATATTTTTCAGCGAACGCCCATAAAACAAAAATACTCCAAACACACCAAAATGGGCAAATTTTATTATAAGATATTGTTGGAGTACAATATAAAAAAAAATGCGCACCCTGGCTTTAACAAGGCAAGCTACAAGCCTCAGGGGGATGTTTTATCAATGGAAAATTGTTGCTGAAATTTTCCCACTAAAAATCTGCACTGATCTTGTGATTTTTGCACTATTGGTTGTGTTGATACCCTAATTACCCCCCTCCTAACTGTGAAAATTTATGAATATTACTTATGCAAAAACCTTACTGTTAAATCACGATTTACTTCTCCTACTTATACAAGTTATTAATCTGAAATGTTCATTATTAACATTGAAGTAAAAAATTTAACGACCTACACAGATCCAGATCTAAACTGAATACATGCACATAGACAAAGTGACACACAAGATTTTCTAGACAACTATCCTCGAAAAAACCCAATGCGGGAAAATCGGTCTTCTAGCTGCTGGAGGTTTTTTATTATTAAGTAGATTCTAAGTGCAACAAATCTGGGCACCTTATTGGTTAACCCGACAGAGAAAAAATCTGTAGCAATACCTCTGTTTCGGAGATGGAAAACTGGATTGATTCACACCCCCAAATAGGATTTACAGAACTCAGCCCTTTTCTGTCTTTAGAAACCCCAGCGCAGCTCTGAAGCCCTTTGTGTAAGCTCTGCTAGCCTGTGTGTGCCTCCGCTCAAGAGAGGCCTGCGTAACCCCAGACTGGGTTACGTTGTCCCTGCGTTGTCATAGTTAGGCTTGCATAAACCTTGATGGCCTCCTGCTGCCTCTACACTGATCTTTTTGGGTTTGCATAGCACCTGTGTAGCACTGAGCCCTCTGCGTGGTGCAGTTGTTGCTCCCTTTGCACTGCTCTGACTGCTGCTTCTCTGCCTCTTGTTGACTCTTGGCTTGGGATCAGATCATCCCTCTCACCAATACTACCCCTCCTTGCAGCTGAAACACTTCTGGAAATTCTTAGCAAACCACGCCGTAGAATTCCAGCTTAGTCTCAATGCTCTGCCTCCGTGTGTGAACTTCTCCAACTGACCCCAAGCCTTTCCTTCATACTTTTCTCGTTGGGAAACCAACAACTGTGATCTAATCCTGAATCGACGACTAAGATTAAAAGAAAGCTTGATTCGTGTGACTTAAGTAATTTCCATCACATGTTTAAACTGATTACCTTTAATCTTTTAATTTTCCTAAGTCAAACTTAGGGTCCTTAATTAAAAAGATTAATTAATTATCTCTTAAATTGGATGGAATTTCTCAAATCCCTTTCTGGGTCTTGGAGATCTCACGTACTTTAGTCCCTCCACAAAGTTTGGGAGCTAGAGCATATACGATGCTACGCCAACACTCAAAAATATCAACACTAACTGCTTAGAAAATTTCGATAAATTAGACATGGAATCCTTGTTAAAAACCTAGAAAAACCCAGAAAGGGTTTTCCCTAGTTTTGATGCTCAAAAAATGGCCCCAAATTGCTTGACCCTCCTCTAAGTGCGGAAAAACTAGAACTGTGACTGATGTTGGAATGAATGTCCCAAAATGGCTGGAAAAATCTTCTCAATTGCACCCCAAGCCAAGCCCAAGAAACCCAGCTCTCAAAATCCCTTCACAAGCCACCCCACAATTGTGCCTCGATAATGATTGCGCAATTTCTGGGTAGGATGACATAGTTTCTCCTCCGGAAAAGCAGTTTGATGTTTTGTGTTGAATTCTACCCTTGCAAATCTTCCTCCTTTTTCCTAGAATTGACCAAAAATTACTACAACAATGCTACAACTCCCAACTCCAGCTCTTCCTCCTCAACTCTCTGTATGGCCTCCTGAATGCGTCTCAGTTTCTCAAAAATCATACTACATGCGTGGCCCTCTATCCAACTCCTGAAACTTATGAAGAATCCTTCCTAGGGTGGTACTCAAAGTCCGTCAAAGAAAGGTTGAGCTTCCTCCTTGAGAAACTCTTGTGTTGAACAACACTATGTAACTATGTTAAATAACTAGAGAAACACTTCAAATGTCAAATTATCAAAAGGCCTCAAATGTTGCTTCCTCTCTCCTATTTATAATTTATGTTCATTTCCTCCATGTGGGCCCCTCACTAAGAAATTCAAACCTCTTCCCTTGGCCATATGATTTCTCTCTCCTCAAGGAGTTCATATTAGTTGGGGAGGTGGCCCCACATTCCACCAAGGCAAACATTTCGACTCCCTTGTCCTATTTTTCCTCTCCAAAATTATCTTAGGCCCCCAAAATTAGCAAAATAGAAAATTTGTGGTACTATTGAAAAAATTATTTAGGAAGGGATATTACAGTTCTCCCCTCTCAAATGTTGCTTATCCCCAACCAACTGTAAAACTGGGTGCTGCAAACTCTGCTTGTTTTCCCACGTGGCATCCTGTTAATTGTGAGTTAACATGCTGCACCTCCCGCAGCTTTTGAAGGTGATTTAGAAATTAAAAAACAAAAAACCTACTCCAAATTTGAAGGTGATTTAGAAATTAAAAATGAAAATAAAAATAAAAATAAAAAGAGGAGAAGAAGAAAGAAGCCGACTTCAAATTATGTTTTTATTCTTGCGGGATGGATCTATTAGTTGAATCTTAAAAGCTTTAGGAACAATTGCTTTTATTATTCTTGTGGGATGGATCTATTAGTTGGATCTTAAAGCTTTAGGAACAATTGATTTATCTACTAGACTCAGAAACACATCGTTGTTTCACATGCTTGCAAAGAAAAAAATCAGTTGAAGGGTCTTCTAATTGAGCTTGGAAGAACGCAGACAGCACAATTATATTCTATGATAGTCCAAAGTGCTATGGATTTGGCTACAAATACAGCATTCATAGTAAGACTAAGAATATTGATATGAAGTATCATTTTGTAAGACAAGTCAATGATGATGATGGAATAGATCTTTAAAAGTCCACACCCAAGAAAATTGTGTAGACAAAATTACGAAAACAATGTTATTAGAGAACTATGGTGGTTTTTGGCATCTCTTGGTTTACAAAGGGAGTGATGAATGGGTTTGAACAAGTTATCTAATAAATTGTTGTCAAAATGGAAATTGTTGGAATATGACAACAATTAATTTAAAAATAAAAAGGTAGCCCAAGAGATAGGTGGAGTGGGCTGCAAACAGATATTCATAACTTCAAAATCTATCTATTTGGTACAAATTGCGAAATATAGTTTTAATCATTTTTTCCTTTGTTTTGTGTTGTTCCTAAACTAATGTTCACAGTACAAGCAACCCCATGCAATTGTTACAAACTGCTCAAAGCTATACTGGTCCTAAACTAATGTTCACAGCACAAGCAACTCCATGCAATTGTTACAAACTACTCAAAGCTATACTCATCAAAGTTTGCACAATTTTGATCTTCAAAATTTTCCTCATTTTTATGCAGGTTTCCACTCTTTTAGTGATCTATTATAGCAGGGTCAAACGCATTACAGCTCTTGTTGGTGCTTAAAATTATCTCAACTCAGTCACCACTCGGATATTTTCAATTTTCATGTTTTTCTTGATACTTTAAAATGGAAAAATGGATATAAACAGAAAAAATACAAGAATAACACTATAAGCATCAAAGGTCGGTACTGCAGTTTGTTTCAAAAATTTACAGATGCTACTAACATTCAAATAACTAAGAAGACACTACAATAAGTAGTGAGTTTATTCAAAGGAAACAAAATTAAAGTTTAGAATTTAATTTGAAACAACATGCAATATTTGTTAAGATTTGCTAGCATCAATGATAAGCCTTAAAACTTACGACCTCGTTAGAAAGCCCTAGTTTCCAATGCTTCTTGCCACTACTTTACCCCAATTAAGAGTGTCAATCTCTGAAAACTCTATCCACAAATCTCTTATTCAGGATATCTTTCTTCAACTCTATAGAGAAAAAAAGCAGGACTATTACTCCATGTCTTGAAAAACAAATTTTCAAAATAATTTGATAATGGATATCTAAAATTCTGAGCAAAGAAACTGAGTATAAGAATGCAAAAGCTGAACTACAAGCCTCAGTCCCTTAAATTGAATCTTATCTGATACAATTTCAATAAAAAATGCAAGAGCTGAACTACAAGCCTCAGTCCCTTAAAAAATTAAAATAGAGGGTACTAGACTTTGACAATGGATACCTGAACAAGGTACCTGGAAAAGATTATCTTTTACCAAATTCCTGACCTGCACAAAAAGCTTGTATATTGCAACTCATTTTGCTGAAAAAAATTCAACCACAGTGCCCAGATACAGAATGGAGAAGATTTATGGAAACTGAAAATGTGAAAAAATAAATAAATAAACAAAATATGGATGGTTCCCTCTAGTTCAATTGCATCTCAAGGCAGTCCAGTTGATGATCAAGCTCACCACATCCATTTCCAACCCTAGTTCCATCATGGTACAAACTACAAGAGAACAAAGACTAAGAGATACAATGGCTAAAAGATGGTTCCTAGGCTAACAAAGTATTGAGAGTGTGTGAGAGAGTGTATTATCAAACTCCATCATGGCAGACAGACTAAAAGATGGTTCCTAAGCTAAACATGTATTATCATTGATTGTTCCAACTATAAGGCTATCTCCTTTTGCCCCAATACTAGAGTGATGAATGTAACTGGTAAGTAGGATAGAGTTCATACAGTTTTATTTCAATTCCTACTTCAACATCAATCTAATGAGCTGCGCTTTTGAAGGGTGTGTCAGGACCATCTATTGATAAGGAACAGATTTATCAACTAAGAAGAACATCAGTCGCAAAATGGGGGTAGGTTTAGACTAAGTAAAGCATTTTATTGTATTACCTTCAACCAGTCCCTTCAAATGTTTGTAGCCCATAAGCCTCTTCTAGGCTTCAAAACCCACTACACAGCCTCATGATAAAGCAACCCTGACTGTGGCTTTCTTGCTGTAGGTTCTCGGCCTCCAGGACAGGGTTCTTAAGCCCCGTGGCCTAGCTGTAGGTGACCCAAACTAGTGCGGATGGCTTCAAGGAGAATGACACCTTCACAACAATCCCAAACTGTCATCAAAATCACCCTTAACAGGTGTGGCTTCTATCTACTTGAACTCAGACCTGTGATGATCATAGAATAATAGATGGAATTGATTCATCTTTTGAGTATTTATAGTTCCTGGGCTTCTATCTACATTCCAATCTTTGGTTGTGGCTATACAAGAAGCAGACAAGTGCTTGAGAGGATCTAGCAAGAGAAGAAAGGAAGCATGCAGGTGATTTGCAAATATTTGATTCAAACACTGAGTATGGATAGGGACAGAACATGGTCAAAAAGCATAATTTACAAAGGTTGTAGCTGATGATTTTGATGGTGCATGTGTTAAAATGGACAAGGACATTTTTGCAATAGAAATTATGAATTCTAAGAACATGGAAGAAATTGCACAACCACTTGCATTATTGAAAGATAATCTATCAAAGAAAACTGTCCAAATCAACAAGTAAGAAGAGAAGGCAGCGGGCATATATCTACTTGACGGCCTTTCATCATTATCCTAACTTAATGTGGATCAAATTTGAATTCACACAGGGGTCCCAGTTACATGAAAAATGTGGAAGAATTTTTTGCAGCTTTTGAATGTTAGAAGACTGCAGAAAGAATAATGATAAAATGGAGGGGAGAAAAATCACCCGTTTGTAGCCAATCTCTTAAGACACATGTAAGGTGGCAAGGGACAAGCAGTAAAATAATGCTTAGGAAATATGATGTGAAGCTACTTGGGAACACTGGAAAATTTATGGGATTAGATGAAGAAAAACTGGTGATAGAGGAGGAAGAATGCCCAGTGTCTACTTTCACTAGTTCTGAAGGACAAGCTTGTGAATTGATAAACGAAGCTAGTGGAAATATAGAATCTCTTCCTGAGAGTGTTGTTAATGAACTATAGTCCCAAAGGGATACTCAATTGGATAGCAACTCGCAGAGAGATATGCACACTCATGATCAACATAGTATGGCGCATTGTGATGATGATCTCCAACTAGGATCCATTTCAGAAAAATGAGTCATTTTTACATTTTAAATTGAAGAAACAGTCAAACTGCCCTCCAAAAACTTGTTGTCCTCCTTTGACAATTCCCTGGGAAGTGCTTTTCAACAAAATTTACATTTTATGCGTAGAGATGCGCTAAAAAGTTAAAACAGATGAGACAATTGTTGAGAAAGAATGCCCATCTGTCTATCAAACAGCTCAGTTTGGAAAATTTTCATATATAATTGGTGATCTTCCTGCTGGAGATTACTATATTCACTTAGCAGAGATCATATTCACAAATGGCCTATCTAGGATGTGAGGTTTTAATGCCTTTATACAGCAGGATAAGATTCTTTCTGAGCTTGACATATATGCTCGGGTTGGTTCAAACACTCCACTTGTTTTGATGGATACCTCGGCACAAGTTATTGATGGAGGAACTCTAAATCTTAAATCTGAAACAGTCACTAGTAGCCCTATTGTATGTGCCAGCTACATTATAAAGGGTGTTCTTTTCCTTGATTTTCCTCCTATACTATAACTTCAGTTGAATTGATCTAAATATGATTTCCAGCGAGATACAATGATCTAGATAAATGACCAATATGAATTTCCACTTCAACTTGACTTGGACATGGACAACGATGAATATCTTTCTCCAGATGCAGGTGACTTGTTGAAGTTGTTGGATGTATCTTCTGATGAAAACACATTACCAACTACCTATGGTGAACTTCGGCCACCTCTTGGAAAGCTCTGTTTAAAGATAGTGGAATTCATTATAGTCCCACTAAGGATGGGCAATGAAGTTGCTCAGCAGGAATTAGTCAAGTTGGGTGCTATTCAAATGATTATACATCTGCTTTTTTATTATCCTTTTAACAATTCCTTGCATCATCAAGTGGAGAGATTCATAGTGTCGTGGTTAGAGAACAATAACACATCTCCTATCAAGAATATCCTTTAGCATTGTAACTTAATTGAAAGTTTTTTGGAAACAGAAAGAAATCCCACTGTTCCTGTTGATCAGAATAAGCCAACAAAAATTTTACCCAGGAAAAGTTGCACCAAGAATATGGAACATTGGTCACTTTACACGAATTGAAAACAAGCTTACTCAGTTGGGGATAAATAATATCTTGACACAGTCATTGTTGTGGAGAAACGAAGAGTGGACTAATTGGGAAACAAATGTTCCTTCAAAATGTAATGTAGTGGGGAACGTTGTCCAGTGGACATGCAGACGATCAACATTACATAAATGGACTATAGCTGGTGATGAAGATGATTTTCGTGGTAGAGATTATGATAAGTCAACAATGGCCAATAACCTGTGTCAAGTATTCTGATATGGAATGTTTGACAGTGAAGATGGGGAAGAGGCTCGTGGAGCCATTGGTAGAGACAATGAGGATGCCTTCTTTGATGATGAGTCAGTAGAAGTGGTTGTCTTCTCTCTTAGAATGGGCAGAAAATAGGATGGTGTGAGGCAGAAAGAGACGATGTTCACCAATACAAATTGGTTTTCCCTTCAAGATGACAGGCATACTAACTGGTCAGTGCCGACATCTCTTGTTTCGTCATCTCCCAGAGTAGAGGATGGTCAAACAAACAACATAACAACATCAACTAATACTGGTGGTAATAGTATTAGTAACGATGAAATTGTGTTAAAAGATGATGGGAAGTTGGTAGATACAAAAGGAAGACCGGTGCCAAACATGAACTTAGGACAAATGGGGTCGAAGGATATTTAGAGAGTTGGAATATATTTGAATGGTGATGAGAGATAATGTTGTTACAACATGCTAGGATCTATCTATGAAAGCTGTTTCAGATTGCAGAAAATTAACTAGAGGGCCCTTCCAAGGGTGCTCCATGTACATATGCATGGCAACAAAGAGGTGACCTTTCTATAAACTAGGATCTACCCTACCTTTCACTTAGATGATAGCAATAAATCATCCAATTTAATAACAAGAATCAGCAAGGGAAAAGCATAGGAAACACCTCAACAGACATCCTTGTTTAGATGGCAGATTTTGCCCTTTAATCAAAGCCCTTTACAGCAAAATTTAAGTGTAATTTACAGTCAATAGAAACAGCAATATGGATTGTAGCCCCTGTTGATGTGGCATGCCTCCACATATTTGCTTGTGCCTAGGGAGATGTGAACTGTTCTCTCAAGCAAACAAAAATGCATGAAACTGTCCAGATAAAGGCTTCAAAAGGTGCCCCCAAATATGTGAAGTAACACCTCAAAAGTGCCCCAAATATGTGAAGTAACACTTCAAAAGATGATTCATAATAAAGAAAAGGCATAAAGAGCAAAAAAAATGGCTATCAAGCCAACCTCCTCCATATGGAGCCTGCTTGAGTAGGTCTTCAATGTGGATCAAGGCCTCATACAACATGAGGGGTAAGAGGCTCAATCAAAAGAACAGTAGGAAGAACCTGGCCAGTTTAGGATCTGGAAGATTACATTTATTATTGGAAAGGAAATGTGTCATGAGGTGAAGGAGATCTTGGTAGGCCTGGGCAATGATCTCTGTGATTTGTATGGCTATGTCATGGATTTTCTAAGTGGATTAATTTTTTAAAGGAAATGTTATCGTAGCTTTTACTAAGCACTTTGAAATTGATACTCAATTAAGTAGACTCCTCGTTGATAAACTGGGAAGATCTAGCAGGCATCTACATTCAGTAAGCCATTGGATTAATACTTTCATATTCAACGAGAAGCATTCTTTTTGGAGTTTTATGTTGGAAATATTGTCATTGATGGCAAAGGAGGCAAAGTATGTTGGAAATATTGTCATTGATGGCAAAGGAGTGCTACTGGCTAAAACAGAAAAGAAGGCAGCGCTGAAGCAGAGGAAGGCAAAGGAAGCACAGTGAAGGAAATGGAGGCTCAGCGAAAGCAATAGAGGCAACAAGAAGAATGTCAAAATGTAACAGTCATAGAAGAACAGTGAAGAACCGTTATCAGAAGGTAGAGACAGAGGCAAAGGCAGAGGCTAAGTGACAGAAGCAACAGAGGTAGAGACAGAGGCAGAGAGCGTTTATAAAATTCCGGGTATCGCACACTCCAACCGGCGTTATACATATAATATAAAACAAATATTATTCCGGGAATCGCATGACCCATTGGCAATGTATACATATTTATCTGTTATGTATATGTGTGTTGTTCAATTAAGGTTTTAAGTTAAATAAGCGGCAAAGTAATTATTGCGCTTTATATACAAAGGACTAAAGCATATATAGCCATATGTAGCGCGAGATTCAAAGAATCAAAGTACCATAAGGCGGGACCCTCAAACATCGCAATATCACAACTATCGCAACATCGCAATATCGCAATATCGCAACCATCGCAATATCGCAACTATCGCAACATCGCAATATCGCAATATCACAACCATTGCAATATCACAACTATCGCAACATCGCAATATCACAATCATCGCAATATCGCAACATCGCAATATCGCAATATCAAAACCATCGCAATATCGCAACTATCGCAACATCACAATATCGCAACTATCGCAACATCGCAATTTCGCAACCATCGCAATATCGCAATATCGCAGTTGGTTGAAACTGCACAGCAACTATCGCAATTAGAAATTTGCGATTGCGATTGATCGCATTCAGGTGGGACCGAAAGGAGTTTGTATATGTTTAAACAGGTTTTATTATATACGCCAAGATTTGATTTAAAGACATATTAAAAGGCAGTCAGTGTAATGAAAGTTGGGTTATATATATTTATATATATATAAAAGAGTCACGTTAGATATATAAAACATGGTTGCAATGGTATTAAAATATGCCACGTGTTCTGTGGACCCACGGGCCTCGGCTCAAGGTGGAGGGCGATTCTTTGTTTAATACAATTGTGATGTATGTATGTTCCGCTTGTGGAATGTTCCACATCAACAAGACACTCGTGGCATGAAAAGAATTGGAATATGGCCCATAATTACAGTCAGCAGATTCATTTATATATAAAGCGTTGATATAAAAATGAAAAATGCAGTTACACAAATACAGAAGTTACGCAACAGCCATAAACAGAAAGGCATACAGAGAAGAGAAAGGGACAAAGACATAGTCAGAGAAAATACAAATGCACAGCAAGCCAAGAGACAGAATAAGTGAGCTGGAGATTTCATTATATGTGAATGTAAACATTGTAATTGAATTTTTTTATTGTTTGTGATGCATTGGCAAGTCTCCAAGAGAGAATAAAATCCCACTGTAGTATAAAATTTATTATGATTTTAAATTGAGTTGGACAAAGTAATGAGGAGGCAGAAGACCAAGGGGTATGACCATTCATTTCGAATTCTAGAGGAACACAACAAATAGTCATGTGAGAATTTCTATATAATATCAATTTGATAAGCTCAAGAGAGAGAGAGAGAAAATATAGAGAATGCAGAATATAGAAGAATAAAGCAGAGAAGATTAAGAGAAGAAGAGAAGAAAGAGAAGCTACAGAACAGAGTTGATATCTGAAGTAAATCAGCAAACATTCAGTTTGATAAATTGAGGAAGTTGGAGCTTCCCTATCAAGTTGCAGCTTGATAGCTGTCAGTTGTAGCTGACTGAGGTTGAAGCCTCCTGTAGGTTGGTGCTTGCAGAAAATTGAAGGGAGTTGGTGCTTCCTTGCAAGTTGTAGCTTGCAGAATTGAGGTAGGAGCCTCCTGTAGGTTGGTGCCTGCAGAAAAACAGTGGTGAGAGGGAGTTGGAGCTTGCCTTTGCATCACAACAATAATATGATGTGGTTTTCTCCCTTTATGGGTTTCCACTTATATCTGGTGTCTCTGTGCATGATGTTTATGTGTTGATATGATTTATATCATCTGCTTAATACCTACTACTCTCATATTAAGTCTGTTGTTCTATTATATTAATACTTGCTGCTCACATTCTAAGATTACTCACATATTAAGCTGGACATGAAATGAAGGTGTAAATAAGGTTTAATAAAACTTTAAAAGATTATTAATGTGTTAAACTGATTCACACCCCCCCCCCCTCTTAGTTTAACTAAGAGTTCAACAATTGGTATCAGAGCAGGTTCCTTTGTACAAGTCTAACAACTGAAAGGAGATCCTAGGTTCCCAAGATGGCTAGTAAAGAAGGATGCTCAACCAATAAAGCCCCTTTCTTCACTGGTGAAAATTATGCTTTCTGGAAAATCAGAATGAAAGCTTATATAATGTCTTTAGGATTAGAAGTTTGGGATGCTGTGGAAATTGGACATGTCACAAAGTCAACTGATACAGAGAAAGAAGCTAAACAAAGCTTTGAATCTAATGCAAAAGCAATGAATGCAATCTTAAATGGACCATGTGAAGCTGCGTTTATCAAAATAATGCACGTTAAGACTGCCAAAGATATGTGGGACACTCTAGAGAATATCCATGAGGGAAATAAGAAGGTTAATACTGCCAAACTTCAAGTATATAGAGCCCAGTTTGAAAATTTAAAAATGAATGATGATGAAGATGTTGGCAGCTTCTTCTTAAAATTTTTAGAAATGGTTAACAGTATGAAAGCTCTTGGAGAAACAATACTAGAAGGTATAATTGTACAAAAGATTCTAAGATCTCTTCCATCCAGATTTAATCCAAAGGTGTCTGCAATAGAAGAAACAACTGATTGGGAGACCTTGACCATGAACCAGCTGCTTGGAAATATAACAGCCTATGAAATGAGGCTCCCACAGAAAAATCCAAGTACAAGGGAAGCAACCTTTAAAACAGAAAAGAAGAAAGAAGAAGAGGGAGACATATGCTCTTGCTCAGATGAAGAAGAGACAAAGTTTGTCAAGAAACTAGATAGAGGCTCAGGTAAATGCAAAGTTAAACTCCCCTTCAAATGCTTTAACTGTGGAAGAGTTGGACATTATGCTGCTAAATGTCCTCACAAGAAAGTAAGAAATCAAGCTCAAGAATCAGAGAAAGACACATCAAAGAATTGGCAGAAAGGAAAGAAATTTAGCAGAAAATCCTTCTACGCTCAGCAAGACAGCAGTGCATCTGAAGACTCAGATGAACCCTCAGGAGAAGAGGGAACCTCTGAATTTTTACTAATGGCCATAGAAGATCTTGAAGGACTCTTGCTAGAAGAAGAAGAAGAAGGGGAAGTCGATCTTGAGGGGGAGCTAAGAAGTTCTCTCGAGGAGATTGACAGACTCAAACTAAAATGCAGAAAACAAAAAGAGATTCTCCTCAAATGTGTGAAAGAAGAACAAAATTCAGAAGTCCTCATGCAGCTGAAGGTAAAGCTTGAAGAAGCCAAGAAGATAGAAGGTATGTTACTTCAGCAAATCAAAGATAAAACTCGAGAACAAGAGAAGCTGGAAGAAGAAATTTTGTGTCTGAGAAGGAAATTAGAAAGTGCTCAACATAAAGTTTCTATATACCCTTCTCAAATGACAAGTTCTGGTAAGTTGAATGAAATCTTGGATGCTCAAAGATCTCCTCTAATAAAAATTGGGATAGGCTATGAAGGAGAATCAAGTAAAGGCAAAGAAAAGGAAAACAAAAATATAATTTTTGTGAAAGCAAAGAAGGTTGATGAAGCAGCTCAAATAATTCCTACAAAGGAAGAAACATGTAATGAGAAAGACAGAGACCAGAAGAAACCTCTAATAACAAAGATTGTAAAAAATACTAAGACAACAGAGAAAGGATCATATATTCCTGATTATATCAAATTTGGAAGCCATCAAAGGAGATTCTTGCCTCCTATGAAGAATGCCACCTGTTATGTCTGCCACAAGCCGGGACACATTGCTGCATATTGTCATGCAAGGAGGAATGATTCAAACCAGAAAAAGATGCAAGCATGGAAGAGACAACCTTACATCAGGTATGCAAGTAATTTCTATGGTTATTGTTTTTATTGTAAGGATTTTGGCCATATAATTATTGAAAGTAGAAAGTATGGACAAAGACTGATGTTCAATACCTCAAGGAGGTTTATGAGTCAAAGAAATTTTGTTCATGCTCACAATTATACAAAAATTATGATCAAATGTTGTATATGCAATCAAGTTGGACATATGCCTTCCAAGTGTTCTCTAAGAAGATATAATTCATCACCTCACAAAAGATACCAAACAAAAGGAGGCCTCCAGTGGATAAAGAAGGTGAATAAATGTGACCTGGCTCTAACTGCTCAAGATCTGAAAAGTCAATGGTACTTGGACAGTGGCTGCTCTAAACACATGACAGGAGACAAAAGTAAGTTTATTACTCTTGATGAAAAGAAATCTGGCAATGTTACTTTTGGAAATGATAAATCAGGTAAGATCAAGGGAAAAGGCTCAGTCAGCATAGATAATGGAAGAGGAAAGGCCCAAGATGTACTATTTGTAGATGGGTTGAAAGAAAATTTACTAAGTGTCAGTCAGATGTGTGACAAAGGCTGTGAAGTTCTCTTTAGAGCACAATATTGTGAAGTTAGATCAAGCACAATAGGAAAGACTCTGCTCAAAGGTGTTAGAACAGAGAGTAATGTTTACATAGTGAAAGAGGAAAATGAAGCCTGTCATCTTAGAAAACTTGACGAGTCATGGTTATGGCATAGGAGATTGGGACATCTCAGCTTCGATCATATCATCAAACTGAGCAAGAAGAAAGCTGTCAGAGATATGCCAGAAATAAAAAGGCCTTCAAATACCATATGCAAATCTTGTCAATTGGGGAAACAGGCTCGCACATCCTTTAAATCTAAAGATTAGCTATCAACAAGAAGACCACTCTAGCTTGTGCACATGGATCTATGTGGACCTGCTAGAACTAAGACACCAGGTGGAGAATCCTACTTCATGCTGATAATAGATGATTTCTCCAGAATGACATGGGTTGCTTTTCTCAAGAACAAATCGGAAGCACTGGAAAAGTTTAAGATATTCAAATCATTAGCAGAAAATCAAACTGGATGCAAGCTAAAATGTATCAGATCAGATAGAGGAGGAGAATTCACAGATTATGACTTTGCAGACCTATGTAATGAACATGTAATAAAACAACAATTTACCATTGTAGGGACACCTCAGCAGAATGGAGTAGCAGAGAGAAAAAACAGATTTGTACAACAAATGGCCAGAGCTATGATGCAAGAGAATAAAATTCCTCAAACCTTTTGGGAAGAAGTTGTACACACAGCAGTACATATTCTAAACAAAGCTCATTTAAGACCTAATAGTGACAAGACACCTTATGAGCTATGGCATGGTAAACCTGCATCAATCAAGCACTTTAGAGTCTTTGGCGGCAAGTGCTACATAAAGAACAATGATGAAAATCTAGGGAAATTTGATCCAAGAGCATATGAGGGAATACTCTTAGGATATGCATCCAAGAGTAAAGGATACAGATGCTACAACAAGGCTATTCAAAAAATTGTAGAAAGTATTGATGTAAGATTTGATGAAGAACTCCCAAACAAGACAAGAGATACAGACTGCAGCAGCCATCCTGAAAATCATGAAGAAGAGGACCAAGATGATGAAGAAATAAGAAAAAAATCAGAAAATTCTGAACTGAACTCAAAAACCCCCTCAAGATACACTCAAAAGAACCATCCAGAAAATCAAATCATAGGAGACAAGAGTGTAGGAGTGTAAACAAGAAGGCAGCTAGCTAAACAGACAGAAGAAGTATACATAGCAATGTTATCACAAATAGAGCCAAAGAAGTTTGAAGAAGCTAGCAAGGACAAGTATTGGGTAAAAGCAATGAATGAAGAATTGGACCAAATTGAGAAGAACAATACCTGGGAACTAGTTCCTAGACCAATTGAGAAGAATATCATTGGTTCAAAATGGGTATTCAAAAATAAAATGAATGAGCAAGGACAAGTAATCAGGAATAAAGCTAGGCTGGTCTGCAAAGGATACTCACAAATTGAAGGACTTGATTATGAAGAAACATTTGCCCTAGTAGCCAGAATGGAAGCTATCAGAATGTTCCTGGCATTTGCATGCTACCAAGACTTCAAGGTATATCAAATGGATGTAAAGTCTGCTTTTCTTAATGGATATCTAGAAGAAGAAGTATACATGGAACAACCAGAAGGCTTCTCATTGACAGACAAAGAAGACTATGTATGCAGACTGAAGAAGGCCCTATATGGACTGAAACAGGCTCCTCGTGCTTGGTACTCAAGACTGGATAAACATTTGCAAAAACAGGGTTTTAAGAGAGGTGTAGTAGACAGCAAACTATACATAAAAGCCCATGAGAATAAACTCCTGATTGTTGTAGTGTATGTTGATGACATTATGTTTGGAAGCAACAAAGATGAACTAGCAAAAGGGTTTGCTGATGAGATGAAAACAGAGTTTGAAATGTCTATGATTGGAGAGCTCAGTTTCTACTTGGGACCGCAAATTCAACAAAAGAACACAGGCACCTTCATCTCTCAAGAAAAATACCTAAAAGAAATGCTGAAAAAATTCAAAATGGAGGATTGTAAACCTGTGTCAACTCCCATGACCACAGGTTGCAAGCTGTGTGCTGATGATGGGTCTGCTAATATAGATCAAAAACTCTACAGATCCATGATTGGAAGTCTATTGTATCTGACTGCATCAAGACCAGACGTCATGCTAGCAGTAGGACTAGTGGCTAGATATCAAGCAGCACCTAAATAAAACCATCTTCTGGCAGTCAAAAGAATATTCAGATATCTACAAGGAACAACACAGTATGGACTTTGGTATCCTAAAAGAAAAAACTTCACTTTATCAGCATACACAGATGCAGATTGGGCCAGCTGTGTGGATGACAGGAAGAGTACAAGTGGAGGTGCATTCTATCTAGGAGAAAGTCTGGTGTCATGGCTAAGAAAGAAACAAACATCCATCTCTCTGTCTACAGCTGAAGCAGAATATATAGCAGTAGCAGCATGTTGTACACAAGTCATGTGGATGAAGCAAACTCTTCAAGACATGAAGGTAAGCACCGATGAACCTATTTCAATCAAATGTGATAATACAAGTGCTATAAGTATATCTAAAAATCCTGTACTTCACTCAAAAACTAAACATATTCCAATCAAGTATCATTTCCTCCGAGAACAAGTGGCTCAGAAGATAGTAAAACTGGAATATGTACCAACGAAAGAACAGACAGCTGATATATTTACCATTTCAATACTTGAGAGATAAACTAGGGGTAGCATCTGCAGATGCTACTCTCTAATATAAAGAGAAAGCACAATTTCAGGGGGAGAACAAAACGAAAATATCATTCCAGGAGGAGAACAGCCAGCAAGGAAAGCATAAAAACAGGTCCACAGGATCAAAGAGCTATAAGAAAATATTCTCAGTATTATCAGCATTCAGCATGAAAAAGCAACAAGGACCTTTCGAGTGTCAAATGAATCATCCCTGTCTGCAATCTAGCACAGATTACAGGCACTTCAGATGAAACACAGCTATAAAACATATACAGGCTCACTATATCAGACAAAGACAAAATGTATATTCAAGTTCGATAACCCTCAAAGTGTTCTCTCAACAAGTCTTATACATCACTCTGGAACAACATGGTAAAAATTCAGCAGAAGAGGGCCTAATCTTAACTCAGAAAAACGAAATACAAAAAGCAACCCTTTGCCATTGATGTCAAAGGGGGAGGAAGAACAAGCAGGAGGAAGAACAGACAAACAGGAAGAGCAAGCAACAGGAAAAAGAGAAAGCAAACAGAGAAAGTGGATTGCCATCAATGCCAAAGGGGGAGACTGTTGGAAATATTGTCATTGATGGCAAAGGAGGCAGCGCTGAAGCAGAAACAGGAAAATAAGGCAGCGCTGAAGCAGAGGAAGGAAAAGGAAGCACAGTGAAGGCAATGGAGGCATAGCGAAAGAAATAGAGGCAGCAAGAAGAATGTCAAAATGTAACAGTCATAGAAGCACAGTGAAGAACCGTTATCGGAAGGTAGAGACAGAGGCAGAGTGACAAAAGCAGCAGAGGCAGAGGCAGAGGCTAAGTAACAGAAGCAGCAGAGGCAGAGACAGAGGCAGAGAGCCGTTATAAAATTCCAGGAATCGCACACTCTAACCGGCGTTATACATATAATATAAAACAAATATTATTCCGGGAATCGCATGACCCATTGGCAATGCATACATATTTATCTGTTATGTATATGTGTGTTGTTCAATTAAGGTTTTAAGTTAAATAAGCGGCAAAGTATATATTGCGCTTTATATACAAAGGACTAAAGCATATATAGCCATATGTAGCATGAGATTCAAAGAATCAAAGTACCATAAGGCGGGACCCTCAAACATCGCAATATCACAACTATCGCAACATCGCAATATCGAAATATCGCAACCATCACAATATTGCAACTATCGCAACATCGCAATATCGCAATATCACAACCATCGCAATATCACAACTATCGCAACATCGCAATATCGCAATATCGCAACCATCGCAATATCGCAACTATCGCAACATCGCAATATCGCAATATCACAACCATCGCAATATCACAACTATCGCAACATCGCAATATCGCAATATCGCAACCATCGCAATATCGCAACTATCGCAACATCGCAATATCGCAACCATCGCAATATCGCAATATCGCAGTTCGTTGAAACTGCACAGCAACTATCGCAATTAGAAATTTGCGATTGCGATTGATCGCATTCAGGTGGGCCCGAAAGGAGTTTGTATATGTTTAAACAGGTTTTATTATATACGCCAAGATTTGATTTAAAGACATATTAAAAGGCAGTAAGTGTAATGAAAGTTGGGTTATATCTATATATATATATATATATATATATATATATATATATATATATATAAGAGCTGTCATAAATATAAAACGATGGTTGCAATGGTATTAAAATATGCCACGTGGTCTGTGGACCCACGGGCCTCGGCTCAAGGTGGAGGGCGATTCTTTGTTTAATACAATTGTGATGTATGTATGTTCCGCTTGCGGAATGTTCCACATCAACAAGACACTCGTGGCATGAAAAGAATTGGAATATGGCCCAGAATTATAGTCAGCAGATTCATTCTTATATAAAGCGTTGATATAAAAATGAAAAATGCAGTTACACAAATACAGAAGTTACGCAACAGCCATAAACAGAAAGGCATACAAAGAAGAGAAAGGGACAAAGACATAGTCAGAGAAAAGACAAATGCGCAGCAAGCCAAGAAACAAAATGAGTGAGCTGGAGTTTTCATTATATGTGAATGTAAACATTGTAATTGAATTTTTTATTGTTTGTGATGCATTGGCAAGTCTCCAAGAGAGAATAAAATCCCACTGTAGTATGAAATTTATTATGATTTTAAATTGAGTTGGACAAAGTAATGATGAGGCAGAAGACCAAGGGGTATGACCATTCATTTCGAATTCCTAGAGGAACACAAATAGTCATATGAGAATTTCTATATAATATCAATTTGATAAGCTCAGTAGAGTGAGAGAGAGCAAATATAGATAATGAAGAATATAGAAGATTAAAGCAGAGAAGATTAAGAGAAGAAAGAGAAGCTACAGAACAGAGTTGATATCTGAGGCAAATCAACAAACATTCAGTTTGTTAAATTGAGGAAGTTGGAGCTTCCCTATCAAGTTGCAGCTTGATAGCTGTCAGTTGTAGCTCACTGGGGTTGAAGCCTCCTAGAGGTTGGTGCCTGTAGAAAATTGAAGGGAGTTGGTGCTTCCTTGCAAGTTGTAGCTTGCAGAATTGAGGTAGGAGCCTCCTGTAGGTCGGTGCCTGCAGAAAAATAGTGGTGAGAGGGAGTTGGAGCTTGCCTTTGCATCACAACAATAATAAGATGTGGTTTTCTCCCTTCATGGGTTTCCACTTATATCTGGTGTCTCTGTGCATGATTTTTATGTGTTGATCTAATTTATATCATCTGCTTAATACCTGCTGCTCTCATATTAAGTATGTTGTTCTATTATATTAATACATGCTACTCATATTCTAAGATTACTTACATATTAAGCTGGACATGAAATGAAGATGTATGTTAGTTTGAATAAAAGGTTTAAAAAACTCTATGACTGTGTTAAACTGATTCAATTCCCCCTCTCTCGCTTAACTAAGGTTTCAACATTTTAATACATCATAGGCAATCTTTCAAGCATATTTACATTGAGAAATCTGCATTATAGCTGTACATAATTCCATATGGCTCAATTTGTATGGAGGGCTAGACAGTGTCCAAATTTGAATGTGGATGGTGTGGTACTGCAATATTGATTTTGGGGTTTATCGCCTTGGTTGGTATTGTAAGTCATAGCTGTACTCTACCACCTTGTGAAAAAGTCTAGCATGATGAAATACTGGCAAAGCTGGTTTTGCCTTTCTTTTTTGGTGAGATAAGAAGACACCAGGAATCTATGGTTAGCTTGATTTCTTGATGTGGAACATTTTTCGGAAGGGGCAGAGGTAGCCAATATAAAATTGATACTTCTAGTATGGGATATCCTTAATTTAATGTATTCATTATGTGTACTCGATTCTTTTGTTTTATTTGTTTTTCAGCTCACAATTATATTCAAGGAGTATGTTGTATTGTTTGTCATCTACTTGTAGTTACATGGAAAGCACTTAATTTCATACTAAATTCTAGTGATGTAATCATATTATTAAAACTAAGTCCCCAAGGTACGCAAATGATTTATTCTGACAATTTTCAAATTACAATTTTGAACCATGTGAGGCCTGCCAAGCTAAAATGCGTGGTATTCAAATGTCTCTTAAAATTCGAAATAATAAAATCAGGGCTTTGGCTTTGACAGGATGAGTAGCTAAAACACGAATGTTAGAAAGAAAATTTTGCATAAAGATGCAGTGCTCGGTTGTTGATGAATTTGCCTTTGCAATCTCGATCTCTCTATGCGTAGCTTGTAAAAAAAAACCCAAATTGAATAGTGTTGAAAGAAAAAGAACAAATCACAGCAATAAACCCCGGACAAAGAGACCCTAATTCCTCACTGTCATCTGAGAAACAACAGCAACTCTGATATTCATGAAAAGATTAACTATTCAGGCACTGGCACTGGATGTCAACTCCATCTCCATCCCAACAATGATGATTGCAAACCATTCTCCTAATGCTCTGCAATACAACTGATCCTAGGGCTTCCCTCGCAGCCATGGAGCTTTTGGGCTCGCCCCAGGTTCCTCCACCCGTCCTCCTCCGTCCGCTGCTGATGCGTTCAACTTACTGCTGGCTTCGATGCCGAAGAAGAAGAAAACTGAAGCAGCCAAGTTTTTGAAAAAGCTGGATGATATTCCAGAAATCTCTCTTCCCCCTGAGGGTCTAATCCAGGTAGCTTTGTCTCTGGCGGATCGCGCTCTCGTGGGACAGTTCACAGGTCTCTACCCCTCCCCAAAAACCAAGGAGAACTGGGTCGTCAAGAATTGGACGTCGTTGATCAAGAACAGTGTAACCTCGTATTTCTTGGGGAGAGCCTATTTTCTGTTTGAATTCATCTCAAAAGAGGATAAAGATATGATCTTTCGGAATGGACCCTACTTCATGGGTCCTCAAGGCCTGTTTCTCAATAAGTGGACGCCGGATTTTGACCCAGAAGTTGATGTTCCAACTGTTGTTCCTATGTGGGTTAGGTTGCCGAATCTCCCAGTGCATTGCTGGAACTGGGATTCGCTGAAGCACATAGGCAATGCCCTAGGTAAATTTATTGACCGGGGAAATAACAAGGACCAATATGACTGTGCCAGAATATGCGTTGAGGTAGATCTAGAGGTGGGCCTTCTAGAGGCAATAAAAATCAATGTTGACAGTTGGACCCATGTGCAAAAGCTAGATTATGAGCAGCTTCCCTTCAAGTGTCGGAAATGCCATGTCTACGGTCACTTTGCTAGGGGTTGTCCGAGTAATGGAGATGCGAAGAAAGGGAAGGAGAAGGGTTGGAACCAGGTCAAGCGGACAAAGACCTCCCATAAATCCCACAAATCCGGCATCCCAAATGGTAAAGGCCCTCAACCGGCTTCTATTCTTCAAACCCCTCCCTCGAATGGTCAAGAAAACAAATTCGGGCCCCTAAGTTCAGCAATAGAGGACACCCAGGAGGTTGAGATGCATAAGAAAGGATCCCCAGAAAAAGGGACCCCTTCAGGCTCGAGGCAAGGAGAAAGTGCCGCAGATAGATCTAAAGAAAAACATGCAGAAGTTGAGGAAGAACAAGTATTGGAGGATTCAGAGGAGGAAGGAGAAATACGGGATTCACAAACTTTAGCTAGAAGATCCACAAGAGGCCGTAAGTCCGCCCATGAAAAGAGAGAACAGGAAACCTACAAAGATAAGCTCCAGGGCAGTCAACCAACCCTCAAGAAACTCTTGGCAAAAACGCCGAAGATGACAAGAAATTAGACTCGGGGCTCCAGGGGAGCTCATCACACCCAAAAAAGTATGTGATGAAGGTTGTCTCCTGGAATTGCAGGGGTATGGGGAGCAGAGTTAAAGAAGAAGCCATAAGAAGTCTTCTAAGGATAGACACTCGAGACATACTTCTCATTCAGGAGACTAAAATGGAGGACAAAGACTTCCTCCAAATAAGTAAGAAATTTTGGAATAAAGGTGGAGGACAAACAGTCTTTGCTCGAGGAGCCTCAGGCGGGTTGGGTACTCTCTTGAATACTAACAAATTCTTGATGGTCAAAGAGATCCTAAACACTCACTAGTTGTTCTTGAAACTTCAACATCTTGACACAAAAGAGATCATTTGTCTCATCAATGTGTATGTCCCAGTAAATGCAGGGGAGACAAAGGCTTGCTGGGACTCCATCAGAAATCTGACAGGAATGGAGAATCTGGAAAATACCATCATTGCTGGCGACCTTAATATCACCTTGCTTTTGTCAAAGAAGTGAGAAGGCAGCATCGTAAGTGATCTGGCGAGGGAATGGGTGGAGGACCTCACATAGGACTGGGAGTTGCTCGACATCAAGCCCTCTATTGGTAAGTACACCTGGTCAAACAAAAGAGTCAGTCCGAGGCATATTGCTGCAAGGTTAAATAGATTTCTCGTTCAAAGTTCTTTTCTCCTATTAGGATTAGAGGCTAGAATGCACATTCTCCCTTGCATCGTTTCTGATCATAAAGCATAATTATATCTACTAATTAACATTTCCTTAAGGATGTCCCAAGGAGAAATATTTTTTGAAAAGAATCAATAAGTGCTTTGTAATTCAATATTTGCAATTGTTCTAGCAACCGGTGTCCCTACAGTTTTCCTAGAGAAGAATGATCCCAGACTCCCTCTTGTTTGATGATTTACATGCTACTGAAGAGTTTCTATTCTCATATTCAAAGTGAATGAATAATTTTCCACAAGCATTTATGACTATCCCATCATAGCAGATAGTCAGATCACGTAGAAAGGCCATTAGATTCCTAAATAATTTTCCCAGTTCTTTCACTCCCCTCTTTAAACAGAAAATTCCTTCTTGGATAAGATTGAATGAATAAATTCCTCATAGGGATTTAATCCAAAAACATATGATGATTTAAAGAATCCACAAACTTCAATCGAATCTTTTTTCTGTGGATTGATTGAAAGAAAGAGAACCATTAAAATAGCCCTAATTTTTTTTTGCAAATAGCCCTAATTTTTGTTCCTCAGTTTTTTCTCTTGGAAATTTTAACAGAGTATACTTGTGGCTTTTTCATGGTCGCACTACATTGTTTAAGTGTTATTCTTTAGTAATCTTGTCCATCCTATCGCTAGCCCCTCTCGAGGGTGGCCATTATGTATATTTTTCCTTGTATCAAAGACTACAATTTAAAATATTTGCATAACTTTTCTAAGACATATAGACTACTACAGTTTCGGTGAATGCTCAAGTGAATTTTCATTTCATAAATTACAATGTTTTCAGTTACAAATAATGGGTTCTTCTGGTATTCGATTCTTTCTCTGTTTTTTTTTAAATTAGCAGTATGAATTTCCTTCTATTTATTCGTTTATTTGCAAAAATAAAAATAAAAAAAATAATGATCTCTACGTGGAATCGAGTTCTCTACCCAGCCCTCAACTGCTTTTGCACAGAGATGATCTTCATGACCTCATCCTTCAACTGGGGACCCAACATGGCCTTCACAATCTTGTGCTCCTTAACCGCCAAAGAGAAGAGATAGATTTGCTCAAGAAAACAAATTTTTCCTTTTATTTACCAGGCAATCAGTGTATTCCTGGAATGGAGATTTTGAGAACCTTCCAAAAATGAGGTGTCAAAAATCCATAAGTCCTTAATAATAAATATACATTCAAAAGTTGCCTTGACAAAATTTCTTAGAGTTTTGGTCGACTCTCGATTTCTGGGACAGAATTTGATTTTTGGAGACCAAGTTTGGTGGCACGAAATCCGAGGAAATCTAGACTGTTTGACTGCGGCGTTGACCACATCTTTGACTGCATGTTTGACCAGTGCATTGACCAGGTTTGACCAATAATTTCAGGACTGTTTGACCGAGAATTTCAGGACTGTTTGACCAAGTTTGACTGAGAATTTCAAGAGAAATCCCTGAATGGTCAAAATGCCCTAGAAAGTTCATTTTGGAAGTCTTCCACGATGAAATGGATCTGATCATGATGGAACTCCACTAGCCATTTAGCTTTCTGAATACAATTATGTGTGTGTTGATTATCAGCATCAATCACTGCTTAGCCATTTCATGGACCACATTCCTCTATGGATGATCATCAAGGCTTGGATGCAGGAGGTAGGGGAGTCTTAGATGGCTTTGGAAAACTACTGGTAGCTTGACCATGGGCTTCTTTTTTGTTTGATTTTTTGAATAAATTTGCCTTTGATGAAAGTCTTTGAAGCAGTCCTCAGTGCATATAAAGTTATAAACACCTTAGTTGGCTTCTCCTGGTGGTATGAGAAACTCTGACCAAAGAGAAATGCACAGTTATGTTTCCTTGTGTGCATCAAGTTCCCTGAGATAGCCATGCAATATTGGCCTTTCCACAAACATATTTCTTATTCTCTCACTCACTTTATCTATCATAGGCCTGAGAAATTTTACAACCCTTAGGGGCCAAAAAATCATGTCTGAAGTTTAACTTGTCCAAAGACCTTCAAGAATAAGTTCTGATTGGGGTTGGCAAAATAATGTTTATATAACTTGTAAGGAACCTCTCTCCTTAGAGCCCATGGGAGGAAAAATTGCTTCCATCCAAATAAAACGTAAATTTTATCAAAGAATAAGGGAATCTATAAGACAATGCCTCCAGAATATCCTTTTCAATGAAGCACTTCAAGTCAGGGTGGCCACACTCGGTAATCATCTGAAAGTTGTCAAGATTCAAAGTGCCAAAGGGACACAATTGCAGGGCCATCATCCACTGGCTTAAAATACGCGATAGGCCTGAAAAAGATTTTTTTGGGGCCCTATATTCAAAAGAAGGCTTGAAAAGAGAATCTCCACTATCAAATCAACGAAGGGTAGGCTTAAAAGATGAAATTGAGAAACAATTTACTTCTCAGTTCTCTCTACGAAAGAATTTTCAATTGCAAATACTAAGTGAGGAACATCAATGCAACCCTGTCTTGGAGTCATCTCACAAACTTTATGAAGCGCAAAGAATACTGTGTGACTAGTCGTTGACTTTGGGTAAGCTAGCTGCTACCCTCTCAAACATGAACAATGATGATGGTAAGTCCTGGGATTAGACAGATTCCAGAGTTAATTTTATAAAGCTACCTAGTATTTTGTCAATCCGGACATTTTGCAGAGGTTTACAAAGAATCCATCACAGAGCAATCATTGAGAACCAACTTAAACAAAGGTATTAACAAGTTTATACCCAAGGTCAATGATTCCAAAGTGACTATGAGCTGGAAGCCTATCACTCTGTTGATCATGTAATAGTCTTACCAAAGCTCAGCACTCATAATCAAGCATATTCTCATGATTATTATCAAACCTAGGCAGACTTGTTTCATTAAAGGTCAATTCATCATAGATAATGTTATTGCAGCCTGTAAGGGCATGGAATGGCCCAGTAATTGAAAGCAAGGCATGTAATCTAGATGCAGAAATTCAAACGATCCATAGGATATCTACAATGATAATGCGACATTTCTGTCTGTTGGAGTTGAAAGTTTGAAGCCAAATCACATGTCAAAAATATCTTGGAACATGTTAAAGAGTTTTTGAAAATCTGAGTAATTGTCGGAAGGCCAGATGTGTACGCTAAGTCATCTGTTCTGGTCTTCAGTGTTTAATTATTTTCATTTCTAAAATAGGAGACCTGGTTATGGAATCCTGTTATATTTATGCACTTTGTGTATCACCTTCATTAATTAAAAAAAGGGAAGGCTGTAAACCAATACAAAAAAATTATTTTCATTTCTGAAATAGGAGACCTGGTTATGGAATCCTATTATATTTATGCACTTTGTTGCATACGTTATGAACCTAATTCATAACTAAAGTAATAAAAATAGTCATTAATAGAATAAATAGAAATAAATGTAATTACTAGCTAATCAATTAGGATTATGTTAAATAGTCATTAGGTTAATGAAAAGGCATGTCTAAAAGACATGCCCATTCGTGAAAAGGTACCTGCATGGGTATAAAAGCGGGACCTCATTGTAAACTTTCAATCATGTCATATCTTATCAATAAAATATTATTATTATAAATACCTCTTGTGTATTTTTATAATTAAAGCTATTTCTGCTATCAAAGTCAACAAGCATACAAGTCTTCTGTTACAGTATTCAAATCTACGAATTCCGCTGCTACAGTGGTATCAAAGCCATCTTGAAGCCAAGTTAGGGACAAGTTGAAGCAATGGCACATAACATTGTTGTACAAGCCTACGAACATAGTTTACAAGCCTATGGACATAAACTACCACACTATGTGTCATTACGAGAAGAAATAATTGAGAAGATTAGGAAAGCTCAACAAAAGCTTCAGAAAGTAGAGAATTATTGGGCAGAAATCACAAACAGTTTAAAAGAAAATTTTGCAGAACTTTAAAAAATTTCTGCAGATCTTAAAAAAATTTCTCGTAATAGAAAAGAAAATCATGAGAAACAGAAAGATGAAAAATGCTGTAAAAATGAGAAAGCAGTTAGTTATGATAAAGGGAAATCAGTTAAAACGCCCATGGAAAAGTCAACTAAATATATTCCCCCACCAATGCGTAATAAAAGTAAAGAAGAAGGGAAATGTTGGAAATGTGGAGACATATACTTCACAAGACATAAATGTGTACCTTATACAAGAAATATCATTGCCAGCAATAATAAAAAAACACAAAAAGATGAAGCTGATGTGGATAAGGGTGAAGAAGTTGAAGAAGAAAATGTAGATCAGAATAATGACTATAAAAAAATTATTACCAATCAAGATGGTGAAGAAGCGGAACAACATGAAGCTGGAGAAGATGTAATAGATAATTATGATATCAATCAAGATAAAGATCTTGTCATGCAGACCATGCAAAGTCTAGGATTTCCAATGCAGGGGATAAACCCACAGAACACTTTGCAAGGCTAGTTTCAAGAGCAGTACTTAAATTCAAACGGTCATCCGTTATCAGTTATTCTTCAAAATCAGCCTCATGCCCAAGGCCAAGTGGCAAATCAGCAAGCTGCAGTAAATCAACGGGTAAACCAAGTGCACCAGCATGGTGGTAACCCTGGATCACATTTGGCAGGGATACAACATCTTGGCCAAATTCACGCAAGAGCACAAAACCCATTATTCCAGGGCCTAAATATTGGAGGGCGACACTTATTGCATGGATCACCCAGTGCCCCTGTAAACTATGTTGGCAACAGTGTTGATGCAGGAGTACGAAGTCAAATGCCAGCAGCTGTTGCCTCCCAGTGTCTTGAGATTCTTATGCTTTATATTCAAGATTAGAGAAATCGACCACAGGATAATGGCATAGGATTTTGGAGGAAGCTTGTTCAGGAGTATTTTGCTCCGGGAGCAACGGAGCGGTGGTGCTTATCAAGCTACAACTCTTCTCAAATGAGCAGGAATGCGCAAGGCCTGTTTCCGATGGATTATTAGTTCTGCAACATATGTGGAATGCAGCCTGGGCGAGGATTTGAATATAGTACAGACGTCTTGCCGAGACTTTTCAAGATCAAGTACGACAGTGGGCTGTTGGAGGAACTTTTATGTCTTGATATAGCTGAAGAGAGCTACATGGTTCCACCAGGAAAATGGGTATTAGAGTTTCCACATGCAGTTCATGAGTCTATATTTCCAGAGCTGAGGGTGGTGTGGTATGGAAAGTTAAGAGTCACATTCAATAGTTCTCTAAAGATATTATCCTGGGAATTCTGTGCTAGACTGCATGATGAAGTTGTCCCTAGGAAGAATATTCTTCAGCAGGCGCATCAGTTATCAGACTTAGTAATGGAGGCTGAAAAGGAAGGTTCTGACAGGGATGCATCAAATTTGAAGGCATGTAACGCGTTCACTGTTTGTGCAAAGTAGTTGAAGTCAAAGTTGGACAACTCAGAAAGAGCCATAGCACTCAACCAGCAGATATTATCGCAAGACCCCTCTGAACTAAAACTAGAAAAGGTGACGGATGTCGTGAATGCCGGTGAATTTGAATATAAATATCCGGTTGATGGTTCTGTTTCCAAACACCAGGAATTGTTATTCTCTCCACCTTCACCAGAAACCCTTGATAACAGATGGGACATTGAGCGAAGTTTCTTGGCTATCGTCTCACAAAATATTACATACGTTGCACCGATAGCTGGATTCAGCTCGTGATCAGGCGAAGGATTCGGTAAGTTTTTGTTACTTTCTGCTCATTTTTCATTAGAGAGTTATCAACGAGAAATTCAGAAAAGTTGGATCTTGTAAACTGGCCCTGTGACAAGCAGCCATTATTATGTGTGCACAACCAAACATTGCAGAGCTCACAGGCGATTATCGAGTCGGGAGCGGGAAGTTTGCAAAAATGCGCGAGAGAGTGCGGGGATCTCTCTGGTGGCCTTAGGTGTTGTGTTCAAACCACAAGTTAATACCCTCGAGCTAGGGAGAAATTGCTGAGATCGGGGTTTCTAAGGCTTCTTGTGGAAAATTTCGGGATCGAATAATATTGGATTTCACAATGGTTTGATCGAGTTACCTGATTCGGTGGACAATGATTTTGAAGTAAATTGCATGGCGTTTGAATTAATCGAAACGCTGTTTTAAACGTCAAGGTGTAATAGTCACGGTGGTGAAGTCAACTGCTGGATAGTCAAGCAACGTGGCTCGTGAAATACGTTGAACGTCGTGACTCGTGGCGGTTGAACGTGTTCGAATCATAGGGTATTAGTATCGTATAAAACTTAAAACGGTGGTCGTGTAATAAAAGGAAGGTGACGACTTACCTATGGTGTAATTATAACAAGAGTTTTACGTTATATAAATTATATATATAATTATATATAATTTATAATTATATATTTTATATAATTCGTAATTATATATTTTATATAATTTGTAATTATATATTTTTATAATTATATAATAATATTAATTTAAAATTTTTTTATTAATTTAATTAATTAAAAGTACTATTTAATTAATTAAATTAATGAAAAAAAAAGAAGGAAGAAGATAAATTATATATATAAAGGAGTTAAATACTAAATATATATATATTCAAGTTCCGTCTTAAGGAAGGAAAAAAAATGAGAACATGGATTTAGGACGATGTGAAAAGCACAAGGAAGATACCAGTGATTTAAGACATGCTTATCAGATAATCCGAAGTGAAGAAAGTGAAGAAATTTGTCGAAAAGTTAAAGCTTTGAGGACAAAGCTTTTCAAGAAGGAGGCAATGTTATGAACCTAATTCATAACTTAAGTATTAAATATAGTCATTAATAGAATAAATAGAAATAAATGTAATTACTAGCTAATCAACTAAGATTATGTTAAAAAGTCATTAGGTTAATGAAAAGGCATGTCTAAAAGACATGCCTCTTCATGAAAAGGTACCTGCATAGGTATAAAAGCGGGACCTCATTGTAAACTTCTAACTATGTCATATCTTATCAATAAAATATTATTATTATAAATACCTCTTGTGTATTTTTATAATTAAAGCTATTCTCTATCAAAGTCAACAAGCATACAAGTCTTCTACAATGCGTATCCAAACATACGAATTCCGCCGCGCGTATCACCTTCATTAATTAAACAAAGAGGGAATACCGTAAACAAATACAAAAAAAAACAACAATCTCTCAATAAAATCTGATACAAAAAATGCAACTCCGAATACTCTAACCATAGTCTAAAATTGACGGATATCGAATTCAGAAAGGTATGCAACTCCAACTCCATATTGAATCCTAACAAATGTGGATGGGGTTCAAAATTTCTCACCTGGAAAAAATTGCCACTTGGTGGGGGCTTAGGTGATGAAAATTATGGTCGTTGTCATTTCCTCCCTACAAAAAATCCTCTGTTATCTAGTTTCTGCCCTGTGTTCAGCGATGCGGTTTCCATACTGGAGGAATTTTCCCCATGCACTGATTGCTAGGTCAATGAAATCCCCTTGATGAATGCATCTGGGCATTGTGATTATTATAACTAATAGCCCCCGCTGCTAATGCCCTCCTCTTCCCATAGGACCACGTATTACTGGATACCTCGAATTATAGGAGGCCTCGAAATTAGTTGTTGGGAACTATGAATTACTACTAAACGTGCTAATTTGGTCTTTGTGTACCTTCTCCAGCTTTAAAAGCTTGCTAAAACCTCACTATTAGAAGAAAAATTCTGAAGGTTTAATGGTAAAATGGTGTCCAAATCCTGCAAAAGAAAAGTCGACGGATAGCTGAGGACGCAAGCTCGAAGCTGTGAATGTGAATGGATTCGAATGGCCTGAACGAATTTCGCAAGTCTTCCACAATAATGAAGCTCGCAAGTTGCCCACTCAGAAAAGCCGAGTAATAACCCTTAAGAGGTTGTTTCGTTTTTGTTTTTGCAATTTTATCAAACAAAACAAATTTAACCGCATGGCGGAATTAATGTTTTGGCTCAAAGTTCATGTGAGCAATTAATTTAATTTTTTAATGGATATTTTAATAGGTTTGAAAATCTGAAAATCTGCCTTCCAATTGAATGACTATGATGACATATACAATACCTCTTTTTTTTTATCATTAACTTTGTTTATTTATATATTAAATTTATTTATTTATATGCTATTGAGTAGCAATATGAAAACCAAAAGTTAAAAGAAGTTTTTAAAAATTATAAATATTTTAAAGATATTGAGAGGTGTTTTGTTATCTAAGTTAACAACATTGTTCATTATTATGGCAATTTTATGTATCTATTTTAAGATAACTAACTTGTATCAGGGAATAAAATATTGGTAAGAGAATATTACCACTTCACTTCACTAGTAATCAAGGGCCATTAACTATATGTATGTATTATCTATAGTAATAGTTAAGGAAATAACTATAATAATAAAAAGTGAAAAATTAAGTCAATCATGTTTTGAAACATGTTTTGTATTGACACCTAAGTTGTTTTAGTACATGCACCGTAAGTCATAGGTTAGGGTTGAGATCCACGCTTGTGTTTAAGCATAGATATCTACTTGACCATGATGACAAACCATCATGCTAATAATCAAGAATTATTAGTACTCACAATGCATTGGATTAACCCCCACATATTCCACATCATCTAATTGATTCTCACTAAGTTAATAATGTCCTAAGACAAAACCGTTATTCATAATTGACTTGACCTCTAGGTGTCTTCCTCCTATACTAGCCAATTTGTTGGTAAATATCCCTATTATATGGTTGGGCCAATTTGTTGCTATATTGTGCTCAAAGTTATAAGTACCACGATGAATAAAAATAAAGTATCGTGCATAGACAAATGCATTATGAGTATATTTTTTTGGATTAATTATTCTTCTATGTGTTTCACTATAGAAGTAGATATGTCCCTCCAAAGTTGATCAAGTGTCTACTGAAAGAGGGCCCATAGTTTATCCTAATTCATAGAACAATGTAGTAATCAACCTTGAGCACGATGATTTAAGTTCAATTGTCAGGAATAACCTTGGAAATATACCCTAAGTAACTACTTGAAACTCCTTAACTTACAAATAAATAACTTAACACAATAAATAGATTGAAATGTATATGAAATATTTAACAAATACATAAAATACATACAAAGTTATCATTATTCACATCCTCACTCTTTGCTCTAAAATATGTACCCTTTTTAAATGTAGCTCAAATGATCCCTTCACATGCTTCTTCCCACACTTGTAATTTTTTCTACAATCAATACAAACTTCTCTTCTTTTTTTTGGGGGGGTTTCTTTGATCTTTCGTATTATGTTGTCTCTTTAATTTCCACCATGTTTTGTTTTCTTCAAAATTGTACACCTAAAATAAATGAATTAGTGCAAAACTACGCACCTCAAAAATAACCAATGTTGTGGAGGTAAATCCCCTCTGCGGACAGAGGCGATCCCTACTAGCCCAGACCGGGTCTAGCAACAATCGTTCATGCTATAGTGCAGGTTCCTAATTGCAAATAAACCAACTAGCGATGAAGGCTTACCTGGAATCCAACGCTGTTGCTTGTAGAAGAGGTAGCGCTCCCGTTCCTTAGCTCTGGCAGATCACGATCCCCACGATCTCCGTGATGGACACCTGCACATGCAAGAAACAAAACAAACGCAAGCGTAAAATCCAGTAGATGCAACTATATGTCAGTCAGAAAGGACATAACTCATCATTATAAACAACAAAAAGAGTGGAACCATAACCAATAGTCGTTTATTATTAATCAATCAAAGGAAAATTACAACCAAGTTCTGACGCTGAATTCTCCTTCGGAGGGTCGCCAGCGGAACACGTCTCGAAAATCCTGTCAAGGATGGGACAAACCTCTCTCTTCGGATCTTGACAATAGTCTCCTTGCTTGAATTTGGCCTTAGGGGAATAATCAAGGCTCTTGCAGCATAAGGCTCTTGGGAATTTGGGAACTTGAAGACTAGCTTGCAATGGAGATGAGCAAGCTTTTATAGATGGAGGAAGGGGAGTTGGGATCCCTATAATCATGGGATTGGCCCTATCATAAAGGAAGCTTCCATGAGAGGTGGCAAACCACTTCCTCTCTATGGAAATCCGTAGCCAAACCTCCCAACTCAAGATAGATAGCAGTCCAGGAATTTGTTAGGACGAAAATTCCGCCATTTATTTTTTAAAAACACTGCTTAAATTGGCTGGCGCGAGTGCGTCTCTGGGACAGAGCGCCAATTGGCACGCCCTCTTTGAAGGATTTCCCCCATTGGCGCGGGTACTAAACTGGCTGCCCGCGCCAATGCAAAAAGAGGTGTTTTTAGGGTTTTTTGCAAAGAGATGTCTTCAGGGCAATAAAAGCTCATGTTCAGAGGGATGTCATGAAAGTATTTTCAAGTCTTGTCTCTGCTCACAGGTCATGGAATGAGCCCTCCAATGTGCGATACGGGGAATGGCAGGGACGGTGACAAATTACTGTGTAACAGATGCCCCCTAAAGTATGAGGCTCGAACGAGAGAGAGGGGTGAAATGCTTTTACGAGAACGTGTCCAATGGAAAACTTCGTCGTCGGAAAAAATGCGTGAAGAAGTACAACTGATGTCTCAAATACATGATATATGTGGTATGGGCACAGCCATCCATAACAAAGTATACAATAATCCAGATCCAAGGCATGGACGCAGCCATCCAGTGAGGATCGATAAATAGACTCAGGTATGATCGCAGCGATCCGATTAGTGAGTCGTGTAACTAATCATGATAATCCACAAAATCGCAGCCTGGATCGTAACAAACAGGAATCCAGGGTCTTGTGCTCCATCTCGACCCGAACAAAGTACAAGTTCAAGCATGCGAATATGTGAGCTGAAGTCGAACATGCAAGAACATCGTCTGATTACCAGCCAATGATGAGAGCTGTTAACAGACGCGAGAGGGACCACCAATAATGACAATGGACCTCAAGGTACTACAGGTACAATCTACGGCGTGTGAATCAATGAGCTGGTGTCGAACACCCGTAGAATCACTCGATCGGAGGCCAATGATGAAAACCTCGCGTCGAATGCGACGAACCTGCCATTGAGGCATGCAGGCTCCAAGGTACCATAAAGGAGTCTCTAGATCAGCTTCCTGGATAATGAGCTGAAGTCGACAGGAAGTGACCTTGATCGAAGGTGGGCCATAATGTTTCCCACATCATCGACGTGAGACAGAGGAACATAGTGTTTTTGTGAATCACGATCAGATGAGAATCAGAGGAAGGTTGGTACTTGCAGAGGTCAACTTCTCTTGAACATATAAATAGCACGACAGTGGACTTGGCAGTATTTGACATCAAAAGATTAGAGGTCATAATGACGAGGCAAAGAGCAGATGAGAGGTCAAAAGGGATTACCCAAACCCATGGAGGCAAGTGAAAAATGAGATAAGATGTCCCCAACTCGACACGAATGCAGACAAGTACCATGTTCAAGAGCAACATACTGCCGACATGACAATGATGCTGGTTCCATTTTTTCCCCGCCATTTTTGACGAGTACCCAAATTATTTTTGATAACAAGCTTGAAGGGGATAACATATGCTTGTAATATAAGTTCGTCCTTCGGACGGATCCATCCTAGTACATTTAACGAGCCCTAGGAAGGAAATACTCGAGCAGCGTCATTATGACTAAATCCGATGTCATCAGGGTTTAACGAGTTTGACAAAGGAAGAACTCGACATATTTTCATGTTTAGAGAGTTTGAAAAGACAGCTGAAAAGTAAACTCCAACGGTCCCTTTTCATAAATAGTTCCTCAGATCCGAAAAGGTAGAAAACTATGTCTGAGAAAACCTCCTAGTCGCGATAGGCTAGGGTATTCCTTTTTCGTAAATAATCTATCCCAGCCCAAAAAAGGGGTAAACGTATACTGGGTAGATGTCGTTTCGTGGCCACTTTAACGAGATCAAAACGACAAGGGACTCGGCAATCTTTTCATGTTTAGAGAGTCAGAAAAGAGCTGAAAGATGACTCCTCCTGGAGGAACGAGTGGTATAAAGGGTAGCTACTGGTTCCGGTAATGGTGGAACTGCTCAAAACAAATAAAGGTCAAGAGGCCGGCTAACAAGACCACTCATTGCAGCGGTTCCTCAGGAATGGGTGAAACAACCAAGTGAAGGCATATGATCGGCCAAGCAGATAGTGACGATGGAGTGAGAAAACCAAGGCTCATCTGGCAAAAACAGGCTGATAAAATGGCAATCACAAGAGGTAAAATGGGAAAGGTTTCATTTTTACACAAGCTTGAAATCAAAAAACTCTGCTTGAAGTTGGTTTCATTTTTACACAAGCTTGAAACAAAGATAAACTATGCTTGAAACTGGTTTCATTTTTACACAAGCTTGAAACGGAAACAAACTATGCTTGAAAAATTTAAGCATGCCCCCAGCATGGTGACTCAATTCGAGGTACATGCCCCCCAAGCTTCAGTCCATATGAAAGGCAGATGGAGTGAAGGTTCAAGTTACGAAATCTAGGAAAGACTCGACTGGGATTTTACGAGAACTTATCAAAGACTCGAATTGAACAAGAAAGTGTTTCATTGTTTTAACGAGGTTGACACATTAAAAGAACTATCCTCAGACATCCTTGTTTCATTTTTTAAGGAGCTTGACACAAGACAAGGAACTATGCTCCGACAACCTTGTTTCATTTTTAAGGAGCTTGACACAAGACAAGAACCATGCTCCGACGACCTTGTTTCATTTTTTAAGGAGCTCGACACAAGACAAGGAACCATGCTCCGAGAACCTGGTTTCATTTTTTAAGGAGCTTGACACAAGAAAACGAACTGTGCTCCGACAACCTTGTTTCATTTTTTAAGGAGCTTGACACAAGACAAGGAACTCTGCTCCGACAACCTCATCATAATGAACAAGAAGTCATCGCTTCCAAGAGTTCCCCTCCCGATGGAAGGAAAACATCCTGGAAGTCTGGACCCAATGCCCCCAGCACCTGATGCACAACGGCATCATCACTGAGCACAGGCATGGGGTAGGTAGCCACATAGTTGACCTGCGGTGGGGCAGATACAACGGGTGGATAAAAACTAGGAAGGGATGATGGCGGGCCAGCTGCCACATCAGGACCAAAGAACGAAAGCTGATCAATGGTCACGATCCATCCTTCATGTGGAAAACAGACCACACGAAAAAGGGAGGAGACAAGCGCTCCCATGGCATAGGTGTAATCGCGCCCCAAGAGAAAATTGAAATCCAAGGGGCCTAGAACAACCATCACGTCCATATGGACGGTTTTACCTCCCAAAGTAACAGGTAACCTTGGAAGGATCCCTAATGGTTGACTCGTTCTTCTGTTAAATGCCAACAGATTCTGCGTAACAGGCGCAAGCGGTGGCGAGCCGAAAGCGTGCCAAGTATTTGAGGATAAAACACTAACAGACGCACCTTCATCTATAATGGTGCTGGGTACGACTAGACCAAAAGCCTGTACTGTGATCTCGAAAGGCACATAAGATGGAAGGCGGTATCCTGCAAATCGATTCCAATCAAAGGAAGCGACCAGACTACTCAGAAGGGGTTACCATCGAACCGAGATGGTCTTCCCCTGGTGTTACGATAGAAGAAGGAGCATCCTCCACGACTTCCATCACAGAGTCGGGAAGAGTATCCTCTGGGACCTCCATCACGGGAGGCGGAGGAGCCACTTCTTGAGATATAGGGACAGGAGAATCTTTCTCCAAGTCCGAGGAATCTGAAGAAACAAGAACAACCTGAGGGATGTGAGGTCCACTCTCAATGGAAAAGACCTAGTGCACCGCAGACGGGGCCAGCTCAACCGATCCCACGACCAATGGTTGGTCGGGAACGGATTCCTGAATTTGAATTTCCGAGGGAGCAGGATCGACCAAGGATGACTCTTGACCAATCATAGTATCAGCGGGTGGAGGACTCAAAGAAAGCCGATTATAACCAGCTGGAAGGCATGGTGTAGAACCTGTTTAGTTGTCCAAAACTCTCTTGGCTTTATCCATATATGGACAAAGGTGAATGGCATGGTGTTCTTCACACAACTTACAGGGATTGGTAATCTTACCCGCTCTTAAGAGCCTTACCAAGACCGCTGGAAGACGTGCCCTCAACCTCGTCCCTTTAAGCCAATGGAAACTGTAAGCACCGCAAATCTCATGCTTCGAGCACCTTGGGAATTCCAGGGCAGTCTCGAAGAAGATGGTCTCCTGTGCACAACATACAAGGGAACTTGACTTTCCGCGAAGGGTTGGGAGGTTTATCGACGGAAGGCTTCTTAGGCGCAATAGCCGCAGAGCTAGCCTCTCCTTTATCGAACTTCTTCTTCTTCGTCTTCTTCTTCTTCTTCTTAGCCACCCGGTTACTCGAATCCAGACTTTCACTAGGCGAAGTAGAAGAGGAGGACGCAGAAACAGGCGAAGAAGGGGAGAGGTCCACCTTAGAATCAACATGATGTTGTTCAGGCGGAGGAACTGATTGAACAGTAGCCGAGACATTCGGGACCACAGAGGTTGAAAACAACCAAACATGCAACCCAACAGTTAACCCAGGAAGGGACAACGTTGCCATGTAAGGAGCACCAACATTCCCAAAAGGAGGAAAATGACTAGGATTCCCATCGGAGGGGGTTCCTTTTTTGGTGAACTCTGGAAAAGTTGCCATCAACAACTCACAACCGCACACGGGCTAAAAACCAAGGCACACAATCAAACGGCCAACAAGCAAAATCTAACAGGGCGTGTGATCGTGGGTGATTTATTTTACGACATTGAAACTTAGAAACTTCACCGCTTCATGTTTTAAGAGTCGAGAAACGGATGAAAGATGACTCTATCTCTTTCAGTTTTGAAGCAAGCGTGAAAGGACAAGCGCTTGGTGATCCTTTCAAATTTAAAGAGTCAGAAAATATCAAATGACTACTCAGGAATACTAGGAAAAGGGTGTACCAAATAACCGTGAACTGCAATATACACCTTGGTTTCAAAATGAAAGAGAAATCAACCAAGGACTTAACGTACGTGCAGGAAATCTCCCCGAATGTTGTGTCCGGTGTATCACAGGTATAGGGCGGCACACTCGGCTTCCTATGGATAAAGGATAGAAACCTAGTGGGGTCTCCCTTTATATACTCGACGGTACGGGGAGCACAAGTCCGTACTAGCGCTGTCTAATGCCAAGAGGCGAACGACAACTACTAGGTTTAAAGATGCCGGAACACGTCTCTAGCCTAGACCTATAAATGTTGCGTTAATGTTTCAATGCTGCCTTAGTGTAAATTGAGTAAATTTTAAAGTTTATCTTCAATTACGTTTCAGTTTTCAGGCCCTAGCGAATGTAATGTCTCAAAATCTCCTAAATGCACTCTATATGCCACAATATATCATTTCATTCGATGAAAGCTATTTATGAGAGAGTTGAGAGCTTTTCACACAATAACGAAATGAACAGAAAACAACCAATGATGTCTCTAATGCAGCTAATGAAAACTAAAAAGCTTTTCGTTCAAGGTTACCAATCACTAATAACACTGAAAAGATCTAATTCACATTAACTAATGGAAAGCAAAAGAGATTTTTTTTTATATACTTTAAATATTTCAGAGCAAAGTGCGCTAAAAAATGAAAACTAATGCAAAAGCGATTCGAGAAATGATGATAAGAGAGCAAAAACAACACTCAATAGCAATCACAATTAGACCTCAAATCGACCAAAAGTCCCTCAAAACGAAAAGAATCCCAAAGACTCCAAATGAGCCGTGTAATCTAGGCCCAAACGAGACAAGGCGGAATTCGAATGAAGAAGGAAATAATCACTCAAACAACGCAATGAGACAATAGAAAACCACCAAACGAATGCAAAGAAGCAATCATAAGGTTGACCGAACTGATAAAAACTGAAAACTCCCAAGGGAGGCTCGACACACAATAGCACCTAGATGGCCTAGGGCTAGAATGCAAAATCGATGGAAATGGACAAACAACCAAAGGACGAAGGTAACAGTCAGTCAATCAAGGCTCCAAAACACTCAAGCAGTCGAAAAAAATGAAACCAAAATCAGAGATCAGGCTTAGAAAGCTCAAAATCAAGCAAACCCTAGCAGTCCCCAGCACTGGCGCGACTGTCAGGCTGAAACTAGCGCCATATTAGAATTGGCGCAGGTAATACATTGACAACTAGCGCCAATTGGCGTGACTGTCACGCTAAAAAAACGCGCCAGTCAAGTTTGCTATGCTAAAATAAAAAATAAGCAATCCAAGATCAGACCAGTGATGTTTGGAGTTTTCAAAAACCCAAATTCACAGAAAGAACCAGCCCAAAAGAGCTAATCAAGCAAGCAGCATAAAAAATCAACCGAAGAGACAAGATAGTGCTCCAAGTGTTCAGTTTACAAACTAAACCGGAGATTGACTGAAGCAGCTTTGATCTACTTCGCAATTGCAGAGCAAAAGCGTTTCGAAGGCTATCTGGCCAACTTCAGTCTCCGTCTATAGCTCATAAAATGAATGACAACAAGCTAACGATCCCCAGTGGAGTCGCCAATTTGTTGTGGAGGTAAATCCCCTTTGCGGACAGAGGCGATCCCTACTAGCCCAGACCGGGTCTAGCAACAATCGTTCACGCTATGGTGCAGGTTCCTAATTGCAAATAAACCAACTAGCGATGAAGGCTTACCTGGAATCCAACGCTGTGGCTTGTAGAAGAAGTAGCACTCCCCTTCCTTAGCCCTGGCAGATCACGATCCCCACGATCTCCGTGATGGACACCTGCACATGCGAGAAACAAAACAAACGCAAGCGTAAAATCCAGTAGATGCAACTATATGTCAGTCAGAAAGGACATAACTCATCATTATAAACAACAACAAGAGTGGAACCATAACCGATAGTCGTTTATTATTAATCAATCAAAGGAAAATTACAACCAAGTTCTGACGCTGAATTCTCCTTCGGAGGGTCGCCAGCAGAACACGTCTCGAAAAGCCTGTCAAGGATGGGACGAACCTCTCTCTTCGGATCTTGACAATAGTCTCCTTGCTTGAGTTTGGCCTTAGGGGAATAATCAAGGCTCTTGCATCATAAGGCTCTTGGGAATTTACGGAACTTGAAGACTAGCTTGCAATGGAGATGGGAAAGCTTTTATAGATGGAGGAAGGGGAGTTGGGATCCCTATAATCATGGGATTGGCCCTATCATCAAGGAAGCTTCCATGAGAGGTGGAAAACCACTTCCTCTCTATGGAGATCCATAGCCAAACCTCCCAACTCAAGATAGATAACAGTCCAGGAATTTGTTAGGACGAAACTTCCACCATTTATTTTTAAAAAACACTGCTTAAATTGGCTAGCGCGAGTGCGACTCTGGGACAGAGCACCAATTGGCACACCCTTTTTGAGGGATTTCCCCCATTGGCGTGTGTACTGAACTGGCTGCCCGCGCCAATGCAAAAAGAGGTGTTTTTAGGGTTTTTTGCAAAGAGATGTCTTCAGGGAAATGAAAGCTCATGTTCAGAGGGATGTCATGAAAGTATTTTCAAGTCTTGTCTCTGCTCATAGGTCACGGAATGAGCCCTCCAATTTGCGGGATGGGGAATGGCAGGGACGCTATGACACCATCGTGTAACAACCAAACATTGCACATCTATGAATTATGCACTCGATGTGAACAAGAAGGGCCACCCTATTTATATAACCAACATAAATCCATCTTGACTTTGGATATATCATACTTTGAGAGGGAAGTGTGACAAGGTCAAGCATTTCAAAAGAGACTACAAGGAATAGAAAAAGAAGAATAAGAGGGAAAATAATTATTTTGATGCCACGTCTAAAAAAGTATTCTTACAATGATGAAGAATATTACTTTATTGTAGCTCTAACAACTCCTAAGCCAAAGTATGTAAATAATATACTCAATATCTTCTTTCCATATGACATCCCATTGGGAATGGTTTTTAGTGTACGAGAACTATTTATGGTGAGATTGTATAACTTGGTGATGACTATTGAAAATTGTAAAAAATAAAATAAATTGTCTATTCTTTTCACTAGTTGATTTATTGTTGTTTATATTCCGTTGTGCAAGGTAGTTTGTTGTGCCATTTGGATTGGTAGTGTCAAAGATTCTAAGACACTAGTAATATCATAATGAATGTGATTCCCCCTAAAATCTTTAACATTTCGTGCTTTACTTAATGGGAATTATTATATGTTTCTCAAACAAGAACTTCTTGCCAAAAAAGATGGAATATGTTAGGACATTAGACAATAATAGACCATATTTGGAAACATCCCATTAACTTTGAGTCTGTCATAGAGCCAACATACAATAATGGGAAATAATTGTCTACAATTTGTGAAATATGGTAGATAAGTTAAATTAGGGTTTAATGACTGGGGGTGGGGTTTAAGCTACAAAATGTGTTCTAAGTGACTTTAATGCTTTTAACCCTGACCACAAATTTTCCCTAAGCTTATTTAGGGATGGTAATTATGCTTGGAAATGGGTTGGGAAAGGTAGAAGCTAACATTGGGAAGGGGTGCTTCAGTAAAAATAACAATTTTATTGGCTCTTGGGAAAAATGGGAAAGAAATATTACTTATAGGACTTTGTTTGACTATGTTACTGTACAATTTCTACCTCAAGAAAGATGAATTTTTCACTAAGCCATGACAGTAAATGGAGTATTTAAAGAGTACTCAAGTATTGTCTAAGTGGATAGAGCAGGATATAGTGTACTTAGCTATAGTGGGAGTATCTTCCCTTAATCTGTGTAGGCATTCTAAGGCGTTCGGAATCAGGGTCTCTCTCTTGATCGTGACCTGGTAGATAAGGAAGCCAGTTTGGTGTAAATCCAAACTAGCGTCACAACGAACTTAACCAAGTTCTCCTGCGATGTTGGGAGATCAGGTGTAGCGGTAGCTTGTCTAATAGGCTGTAGAAATGCCTGAATTTCCTGATCTATCTGTTCCCATGTCTTTTCGTCACCCAGTGCACCTAGAGAGGGAATATGGTGTAGCTCAGCCATCAAGTCGATGCCGCTGATCAAATGCTCATAGGCGGTCATCACCTTCTCTAGGTCTTTAAATAAATTTTCTTTGGATGCACATTCATGCGAATTTGGACCTTGTCATTCTGAGTGTGAATCCAATTTTTCTTGGGAAAAGTATCTGAAGCCTGCAGATATCTGCTTTTCCATTCTATCATTATATCCAAGGTGGTGGAGGCCTCTTTCAGTTGTTCATTTCTCTTCTTCGTTTCCACTTGGGCTCTCAGTAGAGGAGCGACTGTTTGCTTTATGGTGAACATCTCCTCGTAAACCTACCTCGTGGCGGCTTCCAGTGTCACCAACTCTCTTTGGACGGTAAGTGGTACTTCGTTAATGGGAGTGTTTTTATCTTGGAGCTGTTGGATTTCTTCCCTTAATGCTTTCTTTTCTTGCTTCGACCTGGCTTCCTTTTGTTCAGAATCTTGTAATCTATTTTACAGGGAGAGGATTTCCCTAGTCATCCAACTCACATTTTCTTCCGTGGCAGTGGCAAAAGCAGTGTAGGCTGATGCTATCATCACTGGATTGGTCCTAGTGTCCAAGACTATATCCTTTTTCGACATGGTTGTGAATGGCACGATAGGGTTCCGTGCTAGGCATCTCCTTTTTTCCTGCCTGATTTTGAAAGTGAATTAATCATAAGTGAGTCTCGTCAAATTGAGCACTTCCTCCTCCTGTCCTTCAGAGGTGCCTGGTTTTGAGAGTGCAAAACGTGTGTTAATTGCAAGTACTTCGATGGGCGGCAGCTCTGTCTGTACCCCTGTTACTGGAGGAGGTGTCTCAGCGTCCTTTGATCTTTGATCCTCTTCCTCTTTTCTCTTTTGTTCTTCTTCTTCTTTCAATAGTCACTCCGCCTCTGCCTTATCCTCTTCCGCCTTTTTCCTGCACTCCATTTCTGCTTTTGTTTCCTCTTCTTCCTTCCTTCTTCGTTCAACTTCTGCTTTTGTTTCCTCTTCTTCCTTCCTTTTGCATTCGGCCTCCACCTGATCTAATTCCTTCTTGAGCTGTCGTTCAACTTCTGCTTTTTCCTCCTGCTCTTCCTTTCTTCTCCGGGCATCCTCCACCTGTTTCTTTCTCTGTTCTGCCTTCAGGTGTTTCTTACGCTTATCTTCATCCTCTTTCGCCTTCATTTTAGCTTCTGCTTCTTTTTCTTTCTGCTGGGCGGAAGAGCTATGACCTGTGTTAGTTCGGGGCTTCTTGGCCTGGGACGACGAGGCTCCTCCCAACTCGTGGATTATATCCTCCAGAGTCTGATCATCTTGATCCTCCTTATCGGTCAATGCTTCCGGGGTGAGTTCCCTATCCTTGTTATACCAGTTTCTTTTTGCATCCTTAGTTGGGCGTTTAGTATGTTGGTAGCTCCATTTGAACTTGGCCCATTTACAGTGGTCAGGGACTATCGTCTCAGGATCGTATGTCCGGTAATCCAAAGGCCCCAGGTAGAATCCTTTGATTTGTTCAGCCTCTGCCTCCACCTCTTTGAAATCCTTAACTGTATAAGCACCAATGGTGAGCGGAAGTGTGTGCCATGACTTTTTCTTACCTCTAGTAAGGACCTTTGAGAAGACGGAAGTCATCTGATAACATACTTCTTGAAGTAGCATCTTGTCAGTGATGAACTGGGGCAGAGCATGGGGAGTCTTGAATGAATCGAAGACTCGGATGAAGGTGCCTTCTGCAAATGGAAACCAATGTGCTACCTTGACTATCGTTTCCATAGCTCACCAGGACATGCATGGGGTATCCTGACCGAACAATTTCCCGTAGAGTGTAGGGATGAAACTGTGTGTGATTGATTCTATATCCTGCTTGTATTTGGAGTCCCAGAATACCTGCAACTCCTTGTGAATTGGGTGTGCTCACTCCTAATCCCAGTTGTGAGCCCATCCCTCAAAATAGCACCTGGAACAAACTGCATCCAATAGATAAGAGGCCATGTAAAATTCGGACGAGTATCCCTCCTCTGGTGCTAGTGCTACATATATGTTTGTTTTGAGGGCCGCTATTAGTAAGTTGGACCAATTGAAATGGGTGCCATATACAGTGATAAAGTGCATCAGGGATACCCAAGAAACACTGAACGTGGTGGCATCGGGAAGACCATACATTCTACAAAGCATAGCTGCCACCAACTTATAGACCTTTATGAGGCCTGCCACTTGATACTCCCGATCCTTCTTGATTTTGAACTTCTCAAGTTCTTCCCACCATCCTCTCAGGGTTTCTATTATGGGAACCACATGGGTGGTGTCCCATTCCTCTGTGAACATCTATTCCAGTTCTGGAAGTGCATCTGAAAGCAAATGTTCCCCACTTAGTTCTGAATGTGGTTTTGAGCTGATCAGGCTCAGCCACTAATACTTGATTATACCCTGAAAACCCATCCAACAGAGAGAACATTTCTGACCCTGATACAACTTGAAGGATTTGCTCCATAGGAGGGACCAGATAGTTGTCTTTGTCGGAAGCTCTGTTCAAATTTATGAAGTCTACGCACAATGCCCAAATTGTGTATTGTGTAGTCACAGTGCCCAAATTTGACCCTTGAGCTCCAGAACTACGTAATTTATGCCTCCCAATCAGCCTTAACTGCGCATTGCGCAGTGCGAAGCCTCACGCTTCCAGCCTGACACCTTGAGTTGCGCAATTGCACAATCCATTAGATTTTCCTCCCTCCAAAATTGCGCATTGGGAAACTTCAAGCCTCAAGCCTGAGCCCTTGAAACCCTCAACTATGCAATCTCCCAGCTTGTTCTCCTTCCAAAATTTCACATTGGGCAACTCCAAGCCTCAAGCCTCAACCTTAAGCTCTAGAGCTCCTCAAAAAAATAAAAATTGTCATGGATAAGTTCTAGAAGCGTACTTGGGATAAAGAGCGAGGGAGAAAGAAACAATATTGTATTGAAGAGTTTAATCCCACTCATATCATTAACAAAAAGCATACACAGGGGCCAATATTTCTTGGAGAGCCAAAATTCTTATTACTCAGTTATAGACTAATTCTCATAAAATCCATTGTGAAACAAGTCTCTGTTGTGAAACAGGGCGCTGGAAAAGGCGAAAAGAAATGTGGGAAGAAAAAGTATGTGTTTTTGTTCTTCCGGAAAAGTGGAAATAAAAAAACATTTCATTTTAGAATGCAAGGCCTTCAAAGACAACACAGAAAGTTATGCAGATACTATGACAACTAGCTCTTTGGGATAATTTATTCCACGAGGGGTTTGTCAAGAAGTTAGGAGCGTTTATTGTGAGGTTTCAGGTGGTAAACTCTCTGCATGAGATGTGATCCCTACTAGCCCAGATCGTGTCTAGAAACAACAAACACGCTACAGTGCAGGTTCCTAATTGCAAATAAACCGACTTGCAAGGAAGGCTTACCTGGAATCCAACGCCGTCATTTGTAGAAGAGGTGGTGCTCCCGTTCCTTTGCCCTGGCAGATCACAATCCTCACGATCTCCGTGATCGGACACCTGCACATGCAAGAAACAACACAAACGCAAGCATAAAATCCAGTATATACAACTATATGTCAGTCGAAGAGGACATAAATCATGAACATGACCAAGAACAAGAGTGGAACCATAACCAATAGTCGCTTAATATTAATGAGTCAAAAAGAAGAATACAACCAAAGCTTCGACGCCAAATTCTCCTTTGGCGGGTCGTCAGCAGAACATGTCTCGATAAAGCCTGTCAAGGATGGGACAAGCCTCTCTCTCCGGATACTTGGCAATAGTCTCCTTGCTTGGATTTGGCCTTAAGGGAATCAAGAAGGCTCTTGCAGCATAAGGATGTGAAAGCTCTTGGAACTTGGAGATTAGCTTGCCATGGAGAAGAGCAAGCTTTTATAGAAGGAGGAAGGGGAGTTGGGATCCCTATAATTATGGGATTGGCCCTATCATCAAGGAAGCTTCCATGAGAGGTGGAAAACCACTTCCTCTCTATGGAAACCCGTAGCCAAACCTCCCAACTCAAGATAGATATCAGTTCCTGGATCAGTTAGGACGAAACTTCCGCCATTTATTTTTAAAAAACATTCCTTAAATTGGCTGGCGCGAGTGCGACTCTGGGACAAAGCGCCAACTGCCGCGACCTCTTTGAAGTATTTTCCCCATTGGCGCGCGTACTGAACTGCCTGCTCACGCCAATGCAAAAAGGGCCATTTTTAGGGTTTTCCACAAGGAGATGTCTTCAGGGCAATGAAAGCTCTTGTTCAGAGGGATGTCATGAAAGTAGTTTCAAGCCATGTTACTGCTCACAGGTCACAAAATGAGCCCTCCAATGTGCGGGACGGGGATTGCAGGGACGGTGACAAATTACTGTGTAACAGATGCCCCCTAAAGCATGAGGCCCAAGAGAGAGAGAGAGGGGTGAAATGCTTTACGAGAACGTGTCCAACTGAAAACACCGTCGTCGGAAAACCTGCGTAGAGAAGTACAACTGATATCTCAAATACATGATATATATGCGCAGCAGCGCAAATGCATCCATAACAAGAGTATACAATAATCCGTATACAAGGCATGGACAATGTACCCATCCAATGAGGATCGATAAATAGACTCAGGTATGGTCGCAGCCATCCAGTGAATGAGTCATGTAACTAATCATAATAATCCACAAAATCGTAGCCTGGATTCCAACAGACAAAATCTAGGGTCTTGCGCTCCATCTCGACCCGAACAAAGTACAAGTTCAAGCACGTGAATAAGTGAGTTGAAGTCGAACATGCAAGAACATCGCCTGATTGCCAGCCAATGATGAAAGCGGTTAACAGACGCGAGAGGTACCACCAATAATGACAATGGCCCTCAAGGTACTATAGGTACAATCTATGGCATGTGAATCAATGAGCTAGCGTCGAACACCCGTAGAATCACTCGATCGGAGGCCAATGATGAAAACCTCATGTCAAACGCGAAGAACTTGCCATTGAGGCATGCAGGCTCCAAGGTACTAGAAGGGAGTCTCTAGACCATCTTCTTGGATAATGAGTTGAAGTCGACAGGAAGTGACCTTGATCGAAGGTGGGCCATAGTGTTTCCCACATCATCGACGTGAGACAGAGGAATATAATGTCTTTTGTGAACCATGATCAGATGAGAATCAGAGGAAGTTTGGTACTTGCAGAGGTCAACTTCTCTTGAACATATAAACGACACGACAGTGGACTTGGAAGTATTTGACATCAAAAGATTAGAGGTCATAGTGACGAGGCAAAGAGAAGATGAGAGGTCAAAAGGGATTACCCAAACCTACTCAGGAGGCAAGGAAAATGAGATGAGATTTCCCCCAACCCGACACGAATGCAGACAAGTGCCTTGTTCAAGAGCGACATACTACCAACACGACAATGATGCTGGTTCCATTTTTTCCCACCATTCCTGGCGAGTACCTCTTTATTTTTACACAAGCTCGAAGAGGATACCATATGCTTGTCATATAAGTTCATCCTTCAGACGAACCCATCCTAGTACATTTAACGAGCCCTAGAAAGGAGAAACTCGAATAACGTCATGATTGACAATTTCCAATGTCATTTAGGTTTAACGAGTCTGAAAAAGGGAGAACTCGGCATATTTTCATGTTTAGAGAGTTTGAAAAGATAGCAGAAAAAGTAAATCCCAACGGTCCCTTTTCGTAGATAGTTCCTCGGACCCGAAAAGGTAGAAAACAATATCCAAGAAAACCTCCTAGTCACAATAGGCTAGGGTATTCCTTTTTCATAAATAATCCATCCCAGCCCGAAAAATGGGTACACGTATACTAAGTAGATGTCGTTTCGTGGCCACTTTAACAAGATCAAAACGACAAGGGCCTCAACAATCTTTTCATGTTTAGAGAGTCAGAAAAGAGCTGAAAGGTGACTCCTCCTTGAGGAACGAGTGGTGTAAAGGGTAGCAACTGGTTCCGGTGATGGTGGAACTTCTCAAAACAAGTAAAGGTTAAGAGGCTCGCTAACAAGACCACTCATTGCAGCGGTTCCTCAGGAACCGGTAAAACAACCAAGTGAAGGCATATGATCGGCCAAGCAGATAGTGACGATGGAATGAGAAAACCAAGGCTCATCTGGCAAAACAGGTTGATAAAATGGCAATCACAAGAGGTAAAAAGGGAAAGGTTTCATTTTTACACAAGCTTGAAACAAAGATAAACTATGCTTGAAGTTGGTTTCATTTTTACACAAGCTTGAAACAAAGATAAACTATGCTTGAAACCGATTTCATTTTTACACAAGCTTGAAACAAAGATAAACTATGCTTGAAAAGTAAGCATGCCTCAAAGATGGTGACTCAATTCGAGGTGACATGCCCCCATGCTTCAATCCATAAGTGAAAGGAAGATGGAGTGAAGGTCTGCTACTTAGACCAAGAGAAAGACTCGACTGGGATTTTACGAGATCTGATCAAAGACTCAAATTGAACAAGAACGTGTTTCATTATTTTAACGAGGTTGACACATTAAAAGAACTATCCTCAGGACACCTTGTTTCATGGTTTAAGGAGCTTGGCACAAGACAAGGAACTCTGCTCCGACAACCTTGTTTCATTTTTTAAGGAGCTTGACACAGGAAAAGAACCATGCTCCGACAACCTTGTTTCATTTTTTAAGGAGCTTGACACAAGAAAACTTAACCGTGCCCGACAAAATGCTTTCTACTTTTTTTAAGGAGTTTCATTACAGAAAAGAACCATGCTCCGACCAAACCCGGTTTCATTTTTAAGGAGCTTGACACAGGAAAAGAACCATGCTCCGACAACCTTGTTTCATTTTTTAAGGAGCTTGACACAAGAAAACGAACTCTGCTCCCAACGACCTCATCATAATGAACAAGAAGTCATCGCTTCCAAGAGTTGCTCGTCCGATGGAAGGAAAACGTCTCGGAAGTCAGGACCCAATGCCCCCAGCACCTGATGCACGACGACATCATCACTGGGTACAGGCACTGGGTAGGTAGCCACATAGTTGACCTGCGGTGGGTAAGGTACAACGAGTGGATAAAAAACAGGAAGGGATGATGGCGGGCCAGCTTCCAGATCAGGACCAAAGAACGAAAGCCGATCAATGGTCACGATCCGTCCTTCGTGTGGAAAACACATCACGCGAAAGAGGGAGGAGACAAGCGCTCCCATGGCATAGGTGTAATCGCGCCCCAAGAGCAGATTGAAATCCAAGGGGCCTGGAACAACCATCATGTCCATATGGACTAAGCATTTCTAAAGTAAATGTAACCCTTGGAAGGATCCCAAGGGCTCACTCTCTCGCTCTTCTATTAAATGTCACCGCATTCTCGCGTGCAATGTGCACAAGCGGGCGTGAACCAAAAGCTTGCCAAGTAGTTAGAGGATAAATACTAAAAGACGCGCTCTTCGTCTATAATGGTGTTGGGTACAACCAGACCAAAAGCCTGTACTGTGATCTCGAAAGGCACATAAGACGGAAGGCGGTATCCTGCAAATCGACTCCAATCGAAGGAAGCGACCAAAATACTTGGAGGGGCTACCATCAAACCGAGATGGTCTTCCCTTGGTGTTATGGAAGAAGAAGGAGCATCCTCCACGACCTCCATCTCAAAGGTGGGAGGATTATCCTCCAGGATCTCCATCACAGGAGGTGGAGGAGCAACTTCTTGAGGTATAGGGACAAGAGAATCTTTCTTCAAGTTCGAGGAATCTGAAGAAACAAGAAGAACTTGAGGGATGTGAGGTCCACTCTCAATGGAAAATACCTGCTGCACCGCAGACGGGGCCAGTTCAACCGATCCCACAACCAATGGTTGGTCGGGGAT
>JAXQQM020077966.1:0-15164 GCA_034641835.2 Pinus albicaulis | reverse complement strand
CAGGATACTCTGGTTGGATTCTCCTAATTTTTATGACAGAAGAGATTCACTTTCCATTTCTTTAATTTTATGTTCCAACTAGTGAGTCTTTTGCATTTCCTCTAGATATAAAGTATCATTTTTAATATGTTGTGACTCAAGAAGTTGAAACTTTTGATGTAGTTTCTAATGTTATTTTTTCTGAGTGGCCAAATATTGAGCCAATTGTGCTGCATCAGCTATTTTAAAGGCTGCTGAGGGTTTTTCACCTGTAGAAGATGTTTGAGTTGCTAAAGTAGGATCAGTATTCACTTGGAGTGTTGATTTTTCTAATTTGCAGATTTTGTTCAATAATTAATTTAAGCATTTCCTCCTTGTTAGATTCATTTTCTCTCATCTCTTTAGTCTGTGGGTCATCACTCGAGGGTAGCTTGAGTTGTTTTCACAGAGACGCAATGTCTACATTTCTCTTCTTGATGATTTCTTCAGTTGCCTTGCAGTCCTTAGGATCATATCCCACATTTACTACAAGTTCTTCCAATGTATTTATCCTATTTTCTTTAGCCAATGAAGAAAATTTATCAATCTTCAACTGGGATTGCATATCTGACAGTGTTACTTTCAATTTTGAAAGAGACATAGATTTTGTAGTCATGGTTGAAAATAGAATTTCTCATGACTTTCTGTGCATATCCATATGGTCAATTGGATGTATCTGTTTTGGATCAAATGAGAAGAAATTATTATTATACTCAACATGTGTCTTTGGAAATGGCACTGTTTCTTGAAGAAATTCCATCTACATCCCACCTTTCTCACAGTCAAAGGTAGTGAGAAGCCATTTTTGTGATGTAGATTTATATTTCCAAAATTGGTTGTAAACATCTGATTTTAGTGATTCATTCTTGTGCTTGATTTCTAGAAATTTGGAGAAAATATTTTTCTCTTCTAAAGAGATGCATCTGAATGTTGGCTGATTTCTAGCGGATCTCTTGGAGGTGATGTTGATGGAGGAGTCTGAGGAACATTGGTGGATGTGGAGACTTAATTATCTCCCAAATCTATGATCTCTGGTTGTTTATATTCTGAAAGAAAGGAGAAAGTAAGCTTTGGTTTCTTATTTTGTAAGATTAATCCTTTCATAATTTCCTTGGAGTGTGGTGTCCCTTCTCTGACCATTTTTTTTCTTTGACTGTGAGGCACTGGTTTTTGTACATTTGAAGTAGAATGACTTTTTGATCTACTTATTGTAAAGTAGCTTCTACCCATTCATCCTGGTTCATGCATTTCTCTATTTCTGCTCTGGAGGTATGAGTGTAAAAGGTTTCCTTGGGTTCAACGCTTAGAGAAAAAATAATGCCATGGGGGTCATATGACCAAGTAAAAATTTATTTAAAACCCATCTTCTTTAATAATGCATCTGCATCAGTACTAGTTGCTCTAGTATTACAAATGGTTGATCCAACACTGGCCTTGATTTTAAACTGGGTTTTCCTCCTTACTGAAAAAAATGAAATTCATCCATATTTAACATTTTTCTTATGTACTCTAATGAGAAAATTCTCACAAATACATATTTTGAAAGTTTGTATGGTGGAATTTCACATTCATACACCCTGATCTCTGTGTAATTTTTGTACAGATACCAATCACCTGTTTTTTCCTTTTTAGTAAGGTGCATAATTCTTTTAATGTCTTCTCCAATTCTAACCTCTGATGAACTCGTAAGGAGCTACCTTACTAGATGAATGAATGAGTCTATGAATGTTGAGAAAGAACTAGTTGTTGATGAAGCTTTGACAAATTATGTCCAGTGAATCACTGATTGATTCACTCCCTACGCATCCTGCTTATTTAAGTGAATGGGAAAAATATTTTCCTGCTGAAACAAAATCATATAAATATGTTGGAAATATGTAGCAATATGTTGTCCTTGATGGAAACCTACTTGATGAAGTTGTCCTTGATGGAAGCCTACTTGACGAGTTGCCTTTTGATGTAAAAGGATGTTTTTACAGGTCAGTTTAGATGTGATAGAGAAAGGAATTCCAGTAAGTGTAACAGAAATGAAACAAGAAATATTTGTCAATGTATACATAGGTTTGGTGAAGGCAACCCGCATATGGATGGAATGTATATTTTACCTTTAGGAAGGAAACCCATGTATACATTCAGAACAAGTATATACACAGTTTTTATGATGAAAATTCGCGTATATACGCGGATAAGAATGATCCAAGTTGTGTATGCCTTTTGCACTCTAAAATTATGATCGAAAGGGGCATTATCATGGTATTAGCACACATTATTGAGCATTGTATTCTATATTTTATTCTGTCCAAGAATAACATCAATAATTTAGTGGGTTTGACTCATGGTATTGGTAAAAGCTAAATCTATATAAGGAGAAGAAGATCGTAGTGAAGTGGGGTGCAAGAGTAAGGGTTGTTACTGAATAATTTTCTCTAAGGGATATCTGCATAGGATGAACTCTATTTTAATTGATAGATCTGAATCTATGATGCACCCACAGATACAATGATGGTTCATGACCTATAGATCTGAAATCACTATGCTCTTATGGGTGATGCATTGAAGAGATGATTAGATCTATGACCTGATGCAAGTTTGTTGAAGTGAAGTAAAGAAATCTAGGTAAGTTCTATGGATCTGGTTCATTCTAAAAAGTTTATATTTATAGATCTATACACTATTTCGTCTTATTAAAAGCGCGTATATACACGGGTTTGCTTCAAAAAAGGCGTGTATGGCAGTTAGGGTTTTCTGAAGCTTATTGCAGAGGTTTTCTGTTATTCCTGCTATTTGTTTACTATCTTTCAATGAAGTCTTCTTGTAGATTTGGGTTGTTTGAATACTGTATATCCTATTAAGTTGATTATGTACAAATTTGATCAATGAGAGAATAAACATGGTTGATGGTGACTAACTAATGAAGGGTATTGCATTTCTAAAGATATCTGACCGAAAGCCTCAGAACTAGATCTGAGAGTGATTAGTTTCTAAAAAACAGTATTCACAAAGCTATACACAGGTTGGTGTGAAGGAAAGCACGTATATACATAGGTTCAGTGAAGTGAAGTAGCATATGCATTTTAAGTTGACGAATGTTCAGGGTTGAGTTTGTATCTGAATATTTATTCTGAAGTCTGGGTTATTTTTTAAGTTTGGGTTACAGTAGTCTCACTGTTCTGATTGAAGTATTGGCTAAAGTTTATGATTGTTTATGTTTATGAAGAGTTGTGTTGATGTTGTTTGATCCAGTATGAAAATTGATGAAACATGCTCTGCAGTGGTTTTGAGGGTTCAAGCCTTCAGTATGGAAGTAGAAGCTTCCTGCCAGTAGAAACTAGTCTTCTGATAAGGGGGTTGAATCTCTCTTCCAGTAGTGGCTGGTAAACGAGATTAGGGGGTTGTAGCTCCCTTCCAGTAGCAGCTGGAAATGAGAGAAGTTTGTAGCCTTCTGCAGGTAGATTCCTGTGTACTGATATGAGTCTGAATCAGTACAATATTGTAAATAGTTTTCCATATAATAAATACTGAAGACAAAGATGACAGCAGTGGTGGTTTTCTCCCGAATTGGGTTTCCACCTTAAATATTGGATTTCATGTGTGTTTCTCTTATGTGATGATGTTGGGAAAAATACTGAGAACGGGGGGGGTGAATCAGTATTTAGGGAATACTCAAAACTTTATACTTTTTCTTCCTTTAAATCCCATAAGCTACTTTCCCGAAACCAACTCGGCATATACACGCGTGATATCCTTCATAAAACTCGTATATACGCAGATCTTATTATGCATTTAATTCTTTAGATCTATGCATCATTTTATTCATCGATGTTTAGTTAGAAGTAAGCATGCAAGAATAACAAAATAAACCATCACACATAAGCAACACACATGAACACCAAGATTTAAGGTTGAAACCCAAGTGCTCTAGAGAAAACCACCGTTGTCAGTCATTACGCTTCTCAATATTTTATTATGAAGAAAACATTATTGTACAACCATGTAATCGGCGCAGACTCCAACTGAAGACACAACCACCCACCTGCAGAAGGCTACAACCTTCTCTCGTTTACCAGCCTCTCCTGGAAGGGAGCTACAACCACCTGCTCTTATTTACCAGCCTCTCCTAGAAGGGAGCTACAACCCCCTACTCTCATTTACCAGCCTCTCCTAGAAGGGAGCCACTACCCCCTGCACTCGTTTACCAGCTACCACTGGAAGGGAGCTACAACCCCCTCACTGAAGGGTTCGACCCTCAGCACCACCATGGACCACGTTTCATCAATTTTCATACTGGATCCAACAAATTCCATACAACACAACTTGTAGGCCACTTTTCATCATATTTTCAGACTGGACCCACTCCACACATTTAAGCTCAACATTCATCAAACTGAAACTTATAACCCCATCAATTCATTCATTGAATCATCAACCAATCAACCAATGACTTGATCTTCAATTAACATAATCAGCAACATATTCATCATTCAAATAACCTAGTTCTGTATGAATACATCATTGACAGATAACAGTAGAACAACAAAACAGATCAGGCATTTCATTCCACTTACTTCAGCAAACCCTAGATTCCATACGCGCTTTTACTTCACTGAACCTGCGTATGTACGCACTTTCATGCAGACCTACCCACGTATACTTCTATGCATTCTTCAGAAATCCCTATCTGCCCATACGCTCTTTTCTTTAAGCAGACCCGTGTATACACGTGCTTTTACTGAAGCTAACCTGCGTATACATCTGTAACTTTTCAGGACTGTGCAGCTCTTCAGATTAGATAAACAACTCAGATTTCATCCTTTACTTCAGAAATTATTTCGCCTCATCTCAGATCTAAACATTCCATAAACAGATCTAGAAAATACATATACATTTTAGATCTAGAGATCCCTCTTCATCATTTTCTTCATAGGTGCATTAGTAATTCAGATCAATCAATTCATTCCATGCAGATATACTTCAGAGTGAAGTATTCATTCAATACCCAGACTTTCACTCCCTTGCTCCATGATTTTCTTCTCCTTATATAGATTTAGCCTTTGTCAATACCATGAGCCAAAACCACACCACTTCCGATGGTATTCCTGGACGGGATCAAATAGATAATCCAGCGCTCAATACAATGGGTCAATACCATGGTAACACCCCTTGGTATTCTAAATTTACAGCGCAAATGACCATACGCGACTTGGCACGTACTTTTCCGCATGCATACGCTACTTCACCTTAACAAACCCGCATATGCTTTGTATCATAACTTATTTATCATTATTCTGGCACTTTCTGAATTCCTTTCTTCTGCTACTTCTGAACTGATCTGTAGATACATCAGATTTACATTATTAACAACTCATCAAGTCAGTTTCCATCACGAACAACTTCATTAAGAAGGTTTCATCAAAGTCAACACATTGTATCACATTGCCAACAATCTCCCCTTTAACTCATCAAGTAGGTTGTCATCAACTTTATCAAGTAGGTTGCCATCAAGGACAACACTCTACATCATATTGCCAACAATCTTATTTCATCAAGTAGGTTACCATCAACTTCATCAAGTAGGTTGCCATCAAGGACAACATATGCCAACAATCTCCCCCTTTGGACTTGATGGCAACCCATGATGGTGTTTGATCATCACAACAGATAGATACATTGATTATAACCATTATGCAAACATTATGAAACTCTCCCCCTATTCAAACACCATGTTGCTCTCCCCCTTTGACATCAAGGGAAAAGGGCGGATCAACAACCAAAACAAGGTTTTTCTTCTCATGTGCACTGAAGTTACCATGCTCCCCCTGAGTTCATGCTGAGTCTTCAAACATATTTTGCAATGAAGTACATGACTCTATGACCTTTCCTATCACCAAGGACTCATACTTACATCAATGATCCAACCAAGTGGATTTACATATGTGACTCAAGTACCCAACCAAGTGGGTTTACACATTTTGAATCAACTACCCAACCAAGTGGGTTTACAAAATTGACTCAAGTCCTTACATGACTGAATATTACAAATTTACATCATAGGTCTCAACATGACCTTTTCATCAAATTACAAATATGACCTTTTGCACCAAAAACCAAAGGACCTCAAGAAAGAGATCATATTTCAGAATCATCATAATGCCAACAATGCATTACATTCAGCAAGGCTAATGCTCCCCCTGAAACTGTGCATCCAATGCATCCTTTCCAAATGACCAAGGCTCCCCCTTAGCTTGTGCATCCTGAACACTTTCAACAACAAATCATCAAGGCATCTTCACCCAATATCAGAGAATGAAACAGAAATATAAGAGCTGAAACATCATCAGAGATATCATACAACATCAGAGATACCAAACATCACTGCAACTGTGTTAAAGAATGCTGACCCCGAGTAAAATTTGTCAACAATTAACCATACGTGGTTTTCTTTGTATAAAATCGCATATATACACGACTGTCTTTCAGGAAACCCCTGTATCCAAATTAATCTTCTGAATTTAAGCAGATCTGATCTTTTGCATGGCAGAGATTACTCCCAGCTTCTGTCTGAGATATTCGAACACTTCCCTGGAATATATGAGAAAAGAAAGATAGGACAATGTAGTTTTGTTTTCAAGTGTCATCCAATAGTTGTAGCATAAGCACATTAGTAACCATGCCTTCAGACTCTTTGCAGCATCAGCATATTCTTCCCAAGAGGAATTATCAGACCAGAACAACTTCTGTGAAAAACAATCATGCATGTGATCTAATATCACCAAGATCTTCAAGATTCATCATGATATAATATGCGTAAGAAAAAGATCTCATCCATAGCAACAAACTCTACATGATCTATTCTTATCTCTGAATCATAAGACTTCCAACTCATCCATGAGTGAAACCAAAATATATTCTTCAGAAAAAAGCAAGCAGGGCTCATTCATAATCTCATCATAAGAAACCATGTATCATGTCATCATCATTTGAGAATAAGTATTACGAGAACTAAGGAATAAGCAGATACAATGCCAACAATGCAATCATTAGTAGTTAGACTGATGCTCCCCCTGAACCTGTACTCCTGTTCTTGAGCTGAATCACTATTTTCTTTAACAGAAAAGCATACGCTTCTTTCTCCAAAGGAACTCGCATGTATACGCGGATTTTTTTCACTAAACCCGCGTATGGAAAGTGAAACATAGAAAATTTCCACAACTTCATCTCCCCCTGAATTTGTACCACCTGTACCTGTTTTCTTCACATTAGATGCACTATCAGAAATAAACACAACCAGAATTACCAAACCAACCATGGGAATCATCATAAATTGCTCCCCCTGTGAGGATACATTAATAATCCCTAGAATGTATCTCACATCATCCCTGCAGTCATTATGAGAAGTAAGCTTTAGAAGCGGATGACTGCAGTAGGGTCAATATTCCCTACGTTTCTGACCGGTCCTCCTTCTTTTTCTAGATTTGCTTGAAACTTCTTATTGTGTGCTGGAAATTATCCAATTTCTCAAATCTGTTCATCCTGCACTCCTTTTCCACATGTCCATACTTGTTACAAGCATAACATCTTACATGACCAGAAAAATAAGCATAGGGATCATAATGTGTTTTTCTATTCTTTCTTCTATTGCAATTAGCTGCTTTATGACCATACTTACTGCATGAAAAACAATATCCCTTAAAGAAACCAGAGTACCTTTCTGTGTAGAATCTGTTTGTATGTGACTGAAATGATCTGCTTCTTCAATTGGCTGCAACATGCCCATAATTATGACATTTAAAGCATTCAACATTATTGATGCTTCTATAGTTAGGAGGGAATGATTTCTTTTGAGAGTTCATGATTGTCGGTTGACCTTTTGTTTCTTCCAACACTTCAGGTTTTGCATTGATATCCTTTGAATATTTAGCACTTCCTTGTGAACTAGATTCTCCTTTAACAGTTTCATGAAAACCAAGACCAAATTTAATAGAGGGAGACCTTTGACTACTAAGAATATTGTCCAGAATCTTAGTACTATCTTGAAACCTCAAGAGTTTATCCTTTTCTTCTAATTTACCTTTTAGAATGTTTACCTCAACCTCAAATTTTTGGCATTGCTTCTTCATACTTTCTTCGACCCTTCTTCCTTCTTCTACTTGATCATTCAGTTTTAAAATCTCTTCTTTCAACCCATTTTCTTGTTCTTCAAAAATTTGTAGAAGTTCTTCATTCTTCTTATTTGATTTTTCCAGATCTGTTTTGAGCGAGATGATTTCTGCTTCACGTCCTTCTTTTTCAAATGATTGTAGAAGTTCTTCATTCTTCTTATTTGATGCTTCAAGATCTGCTTTTAGAGAGATGATTTCTGCTTCAAGTTCTTCATTCTTCTTATTTGATTTTTCCAGATCTTCATTTAGATCGATGATTTCCGTTTCAAGTCTTTTATTTTGATTGGTTGCATAATTGTACAACCTTTGATACCTGTCTATTTGTCCATTCAGTATTTCTATCTGTCCTTTCATTTGGGAGATCATCTCATTGTAGATAACTTCTCTCTCTTTAACTGATCTTTGTTGATCTTCAACTTTAATCTTGAGAGCTTCTTCTAGATCCATAACATTACTTTCACTATTTTCACTATTGCATGCACACGAAAGTGAATCACAAGAACCACAATCAGTACCTGTTTTGTCTTCTTCATTTTCTGTTGCATATGTTTTCTGAGATATCTCCTTTTGAGTAGCCTTCTTCTTTTTCTTTCTTCCCATTGTGACGGATCTCCTTCAAGCGATCAAGCTTCTGCAGAAGAACCTGCTCTGATACCAATTGTTGGGAAAAATACTGAGAGGGGGGGTGAATCAGTATTTAGGCTACACTAAACTTTATACTTTTCTTCCTTTTTAAACCTCCATACGTATTTTCACACAAAACCAATCGCCCATACACGCATATCCTTCATAAAAACTGTATATATTATAGGATCTTATTATGTATTTAATTCTTTGATCACACATTATTCAATTTATTTTTATTATATGAAGTATGTGTGGTAACAATGTAATAAACCATCACACATAAGAAACACACACATGTGAATACCCAGGATTTAAGGTGGAAACCAAAGTCGGGAGAAAACCACCACTGTCGTCGTCTCAGTCTTCAATATTTTATTATAAAGAAAACATTATACAACCATGTAATGGCGCAGACTCATACCAGAATGCAGGCACCCACCTACAGAAGGCTACAACCTTCTCTCGTTTACCAGCCTCTCCTGGAAGGGAGCTACAACCCCCTGCTCTCGTTTACCAGCCTCTCCTGGAAGGGAGCCACAACCCCCTGCTCTCGTTTACCAACCTCTCCTGGAAGGGAGCCACTACCCCCTGCTCTCGTTTACCAGCCTCTCCTAGAAGGGAGCCACTACCCCCTGCACTTGTTTACCAGCTACCACTGGAAGGGAGCTACAACCCCCTCACTGAAGGCTTCGACCCTCAGCACCAACGTGGACCATGTTTCATCAATTTTCATACTGGATCCAACAGCTTCTATACAACACAACTTGTAGGCCACTTTTCATCATATTTTCAGACTGGACCCACTCCACACATTTAAGCTCAACATACATCAAACTGAAACTTATAACCCCATCAATTTATTCATTGAATCATCAACCAATCAACCAACGACTTGATCTTCAATTAACATAATCAGCAGCATATTCATCATTCAAATAACCCAGTTCTGTATGAATACATCATTGACAGATAATAGTAGAACATCAAAACAGATCAGGCATTTCATTCCACTTACTTCAGCAAACCCTAGATTCCATACGCACTTTTACTTCACTAAACCTGTGTATGTACGCACTTTCATGCAGACCTACCCGCGTATACTTCTGTGCATTTTTCAAAAAGCCCTATCTGCCCATACCCGCTTTTCCTTAAGCAGACCCGCGTATACACGCGCTTTTACTGAAGCGAACCTGCGTATACATATGTAACTTTTCAGGACTATGCAGCTCTTCGGATCAGATAAAAAACTCAGATTTCATCCTTTACTTCAGAAATTATTTCGCCTCATCTCAGATCTAAACATTCCATAAACAGATCTAGAAAATACATATACATTTCAGATCTAGAGATCCCTCTTCATCATTTTCTTCATAGGTGCATCATAGATTCAGATCTATCAATCAAGAATAGAGTTCATCCATGCAGATATTCCTTAGAGAGATTTATTCATTCACAACCCTTACTCATGCACACCCTTGCACCATGATCTTCTTCTCCTTATATAGATTTAGCCTCTGTCAATACCATGAGTCAAAACCACTCAACTACTAATGGTATTCCTGGACGGGATCAAATAGATATTCCAGCGCTCAATACAATGGGTCAATACCATCGTAACACCCCTTGGTATTCTAAATTTAGAGCGCAAATTTGCATACACGACTTGGCACGTACTTTTCCGCGTGCATACGCTACTTCTCCTTAACAAACCTGCGTATGCATTGTGACATGACTTATTTATCATTTCTCTGGCACTTTACTGGATTCCTTTCTTCTGTTACTTCTGATCTGATCTATAGAAATATCATCCTTACATATTTAACACATGGGTTGCTTATCATAGGCAACTCATCCAGCAGGTTTCCATCAAGAACAACTACATCAAGTAGGTTGCCATCCAAAGACAACTCATCAAGTCAGTTTTCATCAAGGACAACTTCATCTAGCAGGTTTCCATCAAAGACAACACATTGCATCATATTGCCAACAATCTTATTTCATCAAGTAGGTTGCCATCAAGGACAACACATGCCAACACAAGGTAGCAAGCTCAAGTGCACCTGAAAAATGGAAGAAAAAATGTTAGATTAAAGTTGGAGGGTAGAAAGAAGCGGGAAGAATCTTGTAGATATTTATCACCAGGAAAAAATAACTAATTTCCTATCCCCTATAGTTATTCTGCATTCTAGACTTTCAGTCAGGGGGGCTCAGAGCATTTCTTTGACTTCTATTGGGACCGGACCCAAGGCTCAATGACTATTAGTTAAAAGTGTTGAATTCCTATATTAATCCCCAATTATCATTATTTACCTTTCATTCACCCATCACAACTCAAAGATACATAATATCCCATTTTGATTAAATTCCTCCATTTCATAAAACATAAACCCTAAAAAAAACATCTTATCCTAAGTAAAAGTGGTAATATCATCGAATCATAAACTTTGCTGTAAGGTTTTCACTTTACTTAGTCATATAAGTGTATTTCTTGAGTAGTTTATTTTCCTTGTCATATTAATTTTTAACTTATTTTATTAAAACCCTAAAAGAAACCTTATCCTATTAATATAATTCCTTTTATATTAAATATCCCCAAAAACCCATTAATATAAGATTTTATGCCAAAGTAATTATTCACATGTTGAAATAAAATCCTAAAATATACCCCCTTTGGTATAAAACTAACAATATATAAATACCCCGCCCCCCTATAGTTATTAAACCCCCCATGGTTTAATAGACTATATGATAAAACTAAAAATGCAAAAATTGACCTTTTTATACATATATTATGTATTTCTAAAGCACAAAAGAATTTCCCACCTATCACTTTTTATACTAAGATTTTATAAAGGTAGCAACCCCCGCTCCTTTATAATTTACTTACCATTCTTCCCTGCATAAAGCTTAAACCAAGGTTAAAGTTTCCCCTTTCCCATTATGTAAAACCTCACGTTTTATATTATAGTTAACCCATATAAACCCTCTTAACTCGCCTCACGCATCCCAACATACATATAAGCCTTTGTATATCATACCATATAGCCCCACTTATATACATAATCTATTTTCATATATATGAAAACTTTAATAAAATTACATATCATACAAAGGTTTTTATTACATTTTCCGTCTGCCACCACATGTATACACCTTGGTCCCACCGTATCTTTCAACCGTAACTTCCCTTTTAATCTAGACCGTTCGCTCCAACCTCTCAAATCCAACAGTGCAGGATTGATTTTGCGTCCATAACTTGATCGTCAGCCCAATGCCCAAATGAACGTGAAATGGATAGTTTTATTATTGATGCCTCCTGCGACGTGGCACAATTTCATTGCATCATATTTGTTTGGAGGAAAAAATCTTACCACTCCATCCCAATGCAAAAACCATTTCTTGTTTCGCATTCTAAAATAAAAAACCGCTCCCTTCCTTGATTAGACCCTCATTCAATGTGTTTAATGAAAATTCATATCAAAGGTTAAAACCTTAGTTATGTCATTTTTTAGTGTTATTTGTGCATTTCAACTGATAAAAACTCCACCCGACTATGTAAAAGCTCTTCTGTAGTAATTTTATACTTATATCCCGAGAAAAAACCCAATTTCACCGAAAATCCCCTGTTTGAAGACCTAAATAGCCATTCTCTACTCCAACAAGCCGGACCAGACCTTCTCGGCTCCAGCAGGTCGAAAAAAGTTCAAATTCAATCACAGAAGATCCCAGAAACCCTTCCGACAATCGAATACCTACCATCTGAGGTATTTTTTTCAACTTTCAGGCTTGCAATTTCTAAGTGAAAATCCTTTATAATTAAATCCAAGCCATAATCCAGAGAAATTGTCTGTGTAATTCTCCTAGAAAACACGTAGAAACAGGCCAAACCTTGGCCAAATTTTCCCAGAAAATACTGTGTTTATAAAAACCTTTTCTGAAGTCAATTTCCTCAATTTATCCGCTTAAAATCCCTTAATATCAATTGAAGAAGCCTGAGAAGGTTTGCAGACCTACAAATCTCCTCAAAATTCATTTTTACAATCCAGATTATTCAGAAAACTCTTTTTTCTGTTTTAAACCAGTTTGCACTTGAGTGTTTAGAACCAATAATATTTAACTAGGTTGAAGTTGTTCTCTTTCATATAAAAGAACATATAACCAAAGTAAAGGAAGGAAGGAAGAAGAATTTTAGATATGTCTCGATCCTGATTTCCTTCTCTTTAGAGTGGATTCCATTGACGCAACCACATCATGTTACACTTAGCATATCTGGCCCTAGAGATCCATGGATGCAGATATGGGTTGAATTGATGGCTAGACATGCTGGTCAATCGATCATCGTATTCTGTACTGCATTTTTCGCCTGGTTCAGAAAACATATGATTTCCATAAATATATTTTCATACGCAAGCGTAGATTTCCGAGGAGATCCGAACTTGATTCTACTAGACGAAGCTCAATGGGTTACAATTGGTAAGAACGTTTTGACCATGTTTTTTTATTTTTTCTAAGGTTTCTACCTTTTTTGTATTTTAATGTTTCTAAATACTAAACTAAAGATTTTATGTACACATATGTTGGTCGGGTTCGACTAGTGGATCAGCCAGAGCGGGGAGAAGATGAGCTAGAAGAGAGCGTTGTCAGGAGAGAAGTCCTTCAAGATTTAGATATGACCAAGAATCTTGCTGAGCTATAGTAGCATGTGGAGGGAATAACTCTTTGGATTCCATATTTCCGGATCAAAGAGTTACCTATGAGAATACAACGCCATACCATTGGCATTCCTAACCGTTGGATGCGGTTATTGTGTAGGATAGCTAGACAGAGCAGCTTGTTATCATGAGCATCACTAGTTTACTTTGAAATTTTGCATACATTTTGAGGTCAAATGACCAATGTGTCCTAGGCATAAATTTTGTAAAAACCCTATAAATATATACTTATTTATTATCATTGTTTTCCTATGTTTATTGTGCAATCCTATTCAATTATGTGATATGAATTGAAAATATGCCTTTACATGTGTTGCAAATTTCTTTAAAACATAATTCGCTAAGGAATCAGTTAATGGGTTCAATTTTCTGGAAATGTGTTGATATTGAATGTAATCAAAATTTATTTCCAAAGTCGAACTCTTAGGAACATATGTTGCAGTGTTGGATTTCAAACAGAATAAACACTAGTAAGTTGCAGTACAACAAGTTATGAGTCTAACCTAATGATGATGCGGTTAATACAAAATGGCATTAGAGAGAAGTTAGATCAACGTGCCATACTTAGCACTATTTTTTGTTGATCGACCAATACAAATCCCTTGAAAACTCACTAACTCGCCGCTCAAAGCGAAAATGGCCAATGCTGCAAAGGATAGATTCTACATACTATGACTAGCACCATCAGCATACCCAATGAATGGTTCCAAAGATTCAAACATCTGCGATGAAATGTAAATCGGATTAATAACTTCAAGAAAACTCTAGAAAAACAAAATAAGACATTAAATTCAAATCCAAATCATATATACAATATAATAAAAAATTTACTACGCTCAACTAAGCATATTAACGTTTTAGATACAACCCATTTCGGGGCTATGCCAATGGAATTCGGTCATAATATACTATCTCGTAGGCACCATTAGCAAGAAATATTTTTATAATATAGTGGCCATGCCATAATGGCGCAAATTTTCCTGTACCTATTGCATCATTGTAATGTTCCCAATTTTTAGCCTCAAGCTAAAAGGAACATTATAGTTTGCATATTTTCATTTTGTTAAATAAAATGGGTAAGGAGACACCTTAACCCCTTTAGATGGAGAAATAACACTCCTCGTGTTATTGGAGGAGTAATAAATCAGCAGAATTGAGCACCACATGGTGTGAACAGGATTGGATCATGCTTGATCTAGTCATTTTGACCAAGTCAACTAAAACTGTCTAGATACATTGAACCTTCTTGGACAATGCAGTTTTAGTGGAGGCTCCACTTGCATGAGCTAGAGGCAAGTGTGAATGGGACCCATGGTGAGAAGAGTTCATTTTCTTTATAAGGAGGAGATGGCAACCCATTTTCATTATGCATTGGATTATTATTTTCGTAGGGTCTGCAAAGACTTGCATCCTTGTGCTGTTTAGCAGGGTTGTAGTGTTCTTGAACCCAAGGGTGTTCCCGGTCGGGAATCCCTTCCTCATCCTCAAGGAAGGAGATGATTTGAGCTTCATTTCCTCATTCTTGCATTTGGCCAAGCTTATCCCTTCAGCTACAGCATTATTTTTTTGGGCAGAAAATGTTGTGTTGCTGGGTGCAGCAACAGGAGAAACTCATAGAGTCATTCCTTGCCTTATTCTTCAGTGGAGA
>JAXQQM020073835.1:0-12127 GCA_034641835.2 Pinus albicaulis | reverse complement strand
AGGCCTGGAATTTCAATTTCTCTTTGCCCGTCAAATGAAAATTTATTGACGTTTTTGCATTTTTCATGCTTTTCATTTTATGTTTTACACAAATTTACAAGTGTTGACCTCCTCTCTTTAGATTTTTTCTTTCAAGTATAGATACTCTAATATATTAGGACAAAAACTATTATACTGAAATGATGGCCCTTGTCTTATTAGAGATAATTGTGGGAAAATGAGTGATTTTGAATATATATAAGATTATTCCTTGATTATTCACTAGATGAAACGTAAAATACAAATTTAGTAAATTAGTCAAAAGAGGCATCACATGTTTGAGACAATATCATTTTGTGGTGTACCCATGAAACAATATGTTGGTTCTTCAAACAAAGCCCACAAGTTGAAACTGGATGAACTATTTTGGAAGACTTTATATGTAGAACCCTGGTATAGTCAAGGTATTGTATATTTTGATTTGATGTCTAGTTTTGATGATTCATTCTCATTGTTTTTGGAAGAAAGTTTCTAGAGTGGATTGTAGGGTGGGATTTTTGTGATATATTTTTTTATCCACATGTATACCAGAAAATATTACTCTATTTACTCTATTTAATCTCAGCCACCTTATCTCATTCGGCTAGTGATTTCTATTCTTTTATTAGGGATGTGATTTCCATTCCTTTTTTAGAATAGAATTTTTTTTTTTTTCCACAAAGAGGTTAAAGAAAAAAAACAAGAAGTATCTCATAGAAAAAATTATAATGGAAATCAATTGAGACATCCATAATTATACCTAATGAGTGAGTGATTTATACAATGATTTGACACTCAGGATCTTATAAGGCCAGTTATACGACCAAAATCTAGGGAGATAGCTGAAGTGGGATTGTAAAGGCCCAACACGTTCAAGTCGATAGATTATATGGAAAATGAAATGTCAAATCCTTTTCCAGATTCTCCACATTAATTGATTTAATTCGATGTAGTTATATCTTAAAATATTGTGGGTTGGGTTGTGATTTAAAAACAAGTTGGGGGCACTTGCAGTGAATGTGTTAATGGACAAGGACATGAGTGCAATTCTTGATGATTTTGATGGAATGAATATCCTTAGTTGTCATAGCTTTGAACAAAAGGTAAACTGGTTGTAAAGCATAAAAAATGTATAAAGTTTCACAAGATGAAGAATAACATAGGCCAATTTTTTTTTTAATAAAACTAAATAATTGGAAACAAAAATTGATTTCACAAATAGAACTAAAACCATTTCTTTAAAAGAAAAAATAAGTAACCACAAAATGCTACATTTTAATATTTCTCCACTTTCCTTCCAACAAAATCGGCATGTTCATAATCTTATAAACATAGATTGGAAAACAAAACAATAGGAAATGAAACCAAAATTTCATATTTTGAGATACAAATTAAAAAACTATGGAAAAACCAATCAAATTATGATGGGTAGTGGTCAAATTTAATATTTCAATAGGTTGTCTTATTAAGGATAGACTAGGTATCCAAGAGAATGACATAATAGGATAAAAGCGCAAAACAAAAATCAGGGACATGTAGCGTAATGATTTTTTTCAAAATTTTAAAAAAATGAAAAGAAAATAATCCATGAGGTGTTAGAGAGAAATGAAAATAACTGACCTTTGATCCAATAGAAGCCCGCATTCTTGGTTCCCATGAATAAATCCTTTGTTCAAACCTAACATTGTTATGGAGTATCCAACAGAGAAGCCCGCATTCTTGGTTCCCATGAAGAAATCCTGTGTTCAACCCTAGCATTATTATGGAGTAAATGCTTCGCAAGGAACACCTTAGTCACATAGAGTTGTTGCTTCTGTTTGAATGCATTGTCTCCAAAATATTTACAAAATTCTGAATTATATTCAAAGTTATTATAGAAGCAAAGAGATAAATAAGTAGGAATAAGAAACCAACCTGCCTATGAAACAATGAGATTGTGTGTCCCACTGAATGCAGATGATGGAGCTACCACCATAATGACTATTATTCTAGTTTCAACGGGTGGGAATAGTAAGGATTTGTTAATATGGTCGAAATTGAATAAATCTCATGTGATAATAGGGCCATATTTGAATAAAGCTCATGTGAGAGTATGACGGGATTTGTTTGCAAAAAGCAGGACGGTTTGAATGTCAGAAAAGGTATCCCACTCTCTCAAAAGAGTCAAGAAAATATCAAATGTTGACTCAAATAAAAGGATTATTAATGGACCATCAAGGGATTAATTGAAATTCCACTCGGTAATCACTTGTACCAACAATTGTTTGAACAGCTCAGGGCTTGTTATTTTCAAATTACAAGGCCCTCCTTAACTCTTCATCATGACATTACACTGTTTTCTAACCAACTACATGTTTTGAACAATTCGAAAAGATACTGTGCTTAAGTTCGAAGTTGAAATTTCATGTCCATTGTCCCATCCATTCATAATTTCAGAGTGCTTGTAACTTTAGGCGGGATGGAGGTATCATATATTTTTACGGTTTACTCTTGAAATCAAACATCATTTTGGCGGGTCGAACAAGTATAACACACGTCAAATACGACGTGGAAAAATTCGCAACGGCTGTCAAATACGTCCTGGAATTGAGAATATGTCCTACAGGACGTAAAAGGTAGAAGGTGGTACTATCATTGCGTCCAATGTCTAGTAGGCCAATCATTGAAACTGTTTAAGATCAGTCCTAGCTATTTAATAGAGCTGATCGCTTAAACATGAACTACACTCTATATTTCTTCCTTTGTGACGTGTTATTTATATCAATGCCGATCAACATTGTTATTTATAGCAATGCTGTCCTCTTATTAGTCCCTGCCCACTGCTGCTACGGCACGGACTATAGTAATCGAAAAATAATCCTTAGCATTAGTTTAGGTCGAAACCAAAAGTGAACAAATCAATTTAAATTTTTGTTTGAAATTTATTTTTTTTCGGTTATCCAATAAGCTTAGTTCAATCGTCATTTCAACCAATGAGCATTTTAGAGGTCTTATTTTAGAGGTCTTATTTGGCCTCATATCGAGGCAAGATGTCCTTATACATCCTTATAGTTAGGATAAATGTGGATGGATTCAAATAATTTCAATGTTAATTAATGTTAATTAACTTATGTTAGTATCAGTTCTTGACATTTTATATTATGATGTTATGTTTACGGATTAAGTAAATACAAAGATTGCTCTCTTGCTCTGAGTTTCTTTGTAACTACCACCTATATAGCCATGCAAATGTCAGCCAATGATGTGTCATGGGCTTAGGTACTGAATTATACTCATTTTCATTATCTGCGGAAGAATAGGTTCTGGAACCACATGCGATGTGCGTTGTCGTGCAAATTTGTAGGGATTTCGTCTAATTCCTGCCAATTCAATCCATCAAATTGATCTGCGCACATGTTTCCACTTAAACCAGATATTGACAACCCTACATCAACTAAACAGAAGGCCCTTTGAAATCGACAACCCTACAATCAACTGAACACAAGGCCCTTTATTAATGTGTTGCATTGTGGAAAAAACGAATGCACTATACTCTTGCAATCATCTATTTCAGGTCATTTATATAAGGTAATTTTCATGAGTGTAACATGTTCACCTTGTGTTTCCCACTCAAATGTTCGGCAGATCTTCTTTTTATATATACCATGCTTGGGTTTCATCATTGAGAAACGTAGAGTGGAGCCTAGCCTTTACTCTGGTTCTCGAACGAGATGGAGGAATCTCGGACCCCTCGCAAGGGATGCGAGGGCTATACACTATAGCACTCGAATGGAAGGATCTGTTGGTTGCTGGAAGTTTTTTAGGTTCTGCGTCTTGTTGGGCATCAAATGGATATGTTTTGGCGAGAATTGGCAATAGAAATTATGGGTTCCATCTTCTTCTCCTTGTTTTTTTGGTTTTCTTCATTGGAGGCTCAACCATCTTAGATCTCATCTTCCAAGGTATATAATTACTATCTTCTTGAAAGCTGATCTATACAATGAAATCCTGAACAAGTAAAATATGAATTTTGGTGGCTTTATTAAACTGCATATCCTCATGTAGACAACTATAAACAACTTATTAAGTTATTACCCTCATTTATACAAGGTTGTTGCAGAGCACCATTTTCTGTGCATAAATTCTTGATGTATAGATGTTCGTAAAATGTTGAATAGAAAAATGTATTTTGTAGCTAATAGTTACTTTGTTCTGGCTCTACAGTTAAATTATACAGGGTTAGGACGGAGACATGGTCAAGGAATGTTTCTTTATTCCAATATGGAACCCTTCAAGAAAGCTTAATGGAGAAAGAACCACAGACTGCAAGATTCACAAAGAGCTATCCCGTGTTGCTAACCGATCAAACCAATAGGAGTTCCTTCACCCAAGACATTGTATTTCTTCCTGGCTAAGTCCACTTCTTAGTATGCCTACCTTCTGCAAACTCTAATCTAATTTCCCAGAAATCTTCCCTCGACTGTTCATTCTCCCAAGAAATCCATACACCAGTGAATGGCATCCAATACTCACAATTTGGATATTCTACCCAACCATGAGCTTCAGTAAGATGCCAGGCTCCTCCACCAGTTAACCACTGGTCTGGAAGACCAGTATCCGTAGTGAGCACAATAATTATAGCTCAAATTTACCAAAGATCATCACACACAAATTGGGTTACTGTGATCATTCCAGCCCCATCAAATGGGATTATATGGTATACAAGAGCTTGGCCATAGAGAGGGATATTGTTGTATTTTCCAAAGGGATTAACAATATGCAAGGACTCAACATTAAACCCAAATATATATGTTGCATATTAAAAAATACCATTCATATTCATGGAGTTAGTTCATAAATTGTGCTACGCTAGTTCTGTGGAGGGAGCGCTCTTAGCTGCACTGTAGCACCTGGATGGTCCTTTGAATCCACCTAGAAAAGGCAAGTAATCTGTTTACCCCTCACCAAGATCAATGCCATTTTAATATTCTCTAGGTCAAGATATAGATCTGCTAGCACAAGTAGTGAATGATGCATCCTCACAATCTCATTTGGAGAGCCATCTCTTCGTTCCGATCCATATCCAAATGACCCTATTAAAGTACCAGTGGCTAAGAAAAAGGCACCAAAGATGAGAGAATCAAGGGCAGATCTAGTTCCAAGGGCAGGTGAAGATTCATAAGTAGATTGACTAGTCGAAGAAGCAGTAGATCCGCAGCTTTAGGAGCAGAAGTAGATATAGACCCATTAACAACAGTCCCAGGTTCAAGAGGTGAGGTCCAGGGATGGCTGCAAACATTGTTACCACACCATAACCTAGGAAGGAAGATCTACTGCTTTACCAGGATGAAACAAGAACTATGAAAAGCAGATCATGGTTGTATTCCTCAGACATATTCTTGGCTAAAGCGATTGTAAAATTATCTACAAGCGGGCTAGTGATCCAGTGATTTACTAAATCCCTGAAATGCATCCATTTATTTGGAATGGGGAATACGCAGGTGAGTATCAAACTGAATCTGTAACCCTAAATTTAACTTGCAGCATGATAATTCCATAAATCAAGTTTTTTGCATGTAGTTTTGAGCATGTGATTACAAATGTCAAGTGTCTTTGTGGTTGTCATAGAAACATCACATGTGGGTGCTCGAGTTGGGAAGTTGAATAAATTTAAAGAACTTGTCGCAATAAAACAGTTGCCAAGTATAATAATGATTGACGGGTATCACGTAGTCGTCAAACCTTTAATACTAAAATTTTGAATAAGTAATATGTTTCTTATATGTTTATGTGAATTTATTTATTTAGGCCTACTAACTTAATATCTTATTTAGTTTTCTTGATCAAAGCTTTTATTTAGGCTTATTGACTAGTGGAAGGGTCGATATTTTTTGGGATTGGTCATGGATATTCAATAAGATCCCTCGCTCATAGTGAGGTGCTGTGGTGCAACTGAGAAATGCTGAGCTAAGTTAGAGTCCCAAGTCACGCTAAGGACCTGTAGTGTAAGTGAGCAAGGTTGGGTTGAGTTAAATTGGCAAACTAAAACCGAATTTTTTTTATTTTACGCTACAAAAAACTCGCCCCAAATTGACTCGCGATGTTCCTTGAGCTATTTGTATATCCTTATTTAGCACAATTTTATGTTGATGGACCGTTGGAGCACGCTACACATTCAAGACCAATAGTACACATCGTGTGAGGTTGGGCAAAAGCTGATACCAATCTTGGATGTACCCATGAATTGGATAACCAAGGCCATAATTCTTAATAACTTAAACGTAATAACATAATAAAATCGTATCAATAACTTAATAATGAAATCAGACAGTTAACTGCAAAATTCTAGATCCATCTAACTCGGGATCTATCATGCGCCTGAGAGGGGATCAAATCTCTTGAGGTGCAAAACTCATTTTTTGAGTGCAAAACTTGAGGAAAGGTTTGCACCTCGAGAGATTTGATCCCTCTCGGCGCATGATAGATCCATATTTAGATGGATCTAGGCTGGTTCTAGTCGGAGGCATCAACGTCACATTTTTCAGATTATTAAAATTTTTGTATATTTTTGAGATGTAAGATAGATCTAGGCTGGTTTCAGTCGTGTGTTGCCAAGGAAAATCTATCAAAGATATGATTAATTTTATTAGCAATATGTAAATATATCAAATATTAATATAATAATTTTAAATATGCTAAATATTTCTGAGATTGACTTGGTCATTTTAATTTTAAATTTTCTTAGTTACCTCGGTTTGTTGAGATGATAATTATTGTTAATAACTATAATGATGAAAAATGATGAAATATTTTTTTTAAATGCAAAGTGACAATAATAGTGTTGAAAGATAGAAAATGTGAATAATAAGAACGTACACATGTTACAATCAATCTCAAACTATTTTCTTCTACTATTCTTATTTCCTCCCTTGTTAGTTTTGTTATTTTTTCATATTGATTATATGAAAAATAAAATTTAAATCGTAAACCATTTAAATCTTTAGCTCGATCTATTGTAGTAAACATGATACCTTGTCTCTCTTGCTCTCCAATATTAATAGCTTAAATTACTATAACACAAAAATCAATCTACATTGTTAATAAATTTTTGTGCTTACACTAAAATCAATGCATATTGTTAATCCAATCACTTTAATATTAATGTACCGTCATATATCCAATTACATCAAATCATAAATCAACATATACATTGAAATCAATGCGTTTAATGCAAGAAATCAAATAAGATTAGAAAATAACTTCTACATTGAAATCAATGCACCTAATACAATCAATCAAATAAGATTAGAAACCAACATCTACATTGAAATCAATGCATTTACTCAAAGCAATCAAATAGGATTAGAAATCGCCATCTACACTGAAATCAATGCATTTAGCGCAAATAATCAAATAGTATTAGGAATAATCTATATTGAAATCAATGCATCTAGTGCAAGCAATCAAATATAATTATAAATCGACGTCTAAATTGAAATCAACACATCCAGTGCAAGCAATCAAATAGTATTAGGAATCATCACCTACACTGAAATCAATGCATCTAGTGCAAGCAATCATATATCATTAGAAATAAATATCTACACTAAAATCGATGCATCTAGTGAAAATAATCAAATAGGATTATAAATCACCATCTCCACTTAAATCAATCCATCTAGTGCAAGAAATATTCTTCCCTCTTTCCACCCTCCATCCATATCTATATCTGCATCCATCTCTTTTTTTTTGTCTCTATCTCACCCCCCTAAACACACATGCTCTCGCACTCCATATATATCATTCTCTTTGTCAATCACCCTCTCTCCCCATCTCTCTCTTCTTCCCTCTCTTCCCCTTCTCTCCCTCTCCCCCGCTAATATCTCTCTTTCCTCCTTTTGTCCTCTCTCTCTCTCTCTCTCCATCTTCCTTATCACTCACTCTCTCTCTCTCTAGGAACCAACATCTACACTAAAATCAATGCATTTACTCAAATAAATCAAATAGCATTAGAAATCGCCATCTACACCGAAATCAATGCATTTAGTGCAAACAATCAAATAGGATTAGAAATAATCTACATTGAAATTAAGTCATCTAGTGCAAGTAATCAAATATAATTATAAATCGACATCTAAATTGAAATCAACACATTCAGTGCAAGCAATCAAATTGTATTATAAATCACCACCTACACTGAAATCAATGCATCTAGTGCAAGTAATAAAATATCATTAGAAATAAATATCTACACTAAAATCGATGCATCTAGTGCAAATAATCAAATAGGATTAGAAATCACCATCCTCACTTATATCAATCCATCTAGTGCGAGAAATATTCCTCCCTCTCTCCACCCTCCATCCATATCTATATCCCCCTCCATCTATTCTTTTCTGTCTCTCTATCTCACCCCCCCTAAACACATGCGCTCTTGTACTCCATATATTTCAATCTCTTTTTCAATCACCCCCTCTCCCCATCTCTCTCTTCTTCCCTCTCTTCACCTTCCATCTATATCTCTATCTTCCCCTTCTCTCCCTCTCCCCCATTAATATCTCTCTTTCCTCCTTTTGTCCTCTCTCCCTGTCTCTCCATCTTCCTTATCTCTCTCTCTCTCTCTCTGTAGAAACCAACATCTACACTGAAATCAATGCATTTACTCAAATAAATCAAATAGGATTAGAAATCACCATCTACACTGAAATCAATGCATTTAGTGAAAACAATCAAATAGGATTAGAAATCATCTACATTGAAACCAATTCATCTAGTGCAAGTAATCAAATATAATTATAAATTGACATCTAAATTGAAATCAACAAATTCAGTGCAAGCAATCAAATTGTATTAGAAATCACCACCTACATTGAAATCAATGCATCTAGTGCAAGTAATCAAATATCATTAGAAATAATTTTCTACACTAAAATCGATGCATATAGTGCAAATAATCAAATAGGATTATAAAACACCATCTCCACTTATATCAATCCATCTTGTGTGAGAAATATTCTTCCCTCTCTCCACCCTCCATCCATATCTATATCCCCCTCCATCTCTTCTTTTTTGTCTCTCTATCTCACCCCCCTAAACACACACACACTCGCAATCCATATATATCAATCTCTTTGTCAATCCCCTCCTCTCCCCATCTCTCTCTTCTTCCCTTTCTTCACCTTCCATCTATATCTTTATCTTCCCCCTCTCTCCCTCTCTCTCTATATTCCTTATCACTCACTCACTCACTCTCTCTTCACCTTTCTCTCTCTATTTCTTTCTTCTTACCTCTTCTTTCTTCTTACCTCTCTCCCCCTCCCCCTCAAAGTCCATCTCTCTTTCTGTCCCTCTCTCCACTCTCTCACATCCTCTCTTTCCCTTTCTCTCCCATCTCTCTCTCCCTTTCTCTCTCTCTTCACCCACCAACTATGTCACTATATCCCTCCCTCTCTCCTTATATCTCCTTCTCCCCCCATATCTCCATCTCTCCTGATTTGTCTCTTTATCTTAGCCTCAAACATACACGCTCTCTCTATGTCTCTCCCTTGTCACTCCTTCTCTGTCTCCACTTCTCACTCTTTATATTTCTTATTTCCTACATCTCTCCCCCTCCAACTCCATCTCTCTTATCGATCCCTCTCTCCTCCTCTCTCTCAAGTCCTCTCTCTCGTCCTTCCTCTCTCTCTCTCCCCCCTAAATACCTCTCTCTTCCATGATCTCTCTCTCTCTCTCTCCAATACTCTCTCTTCCCCCATCACTCTGCTCCTCTCTCTCTCTTTTCCCTCCAATCCTCTCTCTTCTCCCATATCTCTCTCTCTCTCTAATCCTCTCTCTCCTCCCATCCCTTTCTTTCTCTCTCTCTTTCCACTCCTATCTCTCTCCAACTACATTACTATATCCCCCCCCCCTCTCCTTCTCACTTCTTCTCTCCCCCCTTCTTTCCATACATCTTACTTTGTCTCTTTATCTCACCCCTAAACATACACACACTCTCTCCATCTCTCTCTATCTCACCCCCCTAAACACACACACTCTCACAATCCATATATATCAATCTCTTTGTCAATCCCCTCCTCTCCCCATCTCTCTCTTCTTCCCTTTCTTCACCTTCCATCTATATCTCTATCTTCCCCCTCTCTCCCTCTCTCTCCATCTTCCTTATCACTCACTCACTCTCTCTCTCTTCACCTTTCTCTCTCTATTTCTTTCTTCTTACCTCTCTCCCCCTCTCCCTCCAAGTCCATCTCTCTTTCCCTCTCTCTCTCCACTCTCTCACATCCTCTCTCTTCCTTCCTCTCTTTCCCTTTCTCTCCCATCTCTCTCTCCCTCTCTCTCTCTCTTCACCCACCAACTATGTCACTATATCCCTCCCTCTCTCCTTATATCTCCTTCTCCCCCTTTATCTCCATCTCTCCTTATTTGTCTCTTTATCTCAGCCCCAAACATACACGCTCTCTCTCTGTCTCTCCCTTGTCACTCCTTCTCTCTCTCCACTTCTCACTCTTTATATTTCTTATTTCCTACATCTCTCCCCCTCCAACTCCATCTCTCTTATCGATCCCTCTCGTCCTTCCTCTCTTTCTCTCTCCCCTAAATCCCTCTCTCTTCCCTGATCTCTCTCTCTCTCTCTCTCTCTCTCTCTCTTCCCCCATCACTCTCCTCCTCTCTCTCATCCTCCTCTCTCTCCCTTTCTCTCCCACCTCTCTCTCTCTCTTTTCCCTCCAATCCTCTCTCTTCTCCCATATCTCTCTCTCTCTCTCTAATCCTCTCTCTTCCCCCATCCCTTTCTTTCTCTCTCTCTTTCCACCCCTCTCTCTCTCCAACTACATTACTATATCCCTCCCTCTCTCCTTCTCACTTCTTCTCTCCCCCTTCTTTCCATACATCTTACTTTGTCTCTTTATCTCACCCCTAAACATACACACTCTCTCTCCATCTCTCCCTTATCACTCTCTCTCTCTATTTCTTCTTAGTTATTTAAACTAATGAACATAAATATTCGTAAATATAAAGCAGATAATGGAGTAAATATGAAAAGAGGTTTTATTTACTTACCATACCCCTAGTTTATTTATATTTTTATTTGTTTACCATACCCCTTTTCTTTACTATGGTATTTGGCCCATAGGCTTGTTATATAATTAGATTTTTATTTATAATCCTATTTGATATATTGTTATTTATTTACGTTACCTGTTTATACCTCTTTTATATTTATTTATTTACCCATGGTATTTGGCCCATGGTATCAATATTAATTTGTCCCATGGTATTCGTCCCATAAGCTTCATCTAAATAAAACCTCTTTTAAAGTTTTTTTAAATATAAAAAGGTTTATGGAATAAATATAAAAAGAACTTTTATTTATTTACCATACATCTAGTTTATATATTTTTTTATTTATTTACCATAGCTCTGGAGTAAGTATAAATTCATTTTACAAATATTTAATTAAAAGAAATATTAAATGATTTTGGATTTTGATTGTTTGTGTTGAATTAACTCTTTTCTTTTGATTTAGAAAATGGTATTGACTTTAGTAAAGAGTAAAGATGTTTAAAATTTTACTTAATTTGGAAATTCAATGTGGTAATTTTTTTTTGTTAAAGGTAAATTTATGATCCATTCAAATTCACGTATATAATTTATTGTCCATTCAAATTATATAAATAATACATAATTGTATTAGAAATTGATATATGTCTGCGAAAGGCTAATGCCATATTTTTTATTTGTATTTTTATTTTAATTAAAACTGGGTTTGACACTATTTTTTTATTTTATTTTTAGAATTTAAAATTTCAGCCTCCGACATTGAGGACACATCCACCGATCGATTACATCATTGTAGATGTTCTCCTGCATTAAAGAAATCTATATTAATGAAATCTACAAATTTGTCATAATCTACTCTATGACAAACCAAGTCATAATCTTAAGCTTTTTTGACTCAACGGAGGGACTAGCTCCCTTTGCAAACCATACCAATATAATTTAAGTATAATAAGCTTAATGTAATACTGCAAGTTGGCTGTTTAGATCGTCCTATTATTTACGAGTTGATCTTTAATGCTGAACTACACTCTCTATATCTCTTCCTAACACGTAGTATTGATGATTAATGCATTCA
>JAXQQM020075501.1:0-130232 GCA_034641835.2 Pinus albicaulis | reverse complement strand
TGTTATATATTCATTTGTTTTCGAATTATGGGCTATACAACTCGCGGCATTGCATACCTACATGAAGACTGCAGAAATCGCATCCTGCACTGTGATATAAAGCCCCACAATGTTCTCGTTGATGCTAATTTTTTGCCCAAAGTTGCAGATTTTGGTCTTGCCAAAATATCGGATAGGGAGGAAAGTCACGTCTCTGTGGCTAATAGAGGAACACTAGGCTACGCTGCTCCGGAGATGTGGTCAAGGCTGTATGGAGTTGTTACCGATAAATCTGATGTGTATAGCTATGGTATATTACTTATGGAGATGGTGGGGGGAAGGAAGAACATCGATTATAAGTATCTTGAAAGTAACTCAAGTAAATTCTTCTATGCAGAGTGGGCTTTTAAGCAAGTGGAAAAGGGGGAGTTCGAAAATCTAAGAAAAGAGGACATGTCAGAGGAAGACCTAGTCATGGCCAAAAGGTTAAGTTTAGTTGGGCTGTGGTGCATCCAGTTCAAGGCATCTCGTCGTCCCTCAATGAGCAAAGTTGTTCAAATGCTAGAAGGAGACGTTGACATTACCACTCCCCCATTCCCATTTCCTGTGGACACACCTTTGTAGCGATATTCTTGTTGAGCCCTAGAATTGCCTTCTCTTTTACAAACCTTCACTTCATTTCATCATTATTTTATCACTTCATAAGCCTAAAATCAATGAAGAATGATTAGGATTGGTTAAAGGTTACATGAAATTGATTAACATATTGTATTTTCATGATTTTTGCTATTTTAACAATTTTCTGCAAAATAGCTACAGAATACAGGCATTCCGTAGCTGACCGCGCATTCCGTAGCTGATCCCGAATTCCGCAGTTGTTTTACAATTTGAGTGGGTTCCAGGTGTCGTCTCAAGACAAACCGCATATGGGCATATTCCACGTCATGTCTACATGGTTCGTTGCTCACCATGAAGGAAGAAACGAATTCTGTGTATGGTTTTGATACGTGGGAACATATTTAAGAAAGCAGACTTCTAGTAGGACTGTCTCAGTCCAGATGTCCATTTCCTTTTCACGTAGCCTTCAATAAGAGTTTTAATTCGAATAGGAATGGGAAAGACAGTAATCCCTGCATTATCTCAAGTTCTGTTATGTAATTTCATTATAAATATGACTTGGGAGACCAAGCAACGCAGGTTAGATCTTAGTTAGATTTTGGCTTTTGCTGCAAAATTTCAGAACCGTGAATACTCTGTTTTCCAGTCTTTTTCTCCTTTAATGGAAGCAGTATCGTTTTAGTGCAAGAGCTGAGTCAAAGTTAAGTGGATTTGCAAGCTAATCCGGCAGTAGAGGGCCCCTACTGCTCGAGAAGCTCCGTTCAGATGATTTAGATAAGTAGTGTTAGCTTGATTTCGTTTTCAATTTCCAGTTTCAATAGTTTTATCAACTTCATGTTTTCCACGTTCATTTACATTGCATATTACAGTTAGTTGCACTGTGGTTTAATACTCCGGAGTTAGAATGCATGTGGTTCAGTTCTGTTATTTCATTTTCAGTTTGATAATGACTTTCTTTAGTTTAGTTTTAGTTCATTTTGTTTCAAGTAGATTAATGACATTCTAATTTAGTTGTAATCATTGTCCTTTAATATTGATAGATAGCATTCTAGCTTGATGTTATCCATTGTATTTTAAGTAGTTCTAGTTGTCAAAATTAGTCTCTCGGCCTTCATTATTCACAACTTACTTTTGTTTTGAATTTTTATTAATATATCATCACATGAACAGAGGTCAGTAATATCAGTTTAAGGCTTTGATTATTCTGCAAATCTTTTACAAATTCACCAATAGCCTTTTTCACAAACATTATTCTAGAAAATCTCTAAATTTCTGAATAAGGCTTAGTAGTGATAAGTCAAGTTGCAGAATAGAATAACTTCAGCATCATAGGATAATTTAGATTTTTGAGTTGATTGTTTATTTAGGAGAAAATTTCATTTACACTTAGCTTGTTCATTTCTCAGGTTCATTTCAATTTCATGTTGTGAGTTTACAATAGAGTCATTATCAAGCTTTGTATTTGTTGGTTGCTAGTCATAGTTAGACTCTGTTTTGTTTCAACATTTGCATTTATTTACCATCATAGTTTAGGCTTCACTCTGTTTTGACCAATAGTTTCCCTTCAGTTAGCACTTAGTTCTTTTCCTTTTCAAAATAAAACCATAAAACCAAAAACATTAGAAAACACTAAACACAACGAAGTAGGAAGAGGTTACTTAGGCACATATGGTGCACTTCACTTCAGCAGTTTACTAACCCTGGTTGACAATTAAATGAGCTCAATTTAGGAGACTAGATTGAGCACAAACATTTTGGCGCCGTTGCTGGGGAAGTGTAACTAGGTATCCTGATTTCCTACATCCACAAAAACAAAAACAAAAACTTCAATCACCTACCACACCCACTATATCATGTGGTGCAGTAAGAGCCACACATCCACATCATGAATTCATATTTTTGCAGGTAGAAGAAGAGGTGACAAAGCAGGTTGAAGAAATGGATGGAGATGATGACAATGAGGAAGATCCTTTTGGATTTCCGATTCAAGAAACTGATATCAATATTCAAATGAAGAACATCCATCCATTTGTACTTCCTAACTTCAAAGGTATGAGATCAGAAGACCCGGAAACCTTTCTTTTTGAATTTGAAATAATTTGTAGATCTTATGGCTACTCATTGCACATGCAAAAATTGAATTTGTTTCCGGCAACATTGAAGGATATAGCTCTTAGATGGTTCATGACTTTAGGAACAAATTCTATAAGGACATGGGATGATATGAAAAGAGTATTTTTGGAAAAATATAAAGGTTATTGTATGCACCATGACCTTAGAAATGAAGTCTTCAAGATGAACCAAAAAGAGGATGAAAGCCTAGAAGATTTAGTAGAGAGATTTACTTATAATATCAAAAGATCTAAATTGCATAATTTAGGATCGGAAGCATTAAAAACTCTCCTACTAAATACTATAAAGGATGAATGGATTGATCTTCTTAATATTGTGGGAAAAGGAGATGTCTATCGATTGTCATTTCAAGAAATTTGTGAACTATGCAAGAACATATCAAGAGGAAAAGCAAAGTGTGTAAGGTCCCCTCAAGATCCATTTGTGGCAAAAGTAAGTAAGTCAGCATCAAGATTGGTAAGTCAAATTGAACCTAACAATTTTCTAAACATTCTTGGTAATTTAAATGAACAAACTGACATGCTAAGAATGCAAAACAAGCAAAAAGTTGCTTCATTTATATTTTTCCCTAAATGTAGAAAGAAACATGTTTTGCATGAATGTCCACTTAATCACATTAAAATGTGTAAAATTTGTGCAGGATCACATACTACTGAAGATTGCCCATCATTACCAGGGTTGAAGGCAATTTACCAAAAGGATAATGGAGCAAATCAAGCACAAGAGCAACTTTGTTATGTAGCTCCAAGAGGGCTATGGCAGCCTCATCAACCCAATATGATGCAATATCCTTATGCACAATTTCAAGGTTATGCACAACAACCTCAAGGTAATTGGAGAACACCCTTGCCTTGGCAACCTTGGCCATCTCAATCCCAACCTCAAAACCAACCTTGGAAACCTTGGCCATCTCAATCCCAACCTTAAAACCAACTTTGGAAACCTTGGCCATCTCAATTCCAACCTCAAAACCAATCTTGGCAACAAAGTTGGCAAAGGCCATACAAAGGAAATCCACTTTCTCCTCAATCTTTTCCTCTCTATCCTCAATACCATGATCAATGTTATCCATACCATTTACCTCCACTACAACATCAATATCACCCTCATTTTACCTCAATTCAACCTTTCCCATTACCATCCACACAAACACCCCAAAGATTCCCCACTCCACTACCTCCACAACCATTTCATATCCCCAACAATAAAACACCTCAATCAACTTACAATTCTGAGGTATTGCAAAATGATTCACCAGTTGTCATTGAAGAACAACAACCAGAAGAAGAAGACTCAGATAAGGTCCAAGAATCAGGAATTTCTATTGATAAAGAGGAGATATTGGAACCAGAGATTGAAAAGTCTCATGCATGCCTATCACTAGATTCTATGAATGAAGATCATATCTTTGAAGACTTGCATTTCATGATAGAGGAAAGACAAGGAAGACAAGATTACATTGAATCTTGGTTCCATTCAGTCATCGGATTCCAATGCTCAATTGTTCAATATCTTCTGACATCATCTAAATCAAGACAGTTGGCATCTCATATACTGGTACATATCAAAGAGTATCTTTCAAACCTGCATATGAGTTTATCTATCATCTTGTTACAAACATGGTTACATTGGAAGTACTCATATACTTGAACAAGATTTTATTTTTCAAGTAGAGTAGGACATAAAAAAAAAAAGAGAAAAAAAAGGAAAAAAAAGAAAAAAAGAAAAAAAAAAAGAGTAAAGAGAAAAATAAGTCTTATTGTGAAAACCAGCTTGCTGGCGCAATTGGACATGAGCTTTGTTTGAAAACCAGGCAACTGGCGGGCAAAGTTCACAACAAGTTCTGCAATTTCATGATGGTTTCAATCTTTCATGGTTCTTCAAATCATTCTTGGTTCTATGCTCGAGTTGGATGATGTGGAATTCCTTAAAGTCCACCTTCCAACAGATCTTGTCCCATCGACCTCAACACTTTATCTGGGATCAAGATTAGAGATTATTTGAAGTGCCTTGGAGCTTGCATTCATCAATGGCAAGCCTCCTCGTTGATAACAATGGGAATACAACAATGTCTCTTGATTGTCAAATCTTGCAGGCGACTCGACTTTGACACATTCATTCGTCCCTGTCAAGATGCACTGAGGTACCTTGACACTCATTTACATTATCGGTGAGTTGTCTCGCATTGGTTAACGATTTTCATTATTGATCGGTAATCCAATGATTTCTTCCCATGCTCGACTTCGACACATTTATTCGCATGGTAAGAATTGTACTATGAATGTTGGCTTTGATGAAGACTAATGGTTTTATGGAATCAAAAACAACTTGCAGCAGTACATTTTATTAGTTTCTTGTAGCAACATGTTCATCTTTTTGTCAATTCAATAACAACTGCAGAAAGTGGCAGTTTCTGTAGCTATTGCTGTAGCAACCTGTTTTCGTTTTTTGCAACTTTTTCCAGAAGGCAGTTTTGGCGCAAGTATTGCAAGAGATTGGAGCAGAAATAAAAAATTCTGAGCTTCTGGGTTTTCTCAGAATATGATAAATTGAGTATAACGCGGACAGAATTTGGAAAAAAACAATTTTCAAGGGCATTTCAGAAGGGTTTTTCAGGCAGATTTTCATTTTTCAGCATTATGGACAGAATAGGACAGATTTGAGTATTTTTGCACAGCAGCGCCTTTTCTTCATCAAAATGAAATTATGGAAGCATGTGGCAGTAGAGAAGGTAAAAATACACAGTTTCCCTTTGGAATCACTCAATTTGGCCTTAAAATGAGTTCGTGGCGTACTTTTTTGTTGCAACATTGGGCAAAATGAAGGGTGAAACAGGGCAGAAATTGATTTTATCATAACTTTCAAACCGTGCATCCGTTGGTCTTGAAATTTTTATGGAAAATGCATTGAGGAAGGGTGAATAAACACAGAAAATTTCAGAAAATTTCAGTTTGTATTTTTCAAGAAATTGGCCACTTTCACCTACAGCCATTCCTCATCTTCCGGGAGATCCGTGTAACCAATGGCAGAGATTTTTCGTCAGAAGATGCATAATAATATTGGTAACAACCTCAAAAAATTTCAGGGAAGTCTGATGTACCATTTGAGAGAAATTCCAAAATTCATTTCATTCTACAATTCCACTCCATCTCACTCCATTTTCACTCCATCTCACGCCATTTTCATTTCATTTCACAAGTCCATTCCACTTTCACTCCATCTCACGCCATTTTCATTTCATTTCACAAGTCCATTCCACTTTCACTCCATCTCACGCCATTTTCATTTCATTTCACAAGTCCTATTCCACTTTCACTCCATCACATTTCACATCCATCTTCCATATTCATACTTCATTTCTTCTTACAGATTGCATGTTGCAGCCACATCTTATTCAGCAGTTCTGACATAATTGTACAGCCTACAAAGAGATGATGATTACAGGAAATTGAAGGATTTTGTTTTGAAGACCAACATGCTCAAAGAGGACCAAAGGAACAACATCAAGCACAGCAATTAACAAGGTCAAAATTCTGAGGTAAATTGTGAAAATTATTTTAATAGCAAAAAGTCAAAACATGAAATAGATACAATGTGTATAATCATATGTTTCCTAAAACAACCTATCATTCAAATTGATTAACATATCTTGGCCATATCCCTTATCCAACATTCCAACCTACTATTCCACACCTCCTTAAGATTGTATCATTCACTTATTTCACCCTCCATCAGATCCATAGCCACTTCATTTTCCCTTATAGCTTAATTACCTCCATCCATTCACTTCCATTACACTTTGTAGCCAATCCATCTCTAAGTGCAAAAAGGTAATTCTAAGGGTGAAGCATCATTCTTCAACTAATCCATCTTCAGACACAGAGATACAGTTTCAAAATAAAGCATTATACTCTGTAGTCAATCTATCTTCAAGCATAGAAAAGTAATTCTGAAAGGAAGATAATCTGCACAAAGGAGGAATGTGGCTAATTGTCAGGACACAATCAGTTGAAGTCAAGTATTTGGAAGGATATCCACAAGTCAAGGAGCTACTACAATAAGAAGGGAGGCTAAATTTTATAGATAAATTTGATGGCTTCCATAAGGAGATTATAAAATATTTTGTCAAATCTTTTGATGGAGCAGAAGAAGAGAAACTGACATGGATATTGAAAATAAACTTGACACTCCACTACAAAAGGAAGATGAAGAACTAATCTCTAAAAAGTTAACAGAGATTAGAAAATAGATTAGGGCCAAAAGAAGCAGAAAGATAAGGTTGGATGTTCTAACAGAGGTTTCAAAGCACATGGAATAAATTTTGATGAAATTGCATGAGGACATGCAATAGTCTTGCAGTGGGGGTATGTTGAGCCCTAGAATTGCCTTCTCTTTTACAAACCTTCACTTCATTTCATCATTCTTTTATCACTTCATAAGCCTAAAATCAATGAAGAGTGATTAGGATTGCTTAAAGGTTACATGAAATTGATTAACATATTGTATTTTCATGATTTTTGCTATTTTAACAATTTTCTGCAAAATAGCTACAGAATACAGGCATTCCGTAGCTGACCGCGCATTCCGTAGCTGACCGCGCATTCCGTAGCTGATCCCGAATTCCGCAGCTGTTTTACAGTTTGAGTGGGTTCCAGGTGTCGTCTGAAGGAAAACCGCATATGGGCATATTCCACGTCATGTCTACATGGTTCGTTGCTCACCATGAAGGAAGAAACAAATTCTGTGTATGGTTTTGATACGTGGGAACATATTTAAGAAAGCAGACTTCTAGTAGGACTGTCTCAGTCCAGATGTCCATTTCCTTTTCACGCAGCCTTCAATAAGAGTTTTAATTCAAATAGGAATGGGAAAGACAGTAATCCCTGCATTATCTCAAGTTCTGTTATGTAATTTCATTATAAATATGACTTGGGAGACCAAGCAACGCTGGTTAGATCTTGGTTAGATTTTGGCTTTTGCCACAGAACCGTGAATACTCTGTTTTTCAGTCATTATCTCCTTTAATGAAAGAAACATCATCTTTGTGAACGTGCTGAGTCAATTTTGAGTTAGATTGCATGCTACCAGGTGGTGGAGGGCCCCTACCTCCTGTGCAGCTCTGTTTTTATAATTTAGATAAGTATTTTAGCTCTGTTTTCACAGTTTAGATAAGTAGCGTTAGCTTGATTTCGTTTTCAATTTCCAATTTCAATAGTTTTATCAACTTCATGTTTTCCACGTTCATTTACATTACATATTACAGTTAGTTTCACTGTGGTTTAATACTCCGGAGTTAGAATGCATGTGGTTCAGTTCTGTTATTTCATTTTCAGTTTGATAATGACTTTCTTTAGTTTAGTTTTAGTTCATTTTGTTTCAAGTAGATTAATGACATTCTAATTTAGTTGTAATCATTGTCCTTTAATATTGATAGATAGCATTCTAGCTTGATGTTATCCATTGTATTTTAAGTAGTTCTAGTTGTCAAAATTAGTCTCTCGGCCTTCATTATTCACAACTTACTTTTGTTCTGAATTTTTATTAATATATCATCACATGAACAGAGGTCAGTAATATCAGTTTAAGGCTTTGATTATTCTACAAATCTTTTACAAATTCACCAATAGCCTTTTTCCCAAACATTATTCTAGAAAATCTCTAAATTTCTGAATAAGGCTTAGTAGTGATAAGTCAAGTTGCGGAATAGAATAACTTCAGCATCATAGGATAATTTAGATTTTTGTAATATTGTGAGTTGATTGTTTATTTAGGAGAAAATTTCATTTACACTTAGCTTGTTCATTTCTCAGGTTCATTTCAATTTCATGTTGTGAGTTTACAATAGAGTCATTATCAAGCTTTGTATTTGTTGGTTGCTAGTCATAGTTAGACTCTGTTTTGTTTCAGCATTTGCATTTATTTACCATCATATTTTAGGCTTCACTCTGTTTTGACCAATAGTTTCCCTTCAGTTAGCACTTAGTTCTTTTCCTTTTCAAAATAGAACCATAAAACCAAAAACATTAGAAAACACTAAACACAACGAAGTAGGAAGAGGTTACTTAGGCACATATGGTGCACTTCACTAACAAAGCTTTTACTAACCCTGGTTGACACCAAATGAGCTCAATTTAGTAGACTAGATTAGAGCACAAACACCCTTCTAACCAAGTTTCTTCATCTAGTGTTTTCGAGATTGAAATGGCGGATCCCACCAGTAGTAGTCAGACTGCTGAAACATCCATGTTAAATTACTAAATACTACATAGCATAGAAGAAAAATATACCTGAATATCAAGAGTGAATTTCAAAATTTAAGAAAAAGGAACCTGTCAGATGAAGACCTAGGCATAGCCAAAAGGTTATGGTACATTCATTCAAGGCATCTTGTCCTCCTTCAATGAGCAAGGTAGGTTGTCCAAATGTGAAAAAGAGAGGTTGACATTACCACTCCTCCATTCCCATTTCCTGTTGACACACCTTTGCAGCGATCTTCCTCAAACCAATCTTCTTCACCTTATGCTCTAGAGATTCAAATAATGGATCTCAGCAGCACTGAGACTGTTGAAGCCTCCAGGCGATCTAACATGCTACAAATAATAGTGGAAAAATATACCTCAATGGAGAGTATAGATAAGTTTTTAATGGATTTTATTCAACGTAGTGTTATTTGTATAGGGTTTTGCTTTATTAGCTTGAAAGGATTTTTAAAAAGTGCATACAAGAGCACTCTTCAATTTAAAAATTGTGTAGAAGACAGTTTCCAATGGAGTAAAAAGAGCAGTTTTCAATTAAAAGAAACAGATTTCGGTGAATCCTTTTCATAGTTATTATTTGATTTTGTATAGCTTGAGGAAATTTGAAAAATGTGTGTCTGAGTATGATTTTATCATTCAACACCTCGATACACAGTGTATTTATTAAACTCCCGAGGACAAACTGCTGCAGTTTGTGGTATATTTGATAGTTTCTAACAAGCTTATAATATCCAACCTTTTATGCCTATGCCAAGTTTTTCAGGATGTATGATACAATATTTACTGTTTAATTATCTTTCAAGGTGAAGTGCAACATTTTCGAATTATATACCGGAAAATTGATTCCGGCCATTTTGAGATTCTATATTTGAAAACTGATTTAGGTCGTTAAAAATATGGAATTTGTATATTTTAGAAATATAATTTTCATGGTTACCAACCTCGATCGAGCCTACTCTAGATTTATCATGTTAGAAGTATCAAATCTCTTTACTTACAAAAGTTTTTTTTTCCTTTTTGGAGTGTATAATCTGAGGAAAGGTTTGCACCTCTAGGGATTTGATCCCTCTTGGTCCATGATAGATCGGAATTAGATGGATCTAGGTTGGTGATTTGATCCCTCTTGTTCCATGATAGATCCGAAATTAGATGGATCTAGGTTGGTTCTAGTTGATGGCAACAATGACAAATTTTTAGATTATCATTATTATGTATATGTTTGAGATAAACTTCATACTTTGAAATTTACATTATGTTTTCTTTCTTTGATGTAACTATATCGGTTCTCTCCTTTAAGTTTGTTTTTGTTTCTTTTCTTGATTGAGCTTGGATGCTTTGAGTGGTTTGTGTGTTTATGTGTTCGAATTTGGATTGTAATGTTTATGAACATTACAATTGTTGTGTCATATTTATATATGTGTATGTAATTTTATGTTAGTAATATATTTCTATACTCGTATGTAATTGTCTATTAGTAATTGATTGGTGATGAAGAAGGAAGAAAATCTTATGAATCTTTTGCAAAAGGTTTGATATTGCAGATATATTTCATTTAATTTTAGGTATCACAACTTTTGACAATTAATAATTCTTAATAATGTATTCTTAATAATGTCCCTCCAGGTATTACTAAATATAAATTTAAGAGCAATTTTAATAATTTACTGCATCAATATTATTCTTGAAATCATTTTTTTCATTGCTAATGTTTGAAATAATTTATTTCCTTTTAAAATATTTTGATGATTGATGTAATTTTCAATTTTCTTTAATGAGTACTGAGTTTTACATAATATTTACATTATATGTTAGTTTTTTCATATTTTCATATTGATTATATGAAAAGGATACTTGAGACCATAAACCATTCAATTCTTTAACTCAAACTTTTGTAGTAAACATCATACCTTGTCTCTTTTTCTCTCCAATTTTATTAGGTTGAATTACTATAACACAAAAATCAATGCACATTGTGAATTTTATAGTAAAATTAATGCACATTTTTAATCCAATCACTTTAAGTTAATGTACCATCATACATTGAATTACATCAAATCAGAAATCATCATCTGCTCTGAAATCTATGCATCTAATGCATGCAATAAAATAAGATTAGAAAACATCTACAATGAAATCGATGAATCTAATGCAATCAATCAAATAATATTAGAAATCAACATCTACACTAAAATCCATGCATTTAGTCCAAACAATAAAATAGGATTAGAAACTACACTGAAATCAATGCATATCATGTAAGTAATCAAATATCATTAGAAATCCACATCTACACTGAAATAAATGCATGTAGTGCAAGAAATCAAATAGGATTAGAAATCACCATTTATCATGAAGTCAATGCATTTAGTGCAATAAATCTTATTCCCTCTCTCCCCCTCCATCTATATCTATATCTCCCTCCATCTCTCCTCCTTTGTCTATCTATCTCACCCCAAAATATACACACTCTCTCTCAATCTCTTCCTTTTCACTCCCCCCTCTCTCTCTCCACATTTCTCATTGTATATATATTTCTTCTTCCCTCCCTCTCTCCCCTACCAAATCCATCTATTTTTCTGCCCTCTCTCCTCCTCTCTATCCCTCCCTCTCTCCTCCTATATTTCAATTCCTTTCTCTCCCATCTCCCTCTCTCTCCCCCCATCTCTCTCTCTCTCCAACCCTATCACTATCTCCCTCTCCCCCCCTCCATATTTGTGTCTCACTCTCTCTCCCTTACCCTTCTCTCCCTCTATCACTCCTATCCTTTTCTCTCTCTTAATTCCTGCTCTCCCCTCTCCTTCAATGAAAGAAATCAAATAGGATTCGAAATCACCATATACACTTAAATCAATGCACCAAGTGCAAGAATTCTTCTTCCCTCTCTCCCCCCTCCATCTATATCTATATATCCCTCCATGTCTCCTTCTTTGTCTCTCTATCTCACCCCCTAAACACACACACTTTCTCTCTCCATATCTATCTATCTATCCCTCTCTTTATCTCTCTCTTCTTCCCTCTCTTCACCTTCCATCTATATATCTATCTCTCTACATCTCTCTTTTGTCTCTCTATATAACCCCAAAACATAAACACTCTTTTATATATATCTCCCTCCCTATTCCTCTCCCTCTCTCTCTCTCTCTCTCCACCTTTCTCTCTCTATGTATTTATTCTTACATCCCTCATTCTATATATAGATCTCTCTCCACCTCTCCTTCTTTGTCTCTCTGTCTCAACCCCCCTCCAAAACAAACATGCTTTCTCCCTCCATATCTATCTATCTCTTCCTCTCTCTATCTCTTTCTTTTTCCATCTCTCCACCTTCCACACACACACACACACACACACACACACACACACACACACACATATATATATATATATATATATATATTTGTGTGTGTGTGTCCTCGTCTATCTCTCTTCCCTCATACTCTCCTCTCTCCCTCTATCTCCATCTCCCTTATCACTCACTCACTCTCTTTGCACCTTTCTCTCTCAATATCTTTCTTCTTACCTCTATCTTTCTCTCCCTTCCTCCGTCCTTCTCTTTCTCCCTTTCTCTCCCACCTCCCTTTGTCTCTCCACATCATCTCTCTCTATGTCTCTCTCTTCGCCCTCCAACTTTTTCATTATCTCTCATTCTCCCCCCTCTTCTACAACTCTATATCACCCCAAACATATACACTCTCTCTCCATCTCTCCCATGTCACTACCTCTCTCTCTCTCTCTCTCCAATTTCTCTCTCTATGTGATTCTTCTCCTATAACGTACACCATAATAACCTTTCATGGAAATGCAAGGAGTTAAAATTTTTTATACAAGGTACCCACGGGTAACTATCTAAATCACTATTAAATATTCCTTACCACTCATTAAATAGAATGTTTACCAGTTCATAGTGTAACCTTAGTATAAGAATAGTAAGTTGCTTAACCATTAACAACCTCTATTGTAATACATTAACATAAAACCATATGATGTAACCTTGCATTCATTTCATTATTCATGTATTCATCACATACTTGACACTATGAACATCACAACAAGAATGGAATCAGCATCATCAACTTGACACAATAATCAATCACATCATTGAACACCAATATACCCTGGAAACCTCGTAGGGTGAACACCAGCAAACGTTTAATTTTATTCTTCGCTCTAGTGAGGGTGTTCACCCCCTCCTCCAGTAACCTCGAGAGACCGTCCCTTAACCATTGTTATAAATATTACAAGGAAATATACAAAGATCTAGCTTAATCCATTACAATAATTATGATAGAATTTACCCAGTAATTTTCATATCTTCATATCTTGGTGGCATGGATGTACCTACAATGTACCATCGTACAATGGACCATCCTGCAGCTCGTACTCATCTGCATGAACCATTAATCATTTACCTGCCACCATGTTAAGCATAATATTTCCTTTTCATAAGTCACCATCGTTTCCTGTCATTGATGTCATCAACAATATTTTATAACATGATTAGATAAAACCTCAATCAATAAATAATCAATCTTTAAGCGATCCTTTAACATTTATTCATGTGCATACATGAGATGTGAATACAATATCACAACATGCTTTCTTCTAACATCTCTACCTTAGTGTAAACAAGTAATTATCAATTCATGTCAAAATAATCCCTAGATTATTATGACACTTCTCGCACACGCTCACATTCGTACAAGACAAATCACTACAACTATCGAGGAATTCCTTTAATGGAAAATGACACAATGTGAATTTGAGTTACTTAAACTTTAACAAAAGAACCAACCCTTCAACTATTTCTTTTGGAGCTAAAGCTAACATGATGAATGTTGTTCCTATGCATGCAATGCATATAGTTTCTAAAATAATTTCCCCAAAATAAGTACTTAACACGCATGCAAACACATGTTTCCTTTTAGAGGAAATATAACATAATAGGCATGAAAAAACATGGTTTATTTTTCATAAAACTAATGGAATAAAGCATAAGAGTATATGTCTTATTCTCCAAATTTATTATACCAACATTACCCTATCAAGGAAACGAAAACATTACTTTAGTTTTTGAACATGTAATTCATCTTCTTTCGAAAAGAATCTTTTCCAATGTAGGATAACAAAACATGCTATCATTTCCCACATACAAATGTATATTTTTTCCAATGAAATCTAATACAAATCTTGCATGAGTATACATGATCTTATTCCGAAAGAAACTAACATAAACTAACTTAATAGTTTTGATAACGTAAAGATAATCACATAGTTTTTTCTAAAGAAATATAAATGAATAGTTCTTCTATCCAAGGATTAATTAAATAGCTAATCTTTACCAACACCATGGTAATCTATCCATGGATTTATTGAATAACTAATCTTTACCAATACCATGGTAATTTATACATGGATTTATTAATTAACTAATCCTTACCAACACCATGGTAATCTATCCATGGATTTATTAAATAACTAATCTTTACCAATACCATGGTAATATTTTTTTTTTCACGACTAAGTATATAACCATTATGCTCTTTTCAAGAAGACCACAATATTTCTTTATTTCTAACCAAAAATATTGAAGTACTTATCTCGCATGGTGAGGAAACGAGTTGTTGTAATCCACCCTAGTTTTCTATCTTGACTTCTTGGCCTTTTCCATGTAAGGTTCTTCTTTCTTAGAGAGTTACATGTCTTTATGCAAGTATCAGTAACAATAATACTTATATATTTTTTTTTTATCGAACAAATATTAACTCCATATTTGGCAAAACAGTTAGCAAGGAATTTTGGCATATTGAGACAAGGTAGTGTAAACCCAAAAGGCGAAGAAGAGAGTTATGATAATATTGAGCACAATAAAGATTTCTATGTCTCCAACGAATAACCAATCCAATCTGGATTATGAAACTGATGAAAAACACGAATCTAAATATGATGAGTTTCAACTGCAAATAAAGGATGATGATCGGGCCTTATCATTATCCACACGCAATAAACATATGCAATATTTCAGAGAAAAATTTGAGTTTAATTACTTATCTTTATTTCCATCGTTACTATTGCTGAGCGTTCCAAATCAACTCTCTCTCTTTCACGGTAACTTGGCACGAACTCCATTTAGCAATCGAAGTTGACCTATTTCTGGAATTTCATTGTCTGGCTCACGAGAAGGAGCGTCCCTCACAAACTTCGAGCACAACCTGATTCCTCGAAGGACTAATCTCATAAATATTTTGTCTTTGTTGTGGGATGTATACCCCTTATCATAAGAGGCTCTTCTATCTGCTCCTCCCTCCGCCATGAACCATCACTCTTTTTATTTTATTCATATCGCTCCCTATCTCAATATATTCTAACAATGCAGTAGAACTCATCCGTGGAGTTCACAGCCAGTCTTTCCTCACGAAACAAAAAACAAGAAGACCATGTCTGCAGCCCCCCCCAGAAAATAGTTTATTTTCCTTCCATATGAAGAACGTAAGTTTGTATCAAGAAGTCGTTAAACTTCTAATTGGTTCTTGATAAAAGGTTTAATAATATTTGTTTATTAATTCCACGTCTAGTTACGTGGTTTTAGGGATGTTACATACTCCCCCTTAAGATAACACCATCCTCGGTGTTCATCCCTTACTAGGACTTAACTTTATTCATGATATAGCATTCTAAAAAACCCAAGGGATCCTTTCCATTCAAAATAAAGCATTTCCATTTCCAGAATATAAAGAAAATAAATAAATTAGAATTGCTACCTTTCCTTACCATTACTTACCGGTTACTATTGAAATTAATGATAACTTTACCTGGCTTACTATGAGAATGGTTGAACGACCCATAAACCTCCATGGAAAGTAGCATAATGTATGAGTAACAAGATTAATCACATTCACTAGTAAAAATGATGAAATTAATGACTAGGTGACTAAAAATGTTAGTCACCGCAATTATTTCAAGTGAATTACTACTAAATTTGAGCAATTTTAAGTGACCAAACTAAAAATGACTAACTTAAATGACTAATTTAGTCTTGGAATAAAATATACGACTAGATAATAAGTGACTAAACTAAAAGCGACTAACTTAAACGACTAATTTAGTCTAGGGATAAAATATATGACTAGATAATAAGTGACTAAAGTAAAAGTGACTAACTTAAATGACTAATTTAGTCTAGGATTAAAATATATGACTAGATAATAAGTGAAAAAATTAATAATGATTAATGTAAATGACTATTATAGTCCAAGAATAAAATATGACTAAATATGACTAAAATAAGTATATGAATTAGTAATTTATGTCAGTAATTTTTAATTGTGTCACTCTATAAAAAAAATTCGAAACATCAAATCCATCTTTGTTACAGGTTGCTCATCTCAAAATGTCTGGTTGAGATACATGAGTGTTATCTATAACAACAAAGCTTTGTCTAGACTTACACTATCTTGAGCTATGCTTGAATTTGCTAAATGTGCCTATGACTCATCTCTATATGTTACAACTCTAGTCTAAGTTGTTGGGGGCCAAATAGCATCAACATTATTTTTTTGGCTTCTTGGTCATCAAATTATTTTCATAAAAGCGTGTATTTGACAATATTGGATGCTTGCCCATCTCATCTACCTTGTATCCTCTACAAAATTGTGTTGCTTATTTGAGAGGAAGGTATGGGATTGTCTTTGCATTTACATCATATGATTGTTTGTTCCTATGTGATTTTTCCGTAATGGTAATTGGAGGAAAATTTCCCCGCTGAGTATATTGTAGACAAATCAATTGTTTGAGACACATACAAGGTGTATCACTTCAACAACAAGATAAACTTCACAAATTTCAAGATAGACAACAAGATAAACATAGTGAGCAATTGTCAACCTATCATAATTTTTAATGTGTCTTATAATCAAGAATATGGAAACTTGAACCATTTTTCTTGATCAACTACTCGAGTTTATTAAGAGAGATTTTATCCTAGGTAATATTATTACAATTTGTGAAGGTTTTGAATTAGTATCAAAGACTAGTCACATAATTATAGATGAAAATAGGAATAACAAATATGACTCCAAAGACATATTTTCTACTACGGTGAACTTCTTCAAGATTAGAAAAATAATGTAAATCTCAAAATGGTGTACCCTCTTACATGCTAGGAATAAAGAGAGAGTGTGGTTTAAATCCTTCATTAATGTGTGCTCCATGCAAGTGGCCAAACACAGAATGTATTCCCTTCAATTTCCAAAAAGGTGATAAATTGTGACTTGTCATGCTGCCATGAATAGGTAAGTGACTCCCTCAATTGGAGTGCTCTCATTTTCTAGGAATGAGCATTGGGAACATATCAAAAATAGGCTTTAAATGAGAGAGTTCACAACTGGTAACTGCCACTACATTAGTGCCTCCCCTGTAGCTGAGTGATGCATCCTATTTGATGCTAAGGTAACTCCCATTGGTGTGTTCTTCTCCTCACTATTGTTGCAACAAATGTTTAAAAATGACCGCAAGGGATGTTCCCTTAAGAATGCTAATCATCACTGCTTTCTTATCGCTTTCTTATGGTTGAATATCCACCAAGATTTCTTATCGCCAGTGCCCTTGGTGCATCTACAGGTCTACTGCAAGGGAGGCCTTAGTGACACATAAGATAAACCCGGGAAGTTTAGGTTGCATAAGACCTTCTGAACCACCACATAAAGGTTTAGTCTCTTTCAATATATTCTTACATCTAAAAACAATGTAAAGTTCCAAAGGAAAGTTCCTTATTGGTCATGAAACTTTAACACCTATAGCATAATTCCCTTCACTAGTCCACCATATCAAAATCAACTCAGGAAATTTAAGGATTGAGCATAGTAATTTCCTACCATTGTATAAGGTGGTAGTTGAGTCAAGGTCTTTTAATGGCACTAGGTTTCCAAGACTTGAAATTAACCTATTCACAACTAAAATCTACTATAGAAATTGAAGATGGATTCAATTTTAGAAACTATCCCTTAAAAAGAGGCCAGTTTTGCCCGAAAATGACAGTCCCTCCTCCAAGACATTACCACAACTTACATAGTACTTATCAAATTTTACAATAATAGAACCTCCAAAGTACAAGCTTACAATATACTTAGGACATAGGTTGGAATTTATTTGATTCTTGAACTCTATAGATGATGACTAAAGATCATTAAATATATATATTGAAGAATTTTCTTGTAGTTATTGATGAACTTGTTAACCATCCATAGAGGAATACTACCCTCGGATATGTACTTGATTTTGTCCACAATGAAAGAATCCTACTATGTTTTTGGTATATTCGACAAGACTAAATATTTAAAGTGATGAAGACTTAATTCTTAATGTTTGACAATCGTTTAAGAGGGAGAGACAATCAAAGTCACATATGACGAGGTATTCCCTTTGTTTAGTGAACCTCCATGGAAATAAAGCAATACATGCAAGATCAACCTCTTGTTTACGTGATAATTAAGGAATGTATATCCATTCTCTCAAAGATTAGTCTTAGATAATGAGAAAGAATATCATATTTATTCTAAATAACCCTTAACTCTATTTATAGAGTACCTTCTCACCATCACAACCACTATAGTCATTTTCTTAAGACAAAAACTACATCAAAATTCTTTAAATATGCAAATAAATCACTTCTACACATGAAGGTGAAAGCATCTTTTAAACATGTTTAAAGAAAATAAGAATATAATATAAAAGAGTTAAACAAAATTTTATATAACAATAATTTAAATAATTCTTTTTAACTAAAATATATTAAAAAGTAAAAATTAAAGAGAATTATCCCACTTCAGTAATGAATAATTACTTAATTCAGTTGATTGTTTTTATGTGTAATATCATAGGATTTATAATATTCTTAGAGTTGTGTTCTCTTATTGTTTCTTCTTTGTAAAATTCCATATACAAAGGGATTTATTTCTTAATAATATTAATATATATTTTTATTTAAATTTATTTTATATTTTATTTTGTATATATATTTTATAATTGATTTATGTAAAATTTTAATGTATTTCCATTCAATGTGACTCAAAGAGTTGAAATAAGCCATTATTGTCCCACCCACTCATTTATGTTCATTCCTCTTCCCTCTTGAGCCCATTTATTTTTTCAAGTACAAAAAATTATTAACCTGTAAAATATTTCAAATTTTATGGAGCCTTTAAATTCAAAACCTCATATTCCAAATTCTATCCCGCCTTTAATTTAAAACCTCATATTCCAAATTCTATCCCACCTTTAAATTTAAAAGCTCTTTGTATTTTTTCGCGCGTTATCTCTCTCCATGCACTGAAACAACTAGTCGGATAGTCGATCAGTTGGAGTTACAACTGGCCCATGTGTGGGGATCTCAGAACCGTAAAGGCTGGATTGAGCGAGTGGGGCCGTCGGTTGGAGGTCAGCACTTATGTGTGGAGATCTGGAGACCACCAAAAGTCTGGATTGAGCGAGTCGGGTAGCCGATCGGTTGGAGTTACAACTTGTCGATGTGTGGAGATCTCAGAACTGTAAAAGCTAGATTGAGCAATGGAAGGATGGTATTGAAGATCACCGTGCACCAGAGACCCCAAATCTCTTCATGCACGGCGTCTAATCACGGTAAATATGAGTTCGTAAAATTATTTTTCTGCTATAATTTTCCGAACTCTCTGCTCCCATAATTTTCTGGTTCGTGGTGAAGTTTTCGGTGTCTTTCAAAATCCTACACCACCTTCACCCATAATTTTTTAGTTAGTGGTGAAGTTTTCGGCGTCGTTCAAAACCCTACACCACCGGAGGCAATAGGCAGAGATAGTCTTGATTAAACAATGCCCTGATTGCATTTACTCACTCGACTGTCCATCCAAGCATGCTTTTTGAGCTAATAAACATAGCCTGGTCTTCGTTGTATCATTTTTTCGACAGTTTGGGGTCGAGGATTACACAAACTGTGAATTATGTCACTAATATGGGATATCCCAAGGATTAGTGATGCATTTCTGCTGATGGATATCCTTATACTTTCGGTGTCTATTACCAACGCCACCTCCAGCACATGAAAAGTGCCTTCGATATCTTCGACTTCGATGGAAATGGACTCATCTCCCCCGATGAACGTCTCAGGGTTTTCCACAGATTAGGAGAGCGTTTTTCTCTGGAAGATTGTCGGATTATGATAGTGAGCGTAAATTCCAATGGTGATGGGTACTTGAGCTTCCACGAATATCTGTTCATGATGACGGCTACAGCTTTAGCTTCAACTAAAGGAGTCTGAACATTTCTGTTAGAAATCACTCCCGACAGCTGAAACCAGAAGCTTTTTCAGAAGCTATATGTATTTTTCACTTTAATTTCTTCTTGAACTCACAAATGAAGGACCTCTAATATCATGATGGCTAACGCTCTTCATCTGATTATCAATGAGAAAACGTTCATAGATGTAGCACTGTGTTTGGAACAAAGATTTCATGAACGTCAACCGTTCTACTCCCGCGGGTTGTTTATCGAGTTTGCCAGGTTTGTTTGCTTGTATTTTCTAATCTATTTTATTCTCTGGTAGTTATATTTTTATGTGGCAGGCAGTTTGCTCTACATTTTCAAACCCTGGCGAGTATCGCAACCAGTAGCACCACCCCATGGGTTGGAAGGCTGCTGAAAATCTTATTAAGATCTCAAAAATTCTTAGAGGGGATAATGTCATGATAAATATAGGGAAGGATAAAGGCCATATGGGCATGATCAAGCGAGTAATTAGATCTCAAAATTGAGTTATTGTCGAGGGAAAGAACTTGGTAAAGAAGCATGTCAGGTGAGGAGAGGGCCATGAAGGTGGAATATTTATGGTGGAGGAACCAATTCATGTTTGTAATGTACAAGTACTTGATCCTATTACAGGTGATCCATGTAAAATTGGATACAAGTATTCGAAAGATGGTAGCAAACTAAGGGTATCCAGAGGACAAGGGGCTTCAGGGAGCATCATTCCTTGCCCTGAAATTTTGAAAGTCAGGGACAAGCCACGAATAAATGTCGTTGGCCCGAAAGATATTGTCGAGGAAGATGTTTTCGAAAGGACATATGATGCAAAAGTTGGAAGAGGACTTCCAGATCTTTAAAGATATTCCTAAGCTTTTCTACGTGTCTAGAAGAGGTTTAGGTTGGATATTTGGTGCATCTGATAAATGGAAGTGATCAAGTATTTTTAAGATTGTTTTTTTAGAATCAAGTAGTTTATTTATTGAAGCCTTCCTCCTTGCAAATGAATTGTTCATTCTCTAGGATAAAATTAGGGTTCCACACCATTTATATAGATTATTAATGAAAAAAGTTAGAGTTTTCTGTGGCTGAAAGAAACTGAAGGCTCATATTGCATTTGTTCCGTGGTGTTTCATAAGAGCTTTTAATTTTCATCTCATAAAAAATTTCTCTCTATTCTCTCAACCTTAAATTTTTGTTGATGTTGAAATAGTGACGGATGAAGCTGATCATTGAGTGTTGAAATAGTGACGGATGCAGCTGATCATTGAGTGATAATAGAATTCCATTGAATCAGAAGTTTAACCAAATTCTCAAGAGAAACTATTTAATTATTAAAATTTAGATGCCTTGCATGCTCGCGGTCTCCGTAAAATCTCTCTGTCATTATTGTTTCAAGCTTTTTATTTTTCTAATTATAGTTTCAAATTATTGTTATAAAAATTCTCAGAAATTTATCTTTAAATATGATGAATGGAAATTCATCTTATTGTATATAGATTTATTTTCTTCATTTCAGTGGCTTTGAATTTAATTATTAAGTTCCCAATAATTTTTTATTTTCTATTAAAGCACATAAACATGGTATACAATAAAATAGATGACAGATTATAGATATTTTACTTATTACAAAAATTTTAAATATTAAGATTTATTCTCTCTAGGAAAGGACAAAAAAGTTTACAAATATTATATCTGAGCTTGAAAATTGTATGTTCCGCAAAGTTCAGCCGATTAGAGTTTGGCTCCAAGGTATCAAATATGAATTGGAAGAACCTCTGCAAGGAGTCTTCATTTTCAAAGATAAGGTGGTGAAATGCACAAATAAGATTTTTTTCCAGCTACTTCCTTCAATAATGTAGATTGCCAGACCAATTCAGACCTTTCCAGGTATATAACATACTCCTTTTGTAGTGTAGATATTTTTGTTGGCTATGTTTCTTCAAAGCCTTGATGAATGGGAAATTTAGAATTGAAAAAGCATGGGAATCCAAATATTACCTTGGGTGAATGATCTAGTCCTATAGAAGCTTATTGGAATTTGTGGTTCTATTATGTTTATTATTTGCATTGTGAAGCTAATTTGAAGTTGAAAAATAGGACCTAATTGAACTGCTGTTATTTTTCATTTTTATGGACATAAGTGGGGTTTTTGAAATTAAAACCATTAATTTTATGAAGTTTGATATTTTGAATCTCTTATAATGTTCATTTCCTTCTTATATATCAAGAGAGCCAGATTTATAACATTTATTATAGGCTTAGATTTTGACTAATATTCATGTGGAAACAACCTAATGCATGCCACAGATTGGCTCCCCCAAAGAACCTACCTAACATCATTTATATTTATCTACAACCCATAATACTTCTTTGGAACCGGTTCATTCTGGCGGGCAGATAGTCTGTCTGAGTCACATAATTGCATTACATCTGATCCGACATATGGGTCTTTTCGAATTCCTCCTTGTCAACATGTTCTTCACAAAGAAACCAATGTGGAGTAACCTCCTTGACCGAGCCTTTCTCTGTGCCCTAGCCATCGAATGCAAACTTGAGAGACTTTTTTTTTTCTCAGTAGAAAAAAAACTAATCATATTTAATAAAAGTAGTACATACATCTTGGATTGTTATCCTTCATCTTAAAATTTAGAATCTTCTCAAAGCAACATCAAATCGAAATTCTTTAGGCCAGAACTTAAATCAACCTCATTCTCCTACAAAATATGTCTTCGAACAAAAAAAATATAGTGATTCACAAATTAAAAACTAATTTCATGTGCATGTGTCTCTGTTGTTTCCCGTAGCTTATCAAAATATATATATTGGAAAAAAAAAAGGAACTTCCATAAATTTTATGCAAATAGAATATGTTTTGAACCATCATCAAAATCCTCCATATTATGTGATCCTCAGAACATTATCAGTGTTGTTGTTCCAAATCATCAAGCATAGCTGATAGAACCTACATTGATCAAGACCCCGTTGTCAAAAGATGAGAAAAAAACTTACCTGTTTGTTGATACCTCTCTTAGAAAGAAAATCAACACTCCAATTCTGGTCTCTGAATAAATGGTCAAAGTTATGAGATGGATTGGATCTTTCTGGGCAAAAATGTGAGCAAGCAATTTTAGCGAGCATGCCTTCTGCGGTAAAGGGCTCAAAAAACATTCATGGTGAGATGAAAGATATAAATCTGGGCCAAGGTCCAAAAACCAATGTGAAGACTTCTAAACAACAAGCACATTGCATAGTTACTAGGTTTACATTTCAAAGGAAGCATAGAAGAGACGGTCCATTTTAGCAAATTGGTAACTTGGTTTAGGAAGAAAATGACCCTAAAAAGGGGAAACTAAACAACATGAACATTTCCATGATAGTCTGTCTGTTAAATCACCATAGAAACACAAAATGATTTTGTTGGCATCACAAAATTCTAGCTTGAGATATATTAGATACAAAAAAATCTTCAGACGTGATGAGCACCTTGCATGTCATTAGAAACATTTCCATGTAGGGTCAAAATCAACTAAGTTGATTCCATGTCATTAGAACAATTTTGCATCCTTCCTAGGAAACAAATCCATTACGGAAGAGGAGTAGCCCAAGAAAGAATTTATAACATAAAACCCAAAAATTACAAGAAATGTTAGTGAGTTTGTCTTTCCAAGGCATATGATAGAGAAAATTGGCTTTTATTTAGGGCTACTCATCCATATAGGGTCCAATTTGCAATCGGTTAATTAGATAAAGAATTGTCTTTCCTAAATATCTTTGCAATTCTAATTAATGGCTCATCCTATTGTTATATCATGCCTACAAGAGACCATGGGTAGGTATGACTAATGGCTCCTCTTCTATTTTTGACTGTAGAGTAGGTGGTCTCAAAAGAGTTATAAAAAAGTAAAAAGGTATTATAAGCTTGACAACTATACAAATATGAATTTCCCTAAACTTGACATATTTACTCTTTTTTTATTATGTTTTTATTTTGAGTGATAGGACCAAGGCAGATGCAATTAAGCCGAAGGACCCCACCCTTGAAGAACTGAAATTCCTACCTTAAAAACTACCATCAACTGAGGAGCTACAAGAATCAGCACCATCTTTGATTTGAACCTAAATAGTCTTATTATCTTCAAGTATGTCCCTAATCACAATGACCAATAGATTATCCTCATGGATTATTTCTCTCATTCTATCTATTAGTAAAATCCACAAAATGTATCACTAAATTTCAATCTTGGGAAAACACATATAATTGTTATCATTTAATTTATCCATATCTCTTGGAGCCTAAAAATCCATTTTATTTGGATAAGCTTTATCTATAACCTCAAAAACAATCATATTATAAGCCGAAGGACCATTATGTCCTATTGAGTCTTAACAAAGTATGATGGAATGAAATTGAGTGAAGACCAAATCTAGGTTTACCATGTCAAAACCTAGGTTCATTGAGATGACGACCTTGGTTTGAAGATATCCACCATACAAACTAGGACCACCCATAATTATAGTTGCCATTTATATTTCATCATCAAGACTAACATACTGAGGACCTATAACCCGTGGAGGCCCATGGTAGTCATTGCAATATAATTTATTAGAATGCATGCCATGTCCACAAGTTTTTATATTTAATATTTGCATCCAATGTGGCAATTTCTTATTATGAGATTTACCACATCCAAAAATGGCATCATTCACATCATTTTGAAGAAGTCTACAAATTAGGTCAACATATTTTTTTTTCACATTAACAACTTCCCTCAAATTTGTTGGTTCCTGAAGCTCGAGCACTTTGACAACAAAAATAGCTAAAGTCAAACAAAAAAAATGGTCCACTCTCTTTTCATTTTCTAATATTATAATGAAGTTTTATTAGAGAAACTGCTTGTTTGTTTGTTTTGGTTAGAAAAGGATTTTCTCTTGGTTTTATGTGAATTTCAATTTATCATATGTAGCATGTTGAGAAATGAGAAAGAATAATGTGTGAAATGCATCTTGTAGAAATTGATGTTGAATGAAATGATACATAGTTCACTTTGGTAAAGGTACATGAACATCTTTAAAAACTTCTTAAGAATACACCATATACAAATTTTGAACATAAGTAATATATGCTTTTTGTTTTTGTAGACATGTCCTATTTTATAGCCAAGATATCATAACAAGAAAAAATATTGATATTGTAGAAATTGTTTGAGGACCTCATTTAGGTCGATTTTTCTGATGTCCTACTTGATTGATACTTTCTCATATGCCAGGAATTCTTTAAATATGAATTAATATGTTCATGATGAAAATCATATTCAAATTTTATAGATATGAAAGATAAAAACAAATGTTAATGTCTTCATTTGATTGCTACTTCACTTTTTTGTGGGCAGGTTATAGGAAATGTGATTGGAAAAAGGATGGGGAGACGATGCATAACACGTCTTAGATATGATTCATTTGTTGTTAGAGATCCTTTAGGCACCCGAGCCATCGAATTTGGAAATGTTTCTAGTAAGAATTCCTATGGTTTTTAATGTTGTGATTATTTCACCTCATGGTTATTTTGGGCAAACAAATGTTTTAACATGCCAGACACGACATCAGTGGACATGTAATTTTTTTTTTATAATTTCAATTTCCATTCCATGATATCTTCTCTTTATTGTTTAATTTTATTTTGGATGTTATTTTGATTTTGTTTTTTCTTATAACTAAAAAATTGAAAATACTTGCCATCATTTCTATTTAAACAACAACCAAAGCTTGAAGATGAAATTAGTATTACACTATATTGATTGAAATCCTTATAACTATTTTGTGTTAAAATATTTTCATGACTATCAAAAAATTTACTTTCATATTTTTAATTGAACACATGTTGATTATATGTTGGAAATATTGTTATTGATGGCAAAGGATGTGGCAAAGGAATTGGCATCTAAATATAGCACGGAAAGACGGAGAAAGAAGAATCGTCTATAGTTTGAGCTACATAGAGCGAGTATCGATCAAAGACGAGAGACAGCAGAGTTGTCTAGGAGACAGAGGAATAGAAAACCTAGCAAATTGAGAAGAATGAGTGAAGCGCTTATTCATTCGTATATGGTGATGAGGGATTGGTTCTAAACTCTCCATGACTTATATATTCAGCAGAATATTTGAGTCTCTGTGGACATTTGTGAAATCATGTATTACTGACAGATAGGATTATGCCCATATAAATAGCTTGAATTGTGAAAAGCATGAGTGTGTTGCTCAGAAAATCTAGATTCTATGGAAGGAGGAGATTCGTGAAGTTATATACAATATCGGGTTGCTAAGGCCACGGTACAGTGAGCCACAGACGGGTTCTATATGTACAGGGCACATTATATATATATATAACCTGAGAAAGAATACTTAAAACAAAATTATGCTTTAGAGATGGCGCAGATTAATAGAGTAGATAAGTGGAACCTTGGTTAATTTATTACACATAAAGGGCAGAATTCATATATATACACAAACGGAACTTGGAGTACGGAGCAGGAATTTGATTGGACGGTTGATCACTGTTTAAAAACTGCGAGTGAATAGTGAAGGTGGTTTCCGAGTGTCATTGCACCACCTTTCGACGATAGGTGGTATTTCCTAGTTGGGGAGCGATTCCATAGAGGTTTTGACATGCGTCCCTCAAAAACCGCCATCACTGCGCGCCATCGCACGTTAACGATTGACCCAGGACGGCCAGCGATATTGCTATGCGCCGTTGATCTGGAGGGAAGCCATCAGACGGCGATCGCTTGATGAAGAGGCACAGATGATAATGAAAAGGCGCGAAGATTAACCAAAGTATGAGCGGAAATGTGATTGGGTCACTGATCATATATGTGGGCCCATTTTGAATTATTTTAATTGGTCCTTTTCACTTTAATGTTTGCGGGCTCAACCAAGATGGTTTATTAAATATTTATTATGGCGAAAAGCGATATATACCGTCGATCTGGAGAGCGGAATTGACTATATTTGTGGGCCCCGGGGTCAAAGGTTAATTTTTTTAAAAGCGTTGGATATTTTATAAAGCCCGAAGGGTTAAACATTAGTTAGAAGGCTTGGGAATTCAACAGTTGTAAATATATTTATTTGTCAATTTCTTTGAAATTGATAAATATATTAAAAAGAAATCAAAGAGCCCCTTGGGATAAACTAAAAGGAATACTTTCCATGAATACCATTAGCAATTAAATGGTTTTGACTCAAGGTTTTAATGGAGGCGAAAACTATATAAGGTGATGAGAATCACAATACGAGTTGTGCATGCAAAAGGGTTGATAATAAACGAATCTCTTTAGAGATATCTGTATGAATAAACTCTGATATATCTGAATCTATTGTGCACCTGTGAATATAAAGATTGATCAATTCAGATGATGATTAATTCCTGGTTGAATCGACTGAAGAAATCATGAAGAACGTATAAGGGTTGTGAATGAATACTTCACTCTGAAGTATATCTGTATGGAATGGGAAACAGATTGCTGAATTAAGGATGCACCTCTGATGAAATTGAATAAATCTGGTGGATTGCAAGGTATGTCGTGTGGAAATTGATGAAACAAGAGCAGGGAGTTGTAGCTCCCTTCCAGGAAAGGCTGGTAAACGAGTGCAGGGGGTTGTAGCTCCCTTCCAGGAAAGGCTGGTAAACGAGTGCAGGGGGTTGTAGCTCCCTTCCAGGAAAGGCTGGTAAATGAGAGAAGGTCGTAGCCTTCTGCAGGTGGGTGCCTGCGTGCTGGTATAAGTCTGCCCCAGCATAAAATTGTAAGAATTTTTCTGTATAATAAGTATTGAAGACTGAGATTACAGCAGCGGTGGTTTTCTCCCGAATTGGGTTTCCACCTTAAATCATGGTGTTCATATGTGTTGTTTATGTTTGATGATTTTTTCTGTTTTTTCTATTCATGCTTAATGCTTGTCTGATGCAATGCTCTAAGTAAATACATAATAAGATATCAGGACATACATGTTGGATGCAGTACTGTAACATATGTTTGAAAAGAAATAAAAAGACAAATTGCTCAACCCAAAATACTGATTCACCCCCCCCCCCCTCTCAGTATTTTTCCCAACAATTGGTATCAGAGCAGGTCCTTCTGAAAAAGCTTAGCCGCTAGAAGGAAGATCAAGCACGATGAGAAATCAATATGGAACAGCATCTATCAGGCCTCCGCTCTTCAACGGAAACAATTTAATCTTCTAGAAAACAAGGATGAGATCCTATCTTCAGTCTCTAGGAGCAGAGGTATGGGAAATTGTTGAACAAGGTTATCAATATCCAGCTGCAGTACCAACAGATCCGACGGAAAGAAAGAATTATGAAACAAATGCAAAGGCGGTCAATGCTCTATTGGGAAGTCTAACTGAATCAGAATTTGTCAAAGTCATGCAGCTGAATACAACAAAGGCAATATGGGACAAAATCATTCTAAGTTATGAAGGTGATGCAAAGGTAAAAAGTGCTAAACTCCAAACTCTTAGAATTCAATATGAGAATCTAAAAATGGATAATGAGGAGAGCATTGCCAATTTCTTTTTACGTCTTGATGATATTGTAAATCTTATGAGAAATTTGGGAGAAACAATAACTGAATCTACATTGGTTGAGAAAGTCTTAAGGTCACTAACAACAAAATTTGAGTCAAAAGTTTCTGCTCTTGAAGAAAAGCAGGATCTTCAAAACATTACTGTGGTGCAACTTCATGGCATACTAACTACATAGGAAATGAGAAGAGGAGGACCATCTAAATTCAAAGAAGCGGTCTTTAAAACTTCTACAAAAGAGAAGGAAGTACAAAAAACAGAAGGATCAGGATATATCTCAGAAGAAGATGAGATAAACTTTATAAAGAAACTTCAACTTGGCACAAGACGGTTCAGAGGTAAGCTTCCTTTCAAATGTTTTGATTGTGGAAGAGTTGGTCATTATGCTACTAAATGTCCTTATAAGGAAACACATAAAAATGGGAAGGAAGTAGAAAGAAGGAATAAGAATCGTTTTAGCACTAGAAAGAGTTACTATACTCATGAAGACAGTGATGGGTTATCTGATAGTGAGGAAGAATGTGAACAAGATCTTAGACTTCTCATGGCATTTGAAGAAAAGGATACTTTTGAGGATGCTCTAGAAGACAGTGATTTTCTTGTCAAAAACAATAAACTCAAAATTTTCTTAGAAGAGAGTAAAATAACCATAGAAACTCTGAAAAATTAGCTTGAAGAAAAAGAGAGACACAATGAGAAATTGGAGTGTGAAGTAGTAGATCTAAGAAAAGAACTTGAGAAAGTAAAGACTCTGAATCTTAGATTTGCTAAAGGGGCTGAAACCTTAGATGATATTATCAAGGTACAACGTTCTCCTCTTATAAAGACAGGTCTTGGATATATTGGAGAATATTCTCAGGCTTCAGCACCAAATTATCTAAAAGCAGTTACAGCTGGTTTACAACATGTTGCCACTCAGCAAGGGAATACAGAATATTTACAGGTAAAGCATGATCATCTCAATTCAAGGAACACTAACAGGAATGTCTTTCAAAGAAACACCAATCAACAGGTAAATTCATATAGAAGATCTTATTATTGCAGAAATTTATTCTTCAATGGACAATGTTTCTCATGTCACAATTTTGTTCATAAAGTTGTTCAATGTGTAGCATATAAAACTATCATGACAAGAGAAGCAAGAAAGAAAAGGATTGATATTGAAACAAAGAAGAATACCTATAACAACTTTTCTCCTCTTCAAAATGAAGTTGAATGTGCTTATCGCAATAACTTTGGCCATGAATAATATGAATGTAGGAGCAAATTTCAGCCAAAAGAACATGTTCCTTCAAGCTCCAAAGTATGGAATAGAAGGAATTGCAGGTTGAAAATTGTGGCATAGAGTTGTTTGTAGAAGATGAAGAAAACCAATGGTACATTGATAGTGGATGCTCAAGACACATGACAGGTGATAAAGACAAACTTATTGCATATAGTGCTCTAGAAAAGGAAAAGAATGTTACATTTGGAAATGATACTCCTCCAATCATTAAGGGAAAAGGGTCTGTTTTTCTAAAAGAAAAGGTGAAAGCTAATGAAGTCATGTATGCGGATGGATTATAGCATAGCCTGTTAAGTGTAAGTCAAATGTGTGATCAAGGAACTGAAGTTGTCTTTAGTTTAAAAGAATGTGTGGTACGTGATCTTGATACAGGTAAAGCAATTATAAGAGGAAAAAGGACTCCAAACAACCTGTATATATTGAAGAACTGCAAAGAACAATGTTATTTGAGTAAATATTCATAAAATTGGCTATGGCATAGAAGGTTGGGGCATCTGAGCTTTTCTCAAATCAACAAATCAAGCAGACTTAAAGCTGTTCGTGATCTTCCCAATATCACTCCACCTGAAAATATCATATGCAAATCTTGCCAATTCGGTAAGCAAACCAGAGTACAATTTAATGCCAAGGAAGGATCATCAAGTAAGCCTCTTGAACTCATTCATACTGACATATGTGTACCTATGAGGAAAAATTCACCACGTGGTGAAGAATACTATATCTTATTCATTGATGATTTCTCTAGAATGTGTTGGATTGGGCTGCTTAAACACAAAGATGAAGCATTTGAGAAATTTCAGATCTTCAAAGCACTAGTTGAGAATGAATTAGATCTAAAAATCAAGTGTCTCGGATCTGATCGAGGAGGAGAATATACATCCAATGAATTCCTTGAATTTTGTGAACAACATGGCATAAAAAGACAGTTCTCTGTAGCTGGCACTCCACAACAGAATGGCGTTGCAGAAAGAATGAACAGAACAGTTCAAAAAATGGCTAGAGCTATGCTTGATGATTCTGGAACACCTGACACATTTTGGGGAGAAGCAGCACATACAGCAGTAAACATTCTCAACAAGGCACATGTTCGTGTAAATAGTGATAAAACTCCATATGAACTCTGGTATGGTAAACCTCCCACTGTAAAGCATTTTAGAATTTTTGGAAGCAAATTATTTATCAAGAATAATGATGAAAAACTTGGCAAGTTTGAACCCAGAGTAGATGAAGGAATATTTCTTGGTTACTCCTCTAGGAGTAGGGCATATAAATGTTACAATAAAAAACTTTGGAAGATTGTTGAATGTATTGATGTTGTTATTGATGAGTCTCCTGCAGTTCCAAAAGAAGAAAAACAAACAACAGATGAAGATGATGATGACACATATCCTTCTACATCAAATAAGAATGATATAGACAGTGAACCCAATGAAGAACCCGAAGATGATTCATCTGAAAAATCTCCATCTAGATATGTTCAAAAGAATCATCCAGAATCTCAAATTTTGGGAGAAAATGGATCAGGTGTACAAACAAGAAGGACTCTTGTGGGATCTTCTAGCAATTTGGCATTTCTGTCCACTATTGAACCACACAATGTCAGTCAAGCCTGCAAAGATGATTTTTGGATTCAAGCCATGAATGAAGAGCTTGATCAAATTGAGAAGAATCACACTTGGGAATTAGTACCAAGACCTCATGACAAAAATATCATTGGAACTAAATGGATATTCAAAAACAAGTTAAATGAGAATGGGGATGTTATAAGAAATAAAGCTAGACTTGTGTGCAAAGGATATACTCAAAAAGAAGGTCTAGACTTTAAAGAAACTTTTGCTCCTGTAGCCAGACTCGAAGCCATAATAATGTTTCTTGCATTTTCAAACTTCCAACAAATCAAAGTTTATAAAATGGATGTTAAATCTGCTTTTCTCAATGGTGATCTAGAAGAAGAAGTGTATATAGAACAACCAGAAGGATTCATTTTGGGAAATGATGAAAAACTTGTTTTTAGACTTAAAAAGGCTCTATATGGTCTCAAACAAGCTCCAAGGGCATGGTACTATCGTCTTGACAAATATCTTCATCAACAAGGATTTTCAAAAGGGTCTGCTGATAGCAGCTTATACACAAAAACTGAGAATGAAAAACTATTGATTGTGGTAGTATAGGTTGATGATATCATTTTTGGAAGTAATGAAGAGTCTATGCGTCAGAAATTTTCTTCTAATATGTAGCAGGAATTTGAAATGTCTTTACTTGGGGAGCTAACATTCTTTCTTGGATTGCAAGTGCAACAAGCAACAGATGGCATTTTCTTATCACAAGCAAAATACCTCAAGAAAATCCTGAAGAAGTATGGCACGGAATATTGCAAACCTGTAAGTACACCAATGATAACCGGATGTAATCTCAGTTCTAGTGACGATTCCCCCACGGTGAATCAACCATAATACAGATCTATGATAGGAAGTCTACTTTATCTCACTGGGACAAGACCAGACATTATGCATGCAGTTGGGATTGTTGGACGATTTCAAGCCAATCCAAAAGAGTCTCACCTTCAGGCTGTGAAAAGAATATTCAAATATCTACATGGAACTGAAGATTTTGGACTATGGTATCCAAAGAATGTTGATCTTACTCTTCATGCATACACTGATGTAGATTGGGCTGGAAGTGTTGATGATCGGAAAAGCACTAGTGGTGGTGCATTCTATATGGGGCCCCAGTTAGTATCTTGGTTCAGCAAGAAGAAAATCTCCATTGCCTTATCTACAACAGAAGCAGAATATGTGGCAGCAGCATCATGTTGCACTCAACTTCTCTGGATGATGCAAACCCTACAAGACTTTCAAATCAAATGTTCACCCCCTATCTCCATTATGTGTGACAATACAAGTGCCATCAGTATCTCAAAGAATCTTGTTATGCATTCCAAGACCAAGCACATTCCCATGAAGTATCACTTCTTACGTGAACAAGTGCTTGAACAAAAGGTTAAATTGGAGTATGTTTCCTCCAAAGAACAAGTTGTTGATATATTTACCAAACCTCTACCCAAGGAAGCATTTGAATATCTCAGACAGAAACTGGGAGTAGTCTCTGCCATGCAGAGGATCAAGTCTACTTAAATTCAGAAGATTAAATTGGTTGTAAGGTGTTGATGGGCATCACTGAATGCACAGGCTAAGGGGGAGCATTGGTCATATCAAAAGGATGCATTGTTGGCATTTATAAGTCATCTTGTTATTTTATGAAGATGCACCATGATCTCAGGGGGAGCATGGTATTGTCAAATCTTTGCCATTGATGTCAAAGGGGGAGGAAAAGCAACAAAGGGTTCCTATAAGATTTTCAGAGGACGAGTATTGCCATCAATGCAAAAGGGGGAGATTGTTGGAAATATTGTCATTGATGGAAAAGGATGTGGCAAAGGAATTGGCATCTAAATGTAGCAGAGAAGAACAAAGAAAGAATGCATCTACAGTTTGAGCTATAGAGAGTAGTATCGGTCAAGGAACAGAGACAAGCAGTGAATTGAAGCAGAGTTGTCTAGAGACAGAGGAATAGAAAACCTGGCAAATTGAGAAGAATGAGTGAAACTCTTATTCATTCGTATATGGTGATGAGGGATTGGTTCTAAACTCTTCATGACTTATATATTCAGCAGAATATTTGAGTCCCTGTGGACATTTGTGAAATCATGTGTTACTGACAGATGGGATTATGCCCATATAAACAGCTTGAATTGTGAAAAGCGTGAGTGTGTTGCTCAGAAAATCTAGATTCTGTGGAAGGAGGAGATTTGTGAAGTTATATACGATATCGGGTTGCTAAGGCCACGGTACAGTGAGCCACAGGTGGGTTCTGTATGTACAGGGCACATTATATATATATATATATATATATATATATATATATATATATATATATAACCTGAGGAAGAATACTTAAAACAAAGTTATGCTTTAGAGATGGCGCAGATTAATAGAGTAGATAGGCAGAACCTTGGTTAATTTATTACACATAAAGGGCAGAATTCATATATATACGCAAACGGAACTTGGAGTACGGATCAGGAATTTGATTGGACGGTTAATCACTGTTTAAAAACTGCGAGTGAATAGTGAAGGTGGTTTCCGGGTTTCATCGCGCCACCTTTCGACGATAGGTGGTATTTCCTGGATGGGGAGCGATTCCATAGAGGTGTTGACACGTGTCCCTGAAAAACCACCATCACTGCGCGCCATCGCACGTTAACGATCGTCCATCGCATGTTAACGATCGGCCCAGGACGGCCAGCGATATTGTTATGCATCGTTGATCTGCGGGGAAGCCATCGGGCAACGATCGCTTGTTGAAGAGGCACGGACGATAATGAAAAGGCGCGAAGATTAACCAAAGTACGAGCGGAAATTTGATTGGGTTGCTATATGTGGGCCCAGTTTGAATTATTTTAATTGGTCCTTTTCACTTTAATGTTTGCGGGCTCAACCAAGATGGTTTATTAAATACTTATTATGGCGAAAAGAGATATATACCGTCGATCTGGAGAGCGGACTTGACTATATTTGTGGGCCCCGGGGTCAAAGTTTAATTTTTTTAAAAGCATTGGATATTTTATAAAGCCCGAAGGGTTAAACATTAGTTAGAAGGCTTTGGAATTCAACAGTTGTAAAAATATTTATTTGTCAATTTCTTTGAAATTGATAAATAAATTAAAAGGAAATCAAAGAACCCCTTGGGATTGTTTGGTCAATTTAGTGTGTCCTAAATTGCTACATTAATTTGTCAATCCGAGATTTGTAAGCTGACGAAGTGTGGCACACCATATGTGCAAGATAAACTATCTCTTACTTTTTGTCGTTTTTGGGTTTTTTATTTATCTTGGGGGTTTTGATCTTGGTTGGCTTCCTAATGTGAGATGGAAATTCTAAAAGACAAGTATGGATATAAATGTTCAAGGCAATGATGTCCTTTATAATGATTTCCCAAACTTCAAACTTCAAAAGGGTTTTAAAACATGCAATGACAAAATTAATTCCTAAAAGTGAAAATGTGCCACTATACTAGTCAAGCAAACAGTGAACTATTGATCATGAAACCCATTACCCTTGCTGCTTTCTAAATACAAAAGAAACTGTGCTCAAAGAAATCCAAGAATTGCAAGCAAAGTAAAGCTAAAATCAAATTACATCAACTCATATTCTGACCCCTCACCATTAGTCTCTCTATGGCTTTCGGAGGTAATCATAAACAACTTGAGCAATCTGATATCTAATTTGCAGAAAAATAAACTAATATCAAATTACACACTCATACTTCAATCCCTCACCATTAGTCTCGCTATGGCTTTCGGAGGTAACTGATAATTACATGAGAAATTTAATATCTAACTTGCAGAAAAATAAACTAATATCAAACTACACACTCATACTTCAATCCCTCACCATTAGTCTCGCTATGGCTTTCGGAGGTCACTGATAATGACATGAGCAATTTAACATCTAACTTGCAGAAAAATAAACTAATATCAAACTACACACTCATACTTCAATCCCTCACCATTAGTCTCGCTATGGCTTTCGGAGGTAACTGATAATGACATGAGTAATTTAATATCTAATCTAAATAATAAAGCAAATGTACAAAACTGAAATAAATAAAACAGTGTTGGAATTAAAATCTAAGAAAAATAAATCAGCAGAAGGACAAGACTGATTCCATGTCATTAGTCATTGTAAAACTATGTGCAAATGCCCAGGCTACCTACTGTAATCTGGAACAAAAACACTGATCAGGTAACAGCAGTATAAAGCATGAAAAATTATGCTAAAAGCTATGATTTCAGAAAGCAATCTAAGTAAGGAAATATGACAAAACAGAATTGAAAGCAACTTATCTAGAAAACATGCAAAACCTCCTTGAATAGCAGCTACCAATTTGGTGTAATCCTTCTTCGGCTCCTTAAAATTGTAATCAAAACACCATCAAACAGAAAAACTTCACAAATCTACATCCCATTCCATCTTAAACTTTGTTACAAAAGACTCTCTATTCATTTCTCTCCTTCTCCTATTTTTCACTACTTTTTCATTACTTCCTCATTACCTATGATAGGAGAAAGCTTCTCCTATTTATACAAAATATGAGGAGTCATCTCATTAATGGGAGTCCATGAATCTCTCCCTCCATCTCTAGAATTACAATCAAAATAGGAAATGATAAGACACATGTATTTCTAGAGTTTCAACACAACTAAGAAATGAGACACATATCCTCTTAGAGTTTCAATACAACAAGGAAGTGAGACACATATCCTCTTGATCCCATAATCTTCTCCAACCAAATTCGAATTTGGCCTTAAAGTGCCACATAAGGGTCTTCTAGAAGTCTCCTTTTGACCTACACATGTCACAAAACTCATAGCACATATATAGATATATGAAACTATGTTAATTTTCTAGTTTCTAATCATAAATTCACTTTAAATACATAAAATAAATAACTTTGAAAAACAAGGATCCTAACCCATATATTTATGAAAATGGTTACTTGATGTAGGGTTTTAGGTCAGATGGCTATGAAATAAAAGCTAAATGGTTATGACATAATGGAAATATGTATGAATATGGAAAACACTTTTGAGACTCAACATACCCCCCAACTGAAGTTGTTGCATGTCCTCATGCAACTATTGCAATGATTCATTTGTCCATGAGTTGATCTTTTATGAGTTTTGACTCATATTGATTCGTTCCAAACTTTGCTTCTTGATATTTTCCTTTTTGGCAAAGTATAATACATTTGATTGCAACATTTTTTTTTTTTTTTTTTAATGGTTGGTTCTTGTGTAACAACCAATTTTTTTTTTATTTTTTTTTTTGAGCAATGGTTCTTGTGTAACAATGCTTGATTTTCTTTGTTGCATCAAAGTTCATGAAAACATTTAGAATCAATTACTTCATCAATGAATTGATCATTTGCAAGGCATATAATATTTTGGATCATGTTGCAACAATAGTTGGTTGGGAAGTATATGTCGGTGGAAATGAAATGAATGTGTGATAGTGTATGACATGTGGATATGAAATGATGTCCCTTCCCCACAACTAAAGATATGACAATGTGAAAAAGGGAGTGAAGAATTTTTCCAAAGTTACAATTTTAGCATTCTAATGAATTACATGACTAAAAATTAGAAAACAACATACCTTCACTTACCTTAAATGTGAATGAGTTGTATATGTGTGGTGGCTGCAAAATTCTGATCATATTCTTCTTCAAGTGGCTAAACAAGAGGAGTCATGGATAAAAAGATAAGATGAATTTTTATTGCTTCTACTAAAACTTGTTGAATCTGCTCCAAAATGCTGAAAATAATAGTCTTCATGTCTTCAAAACTCATTGGCATAATTCCTACTATGTGAAAATAAGTTCTGATGTCGAACATAGTAGGAAATTGTTGACTTAGTGGCCATTAATGGATGCCACTAGTCAACACGAAAACTCTCACCATTGATGACAATGAGAGTCAAGATGCCCAAACACATCTTGTTAGGTACGAATGATTTCGCTGATGTCGAGTCACCTAGAAGATCTAACGAACAAGGGACATTAATGTATTCCCATTGTTTGTCAGCATGAGAACTTGCCATTAAGGCATGTAAGCCTCAAGGTGTTTTTACAAAGAACTTAGACTCAAAGGACTATGGACTCAATAATTTGCATTGAAGCAGGGCTTATTTGCGGAATGAAAATGACAAGAAATGGAAGATGGAAATGGAGAGTAGAAATGGAAATGGGCAATAAGCATGTGAATGAGCCTCTTTCTTTTATTTGTGGGTTATGAATGGACAAAAAGAAATGGAAAGTGGATGTGAATGTAAATGGAAAATATGAAGTGAAATGAGGTGAATGGTTTATTATGAGGTATGGATGTGATGGATACAATAGTATCTGAAAGTTTTTCAAATGTTTGGATCTGATTTTACATCAGCATATTTCCTCTTTGTTGCTGATTATCCTCTTATGAAACAAATTGGTCTCTTAGAGAGACACCATTCTCTTGTAGTCATTTGTCTTTCCTCCTGGAACCTGCAAAAAAAACTAATACTTCTTCCGCAATGGAATGTAATATTATCAAAGGAGAGAGGTGATCAATCTCTCTAGTTATAATATTTACACACAAAACTAAGAATTTGTATTAATGAAACAAGTTCTCAAAGGAAAAATCAAAAGAATTTATACCTGTTTTGGAATTAGTGCCTCAAGTTGAATGTTGCTTCTTTTCAGCAATTTATTTCATTATTTACCATTTCAAACTCTAATGATGGATTTCTCATTGTGTAGATATTGTTGAGACCTTTCCAACGATACTTAAATCATCAAAATTTGATTTTGTATGAGAAAGTTAGGCTGATTTGAACAATGAGGTTTTTCAGCTGCAAAATTGGAGAACAGCTGCGGAATTGGACTTTAGCTGCAGAATGTCGACAGTTTCTGTAGCTAAAAATCTTGAATAAAAAGTTAGCCATTCATCTTTCATCATCAGTCCAAAATTAATCAATACCTTCAGAAAAGTGAGCAAATAACTTATTCATTTCATTGATTCAAAATTATTATTATTATTATTATTTTTATTTTTATTTTTTGACATGCGGCGACTTAGTGTGGCGACTTAGTGATAACACACAACTTGACTTCCCTTTGACCAGGGTCTTTTTCATCAACTTGGATCAAATGAATAGGACACCATCCATGTACTGACATTTTCCCAGCTACCCATGTGGCTCATTTCCTCTCTTGACACCTATAACCTATAGAAGTAATAAAATGGCTGCGGAATTGCCAGTTAGCTGCGGAATCAAGCTGCATTCCGCAGCTAAAAGACAACCAACCATTAGTTTTACACATATTTGGATACGTGTGTCGTGCATAGCTTTTTATCTCTTCCGCACTTTCCTGTGGAGTTTCTGCAACCTTAAAAGTAAGTTATTCATCTTTAAAACAGATATTTTCAGTTGAAACAAAACCAACCAAAATGATATTGATCCCTTTTCTAACTGAAAATGCCAGTGTTACTACACAGCCCCGGGCTTCCCATACAAACAGCAGATAAAGTTTTCGAATGGCCTCTGCGTCGAATGCCAAGAAGCTCCATGCCACGTCGATTGGTTGGTTGAGTATCCAATTAATATTGTTGTTAACAGGTGTTATTTCTATTGTCAAAGAGTCGTATCCAATTAGAACTGCTGTTAACAGGTGTTACGTCTATCAACAAAGAGCCGTATCCAATTAGAATTGCTATTAATCGGGAAGTGGCAGAGCAGGTGTTATACAGGTGGCAAAAGGCAGGGATGTATAATTAATTATCAGTATGCCATTGATTTCAAGCCGAATTTAATCATATGTCAGTTTATTAATTGAAATTTCGTTTTTTTTTCACGCGGAAGGAAAAAAATGGGCTTCAAAGAACCGATAAATTCTCCCAAACCGCCACAAATTTCTTAAAAAAATTTCGGGGTTATCTAATTAACCCTATTGGCGAAAAAACCCATGTTTTATTTTTTTCAAATTCACCTCCGTTTGGCCAAATCGTGCTTTCAAAGTTTGACGTTTTTCTCTGTTTTGCGTTTTTCTGGCTTCTGCTTCAGCAACAAAAAAAAATTAATTGTTGGTGGAACAAGTTCAATTATTGTTATATGCATTGAATTCATGAGTGCCACTGAAGCATTTGATTTATATTTGAACTCTTATGCTGCAAGAAGAGGAATAAGAAATGATCTATATATCGAATTCAATGGCAAATAGAAAAAAATTGAACAAGATAAAACAATTCTAAGCAAATCGATCAACCATTGAAATGATGAAGAAGAAAAGCAGTTGAGCGAGCAAGGTTCCTAATAGCAGATTATCAAAATGCTGCAGTGATTAGAAGCTGCTGCAATTATAAATGCTATTGTCCAGGCTTCACTCTTTCAAACTAAGAAGTCGCTGTCAAAAACAATACGATCATTGCAAAGTGTTGAATCTGCCAGTAATGTTGTTGGGAATGTCTTGCAAAAGAACCTATGGTCAAATGATGATGCAAAACCTTTGCAGTCAAATTATTACATGGACAATTCTCTGGCAATTCCTTTGGAAAACGTGGATCTCTTTTTGTTTAATTGCTAAATCTGTAGTTTCTTTAATCAAAAGGAACGTATTCAACCAAATGATATATTCCAGATCCCATTTTGGTAACATAGATTCAGTAATGGAGATTTAAGCATTTTTGAAGTAGCGAGTGCCCATGAAAGTCCATGCCTGTTAGCTAAAGCGTTTGGTTTGTTCATCTAATTTTGGTGGTTCGTGTAGAGACTTTCTTAAAATGGATTCTTTCTTCTCATGAATTTTGCAGGTTTGTTTCAGGCCAAAGCTTGAACATGAATGCAGATTTTCTACTCAAGCCACATTGAAAGCTAGGATCGAAGATAGCCATAGATTGTTCTTCTTCTTTTTTCTTTTTCTTTTTTTTTTCTTTTTTTCTTTTTTTTCTCTGAAATTGTAACCTTTCATAAGAAGGACTAATGATTTTCAATTTCAGAAAGCAAAGACTTTAAGAAAAACATGCTAAAAATAGGACTTGACTGAGGTTTTAAACTGATTTTTTTATCAGTCTGGGCTGGGTGACTAGGATAGGATCCATGTCGGGACAATTCTGGAGATGCCCATGTGGTTAGTTTCTTCATTGGATGCCTCTAATCTGCTAAACCTTGAAATCAGCTGCGGAATTCACAATTAGCTGTGGAATCAGGACACATTCCGCAGCTAGGTTGCAAAATCTTATTAAAACAGGATGCAGTGTTTTGAGGACCACTACAGACCATAACCAATCAATCTTGGACAGCTGAACCTATCAAAGCAGTTGGGTTTCATTTTTTTATTTTTTTTATTTTTTTTTTTAAATCAAATGAAATGATGAAAACAATTTTTTTTTTTTTTTTTTTTTTTAATCAATTGAAATGATGAAGTTTATTTTGTCCCCTTTTTTTTTTCTCACATCACAATTCTTTTTCTGATCCTCCAGATCACACAAACTGCAGGAGGAGAGCATACTCAAGAATTATTAATTTTTTATTTTTTTACATAACAATCTTTTTTCTGATCCTCCAGATCACACAAAGTGCAGGAGGAGAGCATACTCAAGAATTATTATTATTTTTTTTAGATGTAAGAAATAAGGCTACCTAGTTACACTTCCCCGGCAACGGCGCCAAAATGTTTGGTCAATTTAGTGTGTCATAAATTGCTACATTAATTTGTCAATCCGAGATTCGTAAGCTGACGAAGTGTGGCGCACCATATGTGCAAGATAACCTATCTCTTATTTTTTGTCGTTTTTGGGTTTTTTATTTATCTTGGGGGTTTATATCTTGGTTGGTTTCCTAATGTGAGATGGAAATTCTAAAAGACAAGTATGGATATAAATGTTCAAGGAAATGATGTCCTTTATAATGATTTCCCAAACTTCAAACTTCAAAAGGGTTTTAAAACATGCAATGAAAAAATTAATTCCTAAAAGTGAAAATGTGCCACTATACTAGTCAAACAAACAACGAACTATTGATCATGAAACCCATTACCCTTGTTGCTGTCTAAATACAAAAGAAACTGTGCTCAAAGAAATCCAAGAATTGCAAGCAAAGTAAAGCTAAAATCAAATTACATCAACTCATATTCTGACCCCTCACCATTAGTCTCGCTATGGCTTTCGGAGGTAATCATAAACAACTTGAGAAATCTAATATCTAATTTGCAGAAAAATAAACTAATATCAAATTACACACTCATACTTCAATCCCTCACCATTAGTCTCGCTATGGCTTTCGGAGGTAACTGATAATGACATGAGAAATTTAATATCTATCTTGCAGAAAAGTAAACTAATATAAAACTATACACTCATACTTCAATCCCTCACCATTAGTCTCGCTATGGCTTTCGGAGGTAACTGAAAATGACATGAACAATTTAATATCTAACTTGCAGAAAAGTAAACTAATATCAAACTACACACTCATACTTCAATCCCTCACCATTAGTCTCGCTATGGTTTTCGGAGGTAACTGATAATGACATGAGTAATTTAATATCTAATCTAACTAATAAAGCAAATGTACAAAACTGAAATAAATAAAACAGTGCTGGAATTAAAAGCTAAGAAAAATAAATCAGCAGAAGGACAAGACTGATTCCATGTCATTAGTCATTGTAAAACTATCTGCAAATGCTTGGGCTGCCTACTGTAATCTGGAACAAAGACACTGATCAGTTAACAACAGTATAAAGCATGAAAAATTATGCTAAAATCTATGATTTCAGAAAGCAATCTAAGTAAGGAAATATGACAAAACAGAATTGAAAGCAACTTATCTAGAAAATATGCAAAACCTCCTTGAATAGCAGGGGCCCTCTGCTACCAATTTGTTGTAATCCTTAGCTTCAGCTCCTTAAAATTGTAATCAAAAAACCATCAAGGAACTTCTTTATTGAAAAACTTCACAAATCTACATCCCATTCCATCTTAAACTTTGTTACAAAAGACTTCTCTATTCCTTCCTCTCCTTCTCCTATTTTTCACTACTTCCTCATTACCTATGATAGGAGAAAGCTTCTCCTATTTATACAAAATATGAGGAGTCATCTCATTAATGGGAGTCCATGAATCTCTCCCTCCATCTCTAGAGTTACAATCAAAATAGAAAATGATAAGACACATGTCTTTCTAGAGTTTCAACACAACTAAGAAATGAGATACATATCCTCTTAGAGTTTCAATACAACAAGGAAGTGAGACACATATCCTCTTGATCCCATAATCTTCTCCAACCAAATTCGAATTTGGCCTTAGAGTGCCACATAAGGGTCTTCTAGAAGTCTCATTTTGACCTACACATGTCACAAAACTCATAACACATATTTAGATATATGAAACTATGTTAATTTTCTAGTTTCTAATCATAAATTCACTTTAAATACATAAAATAAATAACTTTGGAAAACAAGGATCCTGACCCATATATTTATGAAAATGGTTACTTGATGTAGGGTTTTAGGTCAGATAGCTATGAAATAAAAGCTAAATGGTTATGACATAATGGAAATATGTATGAATATGGAAAACACTTTTGAGACTCAACAGCAGCCCACTCTCTTAAACAACCCAAGCATACTGCGCATTCAAAATTATCTCTGAGATCAAGGGATAAATACATTGGAGAAATTTTCCAATTGGGAAGAGAGAATCAGCATCTAGAATGGCTAGACCTTTCCATTTATGCCACCCCTCCTCAAAAATGATCAAGCAATTCTGAAAGGGATGCTCCATGGTGCAGCTCCTTCGTCAAAAGGAAAAGAAGATAGCTTCAGATGGGATCCTTCTGGATCTTCCTACACTATCAAAGTTGGGTATGAGTCCCTCCTCAAAAAGAAATTCCCCATTCCTCCTTGAGCCATCTAGAAAAAAATTTGGAAATTAGAAGCGCTTCCAAAGGTCAAAATATTTATCTAGATATTGCTCAAAGGGAATATATTGACCACTGAAAACTTAAAAAAAGGGGCATCCATGTTGCTTCCATATGTCCCCTATGCCTAGAGGCCAAAGACATGATTTTCCACCTTTTTTTTGGGTGCCCCTTTTCCAATCAGTGTTGGCATTCACTTACGAATCCCTTCCAGATTGATATAGGTGAAATCAGCTCGGTCTCAGACCTGATTATCAATTGGAAAAAGAGCTACCCATGGGGTAAAAAGAACAAGAATGTAGTCAAAAGAGTCTGGGACACCCTCCCCCATGTATTACTATGGAACATTTGGCTTACAAGAAACAAGGCTATCTTCCAAGATCAAAAACCTTGCATAAGGAAATTCTAGAGTAAGACTTAGAGTCTCACCATTGAGATTGTTCTTTCCAAAAATAATAGCCACCTTAATCTCAATGACCTGCAAGCTGAAGAAAGAATCTTCCTTGGCAATGCTCTGGACAATCCTCCAATGTATAACAAAACTCCAGTCAATCAATATTCCCACAAGGATCAGTGGAAGATCAAACTCAAAGAGAAAGAGCTTATTGATTGGCTTGATGGACTCAAAAGACCTGTGTTATTCTTTGATGGTGCCTCAAAGGAAAACCCAGGAATAGCAGGGGCAAGAGGTTTCATTATGGATGGATAGGATTGCATCATGGCTTCCTTCAAATGGGGGCTTGGGCATTTTTCAAACAATAGATCTGAAGCTTACACTCTGTTTAAAAGCCTCCAAATCATTAAGAATCTTAAAATGCAAAAGGTTATGGTATTTGGTGATTTAGTAATCATCATAAACATGATGAAAAATTCAACGCAGACCCCCAACATAGCTCTAAGCAGACTTATTGCTAGATGTCACATCTTGAGTAAGGATATGTTGTGAAACCAGCTCAAAAAAGAGAAGAAAAGAGATATCAACGCCTTAGAAATAAGCCACTTCGAGGGGGAAACCTCCAATACATTACATTAATGAATAGTTCTTGGATGATACAAATGACCAAAACCTCCTTCTATATATAGGAGTCCATGGGCGCACAATATAATCCTAGTCGACCTAACAATAACAATGTAAGGGCACAATAATAACAATATTGGGGTTACAGGGGTACAATAATAACAATAAGGGGGCTACAATAATAACAATAAGGGACTAAACTAGTAATATAGGGACCTAACATGCCCCTCTCCTTTAAAAAAGTGTTGTCCTCAATGCTTGAGTAGCTCTGGGTGCTTATGTATAAAATTCTCATCCTCCCATGTAGAATCTTCAGTGGGTAAGTTCTTCCACTTTATGAGATACTCTGAAATTGATCGATTTCGTAGCTGTCGAGTTCTTGTTTCCATGATTGCTTCAGGTTCCAATATGATTTTGCCTTCCTCATCAAGTCCTGGAAATATTGTTTGAACTGGAAGATTTTCACCTATATCCTTCTTTAAGCATGAAACATGGAAAACTGGATGCACTCGCGAAGAAGTAGGAAGCTCCAATTTGTATGCAGTAGTACCAATATTTTGCAACACCTTGTAAGGACCATAGTACTTTGGCGATAATTTATTATCCTTCTTAGCTTGCTTGAGGGACCTTTGTTTGTATGGTTGTAGCCGTAAAAATACCGTATCTCCTACATCAAAACTTCTCTCGTCGCGATGTTGATCTGCCTGTTGTTTCATTCAATTTTGTGCCAAATTTATGTTATCCTTTAAGAGTTGGAGAAATTCTTGTTGATGCTCGATGTGATCTTCCATTGCATGAACCTTAGAATTTTCTCCTAAGGATGATGTGATGGAAGGTGGATGATATCCATAAAGTGCCATAAATGGGGTCACTTTTGCTGTAGTATGGAAGGAAGTGTTATACCACCATTCAGCGAAAGGTAACCACTTGACCCATTGTGTTTGTTTATCAGATACAAAACAACGAAGATATCCTTCCAAACATTTATTCACTATATTAGTTTGATCATAAGATTGAGGATGATAAGATGAGCTATGAGCTAATTGAGTACCCAAACAAGAAAATAACTCCATCCAAAAATTTCCAGTAAAAATGGGATCTCTGTCGCTCACAATTACCTTTGGGTTTCCATGTAGCTTTTGAATTGTATCCATCAATATAGTAGCAACTGGACTTGCTTTAAATGGATGAGATAATGCACAAAAGTGTGCATACTTGGTAAGTATATCAACTACCACCATGATGACACTCTTTCCTTCGGACTTAGGTAAACCAGTGATAAAATCCATTGAAATCTCCTCCCAACGTTGACTTGGAATGGATAAAGGTTGTAGAAAACCCGGGATCTTAATTGTCTCAACATTATTTTATTGGAAAACCAAACATTCTGCCACAAACATTTGAATATCAGATTGAAGGCCATTCCAAAAAAATTATTTCTTCACCCTGTGGTAAGTTTCTAAAAACCTGAGTGTCCTCCTAAAGGAGAAATGTCCAATCCTAAAAGAATATTTTGTTTTAGTTGGGAATTCTTACAAAGATATAAGCGATCTTTGTACCATAAGGAATCATTTTTCCAACTAAATGTATCAGTTGTACTAGGATCTTGTTGCAACTTTTGAATGAGTGTCCACACTTCTTCGTCCTTCTTCCATTCATCCCTTGCTTCGGTTATCCAATCTGGTTGGATAATAGAAATGGCACAAAGCAATGCTTCCACATCTTCATTCTTTCTAGAGAGTGCATCTGCAACAACATTTATCTTCCCTTTTTTGTAGATTATTTCAAAGTCATAACCCAACATCTTTGTGACCCTTTTTTTTTGCTCTCCTGAAGATAGTATTTGTTCCAAAAAGTGTTTAAGACTATCATGGTCAGTTTTTACCTTGAAGTGCCTTCCCATTAGGTAAGGTCACCATTTCTTTAGTGCATGTAGTATCACTAACATTTCCTTCTCATAAATAGCTTTCTGTAAATACTTTCCTTTGATTGGACGATTTTCAAAAGAAATGGGTCTTCCTTCTTGCATTAAAACAACACCAATTCCATTTCCTGAGGCATCACATTCCACAATAAAGATTTTTGTGAAGTCTAATGTAGCTAAGACCAGTGCTAGGCACATTGCCTCTTTAAGATGTTCAAAGGCCTTAGTTACTTCAGGAGTCCATGAAAATGCATATTTCTTCAATAATTTTGTTACTAGTGTTGCTATTCTCCCATAATTCTTAACAAAATTGCGATAATACCTTGTTAACCCGAGAAATCCTCGCAACTGCTTTATGGTTGTGGGGACTTTCCATTCCTTAATGGATTTAATTTTGTTAGGGTCTACCTTAACACCCTCGTGAGATACAATATGACCCAGATATTCCACCTCTTATACTCCAAAGAAACATTTGGATGTTTTTGCATATAATTGTTTCTCCTGCAATATTTTCAGCAACCTGTCATCATGTTGAACATGATCCTTCCAATACCTACTGTAGATTAGTATATCATCAAAAAATACTAGCACAAATTTTCTAAGGAAGGGTTTGAAAATACAATTCATCAACCCTTGAAATGTAGAAGGTGCATTGGTAAGGCCAAAAGGCATGACTAGAAATTAATAATGACCTTCATGAGTTCGAAATGTTGTTTTTAGAATATCTTCAGTCTTCATTATAATTTGATGATATCTTGAATGAAGATCCGACTTGGTAAAATAAATTTCTCCATTTAATTCATCAATCACAGGAATGGGAAATTTATCTTTAATGGTGAGCTTACTGAGCTCCCTATAATCTAGACACATGCGCCATGATCCATCCTTCTTGTGCACCAATACTACATTAGAGCTTATTAGCTTTCCTGGCTTCCCTACGATACCCCGCAATTCGACTTCCTTTCCTTCTGAAAAAAAAATTCAAGAAAAGTTCTTGAAAATTAAAAGCTTTTGTCCCCAAATATTGTAACCATTGTACTCCTAATACAATTTCAGCACCTCCCATATGACTGGAAAGCATTGGACTATTCAATAAATATTCCCCCATGGTTATCTTGATATTATGGCATTCTCCAGAGAAATTTATAGTTCCTCCATTTGCAACCATCACTTGACATTCTGGTGCTGGGTATAGGAAATAATTCAATTCCTTGGCTACCTTACAATGAATAAAATTATGGGTACTACCCAAATCAATCAACACTATTACATTTTTCTTCTTGATATGTCCTTCTATCTTGAGAGTTTGAGGAGTGGTAATTCCTGCCAATGCATTACATGATATGGTCGGACTCATTTCTTCCTCTTCTAGGTTTGGTTCTTGTTGTATCTCTGCTTCTTTTGAAGATTCTTGTTCATTTTATTCTTCCTCTTCACAATCTATGTAAAATAATTTCTTCTCATCACACTTATGACCTTTAGTGTATTTGCTATCACAACTGTAGCAAAGCCCTTTTTCTATTTTTTCTTCCAATTTTTGTGGTGTCAACCTTGTTGGTTGTGGAAGTCTAGGAGTAGCAACATTTCCATCTTTACATATGTGAGAGGTAGGCTTCCTTGTTGCCATAATTTTACATTCAATTTTTCTTGCCAACCTGAATGCATTTTCCAATGAATCAGGTTCCCAAACGCGAACTTCATGTTGGATGTTATCCTTTAATGTCCCTATGAAGACATCAATCTTGTGTTCCTCTAGAATATCAGTTACCCTTATATTCAATTTTTGGAATTTTTCAATGTGCTCCGCCACTAAACCCCTTTGTTTGAGATTTATCAGCTTGCTAAAGAATGTGTTGCTTTTTGTATCATCATAATGTGTTATCATTTCCTCCGTAAAAATTGACCAGGTGACAATTTTTTTACGGGAGCAATGCCATCGATACTATACAAATGTATTTTGTTCTAAATGTAAAGTTGCAATGTGTACCTTTTGTGTGTTTTACACATTATTGAGATCAAAATATTGCTCCATCTGTAGTATCCATGTTACGGGATCCTTGCCATCAAACTTCCTCATATCCATCTTTGGAATATGGTGGTTCTTCCATCCAATATTAGAGTTTATGAAATCAAGATAAAAATTTATTTTGTTCTCATCATGAGTTTCCTCTACTATCTTTTCGCCATTAGGAAAGATTTCTTGTATCAACTTTGCCAAATCATTCTTCATGTTTTCGATGTTGTCTTTCATTTTTTCATCGATCTTAGCTTCCATGTCATCCATATTAGCTTCCATGCCATCCATCTTAGCTTCTATTCCCACTTCCATGCCATCTATCTTAGCTTCCAAACCATTCATCTTAGCTTCCACGCCTTTCTTCAAACCATCCATCTTAGTTTCTACGCCTTTCTTCAGAACTTCCATTTCATTTTTTGTTGCTCTTTGCGATAGCGAAATTTGGTGCACTTGCTCTTGTAATTTTGATATCTCATGTTTTGTTTCTTCGTCTTCATGAGTCATAGTAGAGCCTTCTGAAGGCTTAAAGGGTGTTGAATTATTTTTGGGGGGAATTTTAGAACCCAATACTGATATATATTCTTCAATATGCCCTTGGAATAAATTCAAACTAAGAGACTTATGTAATTCGAAAAAAATACACACATTTTTCTTGATTTTGAGGAGCTCGATATTGAAACTGCATTATCTCTGTGATTTCAGATCTTCAATATATGAAATTTGGCCCTAAAGTAGCCCACTGAATTTTCTTTTCAATGCCACAGGTCTGACCTGATTTGGATTCTTCAAGACAAATTTATGCCAAATCTCCCACAATGACCTAATTATGGATTGGTTCAATAGAGAAAACTTGTACGACTTGCCACGTGTCACAATTTCTTCCTTTGGCTCTGAAATTGATAGGCCTAAACCTAAAGTCCGTGCAATTGTGGCCATTTTTTACATAATCCCAATCTAATGCTCAGAGAGAGAGTTATGACGTTTTTCTCATGATGACCTCTTTGAGATGAAATTCGGGAACCTGAAAAATCCCTAACTTTCACAAACCATATCTCTGAAAATATTGCGAACCAAGATCTGAAATTTTGCGAAGATGTTCCTAAGGATTTTGGCTACGCTCTGTGAAAATTTCTGCTTATGAACCCTCCTAGAAAAAAAATTATAGCACAAATTTTGCAATGACCTGTTTAGGTTAAATTTAGGAGCCTGCAAAATGACCTAACTTCCACAGATCATATCTCCAAAAATATTGCGAACCAAGCTCTGAAATTTTTCAAAAATTTTCCCCAGGATTTCGGCTTTGCGCTCTAAAAATTTCAGCTTTTGACCCTTCGTAGAAAAAAATTTATTGCGAAAATTCCATGATGACCTATTTGGAGCAGCAAAATCCTAGAATCCAAAGCTCTGATACCAAATGTTGTGAAACCAACTCCAAAAAGAGAAGAAAAGAGATATAAATGCCTTAGAAATAAGCCACTTCGAGGGGGAAACCTCTAATACATTACATTAATGAAAATTTCTTGGATGATACAAATGACCAAAACCTCCTTCTATATATAGGAGTCCATGGGCCCACAATATAATCCTAGCCGACCTAACAATAACAATGTAAGGGCACAATAATAACAATATTGGGGTTATAGGGGTACAATAATAACAATAAGGTGGCTACACTAATAACAATAAGGGACTAAACTAGTAATATAGGGACCTAACAAGATATTGAATATCTCTCCTTCTTTCATGTTTTTAGGACAAATAATAAGAAAGCATATACCTTGGCTAACACATCTTGTAGCAAACCAGCTGGTCAACTCCTTTTCCAAGAAGTTATAACCTTTTCTCCCATGCGCAATCTCTATCTACCAGATTTTCTGTGCCTCTACGATCCTGACAGGGCAGGGTTGTCATTACCAAATCTCTCTCAGCACCATTCTCATGACCTTCTCTCTTCATGAACCTCGCCTTGTCTCTCCTCTCAATCCATGTTCTACCCGTGCCTTCTCTATTTATGCATCTTATGTCTTCACTATGAATCAACAGACATGCAAAGGCAATTGTTATGTGCCCTCTGATCTCCATTCTCCTCTATGTTTTGTGACCCTTCGAACTCGCCCTCTTGAACCTTTCCATCCTGGGTGCTTAATCGTTAAGAATCCCCTTGGACATTCCCACTCTGATTTTTCGAATCCTCGCAGCCATACCTCTCGCATTTCTTCCTATATCCCGCAATTTGTCTACTTCTGCATCAATCCCGACTCAACTACTTTGCCTATTTTCCAGCAGTGAAGATTTTTCATCAAAATTTTTGCCTCCATCAGTGCATAGTTTTCATCCCTTCACAGTCAACCAGTGCTCCTACTTGCCACTCGACTTCTTACTCAATCATCAACATTCTTACCCTCTCTTCCCTTTGATATCATGAGGAATGAAAATTATTTTCATTGTGATGATCTTCAAGCTGAGATGGAGCTAATAAGAGGTCAGTTAAATATTATGGAAGATAAACATCAAGTTGACACCGCCTTCCTGTAGCATCAAGAACAATCCTTCTAGGAGTAGCTAAGGGGAGCCACTAACCATTGTGCTCACATGGAATAATCCTTGCAGAACTTGCGCTACATCCTAGACAAGATTTCAATGCCTAGCTCCAGCTCAAAAAATGTCACCACTACCAATCTGGGCAATAATCAAGACAACATTGATGCTTCAAATGGCAGCAAATTAGCAAAGACTAATCCTCATTCCTCCATATTTCTCTTTTGATCATGTCATTTAAATTTTCACTTATGCTATCGCATTTTGTTAGAATATATCAAGAATCGGTTATGCAGTATAGTAGTAATATTTGTCACGGGAGGCTCGGTATTTTGCCACATCGCCCCTCCATGGTTATCCTCTCCATCACTCGAATGTAACGGGGAATTATTTCCCCTCTTTTTTTGAATATAAAATAGCAACCGAGTCAATTAAAAAAAAAGGTTATTTTTCAAACCTCTAACTATACCATAACTTACAAGTTTTATTGTAACCTTTACATAATACAATGCCATGTGGATAATTGTCTCACATATTTTTTCACATAATTTTTTTTATATAGTTGCAATATTCATCCCATGATTTTTATATATTTTTGGAATGATATTTTTATTGTTAAAATTTGTAGGAAACCATATTTACTATCAATTACTAACCATCATAATTTAAGCAAGTCTTTTCATATAAGACAAATAGGGATCAATGTAAATAAATTAGCAAGAGGAGCTATTGTCCACCATTATTGTTGGGTATGTGTTATATTCTTTCCACGAATAGTCACGCGCGGGGGGGTCATAGGGGGCAATAGCCTGCCCTATACGTTGCGTCGAGCATAACAGGGGCGTCACAGTGGGGGCGGCAACCCCCCCTATTCGGGGTCCAAGGCAGCGCCCCAGGAAAAAAAAAATTGGACCCTATTTTTCGACGGGCGGACCCACCCATGGTTTTTTGCATTGGTTTGCACATGGTTTTGGGGCATGATGTTTTTTGGCCCCCGGTATTTTTTAGATCTGGTCAAGGGAACTACGGCTATGTATGCTTCGACATGTATATATATGTGTTGTAACACTAAAAGGAAAATAATGAAAAATCAAGATGGTTGTCCCAATTTGGGATCCAGGCGAAATTCTCTATGTATATATGTTTTATGTTTTATGCTCTTGCTATTCTTTATTTTATGTTTTTAAGATTCGTTTGCAGATAAATTTTGTACAGGGTTAAAACCTACATTTGGTATCAGAGTTGTTTTGGCTTCAAGGGGATGTGTTTGCTACTGAGGGGTTTTTTCCTCGGGCATGTGGTAGACCATGTTCAATGGGAGATCTGCGGGATCGATTCTTGCAGTGAAAGAAGATGGCGAGCAATGGAAAGATAGAGATTGAGAAATTTAATGGTCAGAGTTTTGAGTTGTGGAAGCTCAATATGGATGATCTGCTAGTGGATAAAGACCAGTGGATCATGGTAGATCCAGGTACTAAACCAACGGCAATGTCAGATGAAGACTAGAAAAAGTTGGATCAGAAGGCGAAGAGCACAATACGGTTGTGTGTCTCAAGTTAGGTATTGTTGAATGTATCTGGGGAAGCTACGATGAAGAATTTGTGGGACAAACTTGGGACTTTGTACCAATCTAAGTCTCTGGTGAATAAATTTTTCCTACATAAAAAGCTACATAACCTGAGGATGAAGGATGGAGACTTGGTGACAGAGCATATGAACGCCTTCAATATTGTGGTAAGTCAGCTGTCATCTGTTGATATTAAAATCCCATATGAAGATAAGAGCATCAGTTTTTTGTGTTCTCTACCAGGACAGTCTGGTTATTGCAATAGGTAGCAATACAACTACCTTGAATTTTAATGACATTGTCTCAGCCTTGCTATTGGAGGAAATGAGACAGAGAAATATGGAGGGTCAGAATGGAGATGTCTTATCTGTATGAGGAAGGTCCCAGAACATAAACAAGAATAAGGTTTCGAGTGGGAGATCTAAATCTAGAGGGAGATCTAAATCTCCTGGAAAGTTTGTAAAGGTGTGCTGGAAATGCGGAAAGGAAGGACACTACAAAAAGGAATGCAGATCTAAAGCTCCCGAGAAAGGAAAGGGATCTGATGAAGGTCCTTCTGCAGAGGCAAAAACCACCTCGGATGAAGGTGGGGATGTGTATTTGGCTTCTTCTTCAAATACACATGTAGATCATGAGTCATGGTTGATTGACTCAGGTGCATCCTTTCACTTCACTCCCCATAGGGAGTGGTTATGCGAGTATGAGAAATATGATGGCGATGATGTCTTCTTCATAGGGAGAGGTGATATATGTTGTTAAACATGAATTCCTAGCAAAGGAGCCTAAGAAGATAGAGTTTGAGATAAAGGAGGATGAATCAGACTCTACAACAGAAGAAGACTCAGAAGAGGAAGAGCCACAAACTCCATCTGTGAGAAGATAAGTTCGGGAAAGAAGACAACCAGAAAGGTATAGTCCATCTGCTTTCTGTTCAAATTTTTCTTTAACTATAATTTATGACGATCCCAGAACTGTCAGGGAGGCAGTAGATTCAGAGGATGGAAAACTCTGGAAGGAGTTCATGGTTGATTAAATTGCATCCTTGCATAAAAATGAGGCATAGGATATGGTGGAGTTGTCGGCTGGAAGGAAGCCCGTCGGGAGAAAATGGGTGTTTAAGAAGAAGATGAATGTAGAAGGCAAGGTGGCGAAATACAAAGCTCAGTTGGTAGCAAACGGCTATTCCCAGGTTTCAGGAATTGATTTTGGTGATATTTTTTCTCATGTTGCCAAAGTTGCTTCTATTAGACTACTTTTATCTGTTGTTGCTGCATTTGATTTTGAGGTAGAATAGATGGATGTGAAGATAGCATTTCTTCACAGGGATCTGGAAGAGGAGATCTACATGAAAAAACCTGAAGGCTTAATGGTGAAGGGGAAGAAAGAACTGGTATGCAGGTTAAAGAAGTCTCTGTATGGGTTAAAACAGTCACCAAGGATGTGGTATCAGAAATTTGATACCTATATATGGGGACTTGGCTTCACCAGAAGAAAGGAGGATCACTGTGTTTATTTTAAATTAATTAATGACCATGTTATTTATTTGGTCTTGTATGTGGATGTTGTGTTTTGATTGGAAATGACAAAGAAATTTTCCAAGATTTGAAGACCCAAATGTTCTCCAAATTCGACATGAAGAATCTTGGTGCTAAAAACTATATTTTGGGCATGGAAATTAAGAGAGATCAGGCAAAGAGGAAGCTCTGGTTAAACCAGAGGAAGTATTTCAATACTATATTGCAAAGGTTCAATATGCAGGATAGTAAATCGGTGAATATTCTAATTCCTGTAGGTATAAAGTTGTTTGTTGAACAATGTCCCAAGACACAAGAAGAAGAGGAGGATATGTCTCGTGTTCCATATGCAAGTGTAGTGGGTAGCCAAATGTATGCAATGGTTTGTACTAGACCAGACATTGCACATGCGGTGGGAGTATTGAGCAGGTTTATGTCAAACCCAGGGAAGGAGCATTGGACAACAGTGAAGCGGGTTTTCAGATATTTGCGTGGCACTTTTGATTAAGGCTTCTGCTACCAAGAAAGACCAGGATTGGAAAGGGTGTTGGAAATTCATGGTTTTTTTTATGCAGACTGGGATGACGATCTGGACCAAAGAAGATCTACAAGTGGGTATGTGTTTATCCTATTTATAGGTGCAGTCAGTTGGATGAGTAAAAGACAATTTGTAGTGACTCTTTCAACTATAGAGGTAGAATACATGGCAGCCACTCATGCAAGCAAGGAATCAGTTTGGTTGCAAAGATTGTGTTCAAGTATGGGGTTGGTGCAGCAAGCTATAAAGATAGACTGTGATAGCCAAAGTGAAATTTTTGTGGCTAAGAACCCTGCTTATCATTCAAAGACAAAGCACATTGATGTTCAATATCACTTTGTGAGATATATGGTTGAGGCTAAAAGGGTGTTGCTGGTAAAGGTGGACACTTTGAAGAATGTTGCAGATGCATCGACAAAGTCTGTGAGCACATAGGAGTTCTATTGGTGTAGAGAAACAATGGGTGTTGCAGAGCTGGGCTAATGACTAAGCTCTCTTGCGGCCCCCTGCGGAAATAAAAAAACAAATGGGAGAATGTTGGGTATGTGTTATATTCTTTCCATGACTAGTCACATGCGGGGGGGTCACAGGGGGGGTGATAGTCCGTCGTGTACGTTGCACGGGGCGCATCAGGGGGGTCATAGGGGGGGCGAAAACCCCCCCTGTTCGAGGTCCGGGGCAACACCCCAGGAAAAAAAAAATTGGACCCTATTTTTCGGTGGGCAGACCCGCCCATGGTTTTGTGCATGGGTTTGCACATGGTTTTGGGGGATGATGGTTTTCGGCCCCTAGTATTTTGTAGATCCAGTCAAGGGAAAAATGGTTATGTTCTAATCCAGGGTTAATGGATTGGGGTTTATGTATGCTTTAGCATGTATATATATGTGTTGTAACACTAAAATGAATATAGTGAAAAATCAAGCTGGTCGTCCCGATTTGGGATCCAGGGGAAAATCTCTATGTATATATGTTTTATGTTTTATGCTCTCGCTATTTTTTATTTTCTGTTATTAAGATTCGTTTGTAGATACCTTTTGCATGGTTAAAACCTACAATTATTTGTGTGTTCCTTACCACTTAAATAAGTAGGAGTAAAATGTAAATGTGCACATTTTATAATGTTTACTACCCAACAAAATTTATGCAATTCCTTGCATCTGAGCAGGAAATTAAGTCCCTTTCAAGGTAATGCTATAGCAATCAATTTTTCTATTGAGCACTATTAGTTTAGCATTGACCAATGCAAGTTATAATGTTTAACTTCAAAAAATATATATTTGTTTTCCACTATTGTTAAAATAACTATCTTCAAACATTTGATTGGAAGGCCATATTGTAGCCTTTGCACAATTCAATGCCATGTGGATAACTGCCTTCATGTGATAGTCATTTCACGTAACTATGTCAAATTCGTATCAATTACAACTCAAACTCAAATTTAGTAAACCCATTAAATGATTCTGAATTAATTTAGACATAATGACATTATATACAATTTTTTTGAGAGCATAATTTCTAACTTAAATGATAGAAACTAAATTCTCATACAACACTTTTTGTTTTGAAATCATGTCATTTAATCTCTATTTTGTAAGCTTCTAATTTATTTATTTATATTTATTAAAAACCCACAACCCCGTATGAAAATCTCATACCTTGAAATAAAGGTGAATTAGTAAGCTTTAACCTTTTGAAAAATTAACGAGACAAAGGACATACTTGATTGCCATTATAAAGAATCATACGTTATTGATATTACAAATCGTGTGGTTACGCTATTATTTTCCATATTTGGTTGAAGTTAAAATTCATTATCTTAGTGAACAATAAAAAAAAATTAACGATCGTTAATTTATTAAACTATAATGAAATTTTATATTATTAATATAAAGACTTTGAAAGAAAAAGTGGTTTATCTATGATTCCAAGAAGCGCTAAAGGATATAGTAACTCATGTGATAAGGTGTATGAGGGGTAGTTGGTATTTCATAGACTGGTTGGTAACATGGTAACTAGTAATTTCACTGAGAGGTGCAAATGAACACTGAAGGGAATAACGAAATATTGTACCAGATTATGTATTTGTGGTATCGGGGATTAAAGATGGTGATATGCAAGTGCATAACGAAATATTGTATAGGAGTCTAGATTTGTGGGATCGGGTATTAAAGATGGTGAGATGCAAGTTCGAAGAGATGGCTCAACAACAAATATCCTGAATTTCTCATAATGGGCATTTACAGCATGGGCGGTATCGACAAAACATCGCTTCTGAAAAAAATCTACAATGCATACAATAAAGATAAGTTGTTAGAAGTCGTAATTTGAACTATTGTTTCTCAAACTTATAACATTACATCCCTGCAGAGTATCATTGCAGAGGAAATCAATTTAAATCTAGGGAGCAGTACTTCTAAAGTTGAAATTAGTTTTGTTATTGATATGAGAAAGTAGAAACTATGTGCATGTCTGAGGAAAAAGAAATTTCTTCTAGAATTAGATGACATGTGGAGGGAACTTCAACTTGATGAAGAATTGAGCATCCTCATTATAATGATGAAGGTATTAGACTCCTAATCTCTACGTACAACTTTGATGTGCTTAAAAGGATGGGACTTGTGACTTCTCAATACAAATACAATCGCTATCTAGGTATGAAGGGTGGAAATTTTTCTATGAGGAAGCTTTCAAAACAGGCAGTGCTCCGAGGATGTGGCCACACAAATTGTCGAAGAGTGTAACGGCCTACAGTTGGCCATAAATGTTTTGATGCTCGTCCCTCTCAGTTATGTTGTTAAGAGAGAAAAAGGGTATTGAAGAAGTTCATGGAAGGTTCATAAACAAGTTTCCCTTACTAAGGGTATTCAATCTGAGTAAGCCAGGCATAAAGTCTCTTCCACCCAGTATTTGAAATATGAAACATCTTTCCTCCCTCCAACTAAAATACACGGACATCACTTCCATACATTTACACGTGATGGTGTGGTAGAGCTTAACAATGTAGGAAATAGGCATCATCTTGGAAGTCCGAAAATAAGTGGAATCGTTGGGGAAAAAGAACGTGTCGTTCCACCATGAGAATGCGCCAGCCATGTTCTGGTTGGTTTCCAAGATATGTGGCATTATGGCGAGTAGGAAATAGTCTACGGAGTGAAGGATATTGGCTATGACAGTTGAATTCTGCAAGAACAGGGAGCAGTCTTGAATATCAAAGACATAATCTAGCGGTTGTGGGCTTGCGATTTTCGGATATGTGGCTATGGTATAACTGTGGTGTGGCAAACCTGTTCTCAAATTGAGCCATGGAGTGTGTGGCCTATGAAGTGAAGGATTGGTGGAGCCTTGTAGCAAGGAAGTTTGGAACAACACTGGAGCTGTTGATATTCATCAAGAAGATTCTAGTGAAAATTATGCACCTACACTAGGATGGAGCCTCAGGATTTTTTTACGTGGATGTCTATTTATAGATGCATGAGAAAATTCTATTTATAGATGAGGTCTATTTATAGATGTATTTGCAAGTTATATTTATAGAATGAATGTCTATTTATAGATGCATGTCGACTATTACTATCCCTTAATATTAGTTGGACAATAAACAATAATCTATTCTCAATGAGCACTTGTAAATAGTTAACTGAAGTTGAAAATCAATTAGCTATAGGAATGTCGAGTTTAGCAGTTGGTTGGTGGGACATGCAAGTGGACTTAGTTGTAACTGAGTGATTCAAAGTTGTAACTGAGTTGGAAGTGCAGCTAAGTTGTAAAGTATTTTAACTCAGTTAAGTGAGTTAAACTCAGTTGTGCTAGTTGTAACTAAAGATACACGAGTGAGAGATCAAGTGAATTAATTATTAATTAATTCACAATCAGTGGCCTCACATGCAACTGAAGATTTACTATTATTAAATGCATGCATGTCAAATCCAGTGGAGACCCAATTGAGATGTAGGTGAAAGGGATAGTTGACTATCAGTTGTGACATTATCGATTGCACACATGCAACCACACACACATTGGATGTGCCCATGAGTATTGCGCAGTCAAGGCAAGGAGGTTTCCATTCATTCGGGGATTGCTATCAGCTGGGATTGCGTAGTGGAGGCAGGTTGTCTGGAGACAGTAAATTGGCTAAGGAACTTGCCAATTTTTGTATGATAATGTAAGACAGTTAGTTATTGTACTGAGAGCTCTTGGATTGGAGCTTTGTATGTAATTGTTTCATGATCCATGATATAATACATAATAGAATATAGTGGGGCTTTTAGCTATATGCTTTCCCCAGGTAAATTATCTGTGTTATGTGTGAATGATATTTCTTCATGACATTGTGATTGGCGATTGTGTTTCAAATTCCGCAAAGATTTTGTAGAAGCAATTATGTTTTTAATAGTAGCATATTATTGTTATATCAGGATAATCTAGGCAATACATATTTTGTATTAAATTATCAGAGCATAGGAAATTGAAATTTTGAAGCAGGAGCTGAGTTTGTTGGTGGAAAGAATTTGAATTTGCATAAATACTTTCTTGTTGCTACATCTGATTCAAGATCGAAATGGCTTTCAATGGCTTGAGGTTAGAGCATGCGCTCGAGGGAAGCGCGAACTAAATTGCTTGGAAGTACAGGATGGAGGCAGTACTCGAAGACAATGGATTGAAGGAATTCATTGAAAAATATGTTCGTAAGTTTATGTCATAGATGTCATAAATATTGATGTACATGAAGAAAGTGGAAAAGGTAGGAGGATTATGTTACTTGGAGTACGAGACCACATCGTCTTCAAGTCTCCATGGAGGCACACCATAAGGCGTATGGTTTTGACAGATCAAGTCAATGCAGGCAACACCATAGGAATTAACAAAGATAAACTCGGGAAGATCAAGATGGAAAAGGGTGAAACCATTCCAAAATATCTCATGAAGTTTGTCCAATGTCGGGATGAATTGTGGAGTGTGGGAATAACAGTCGCTGATGATTATTTGGTGAGCTTGGCTGTCCTAGGACTTCCTAAGAGTTGGCATAGTTATCAAGAATCTATCAACGGATGAGAAAAATTTTTCGAATCGGGAAATCTAATCGTGGCCTGACGGTGCAAGAGGAGTTTAGGCAGAACACCAAAGATGGCTCTTCATCAAAGCATGATGATGAAGAGGATTTTCGTGTTTTTGATTCCAAGTGAAAAGAAAGGGAAGGGGAACAAATCATTCTCCCAAATCTTATTTCGCAGGAAATAAGTCGATAAGGCAAAAGACCTAATGTTTTCGACCGTAGAACGCATTATGCATCTTCACATTAACTTCCACAAAAGAAGAAGAACAAGAAGGTTGTTGGGACAAAGCATCCAACGAGTGGCCTTGCTCGCAATTTGAGCTTGACTTCTCTTTGATCGCATGCATGGTGTCAAGTGCATTGGGATCGGTGTGGTATTTGGATAGTGGCGCTTCCTTTCACATGACAAGAGATAAGGAAATTTTTAGTGATTTGGAGAAGAAATATCTCGAAATGCATATAGAGATCAGCCACTTGCTTGACTATTACAAAGATGACCCGATACCATACCATTACCTTTCGGTAGGGAGTTAGGTAAACCATTTCAATTGAAAGATGTTATGCATGTTCCAAGTCCGAAGAAAAATTTGCCCCAATGCATTGTTGTAGCATTTAGGCTATGACGTTGTTTTCATTGGGGGATGGAAAAGTTTTCATGCGACATAAAACAATGGGTCAAGCCAAGAGGATAGGATTCGATGTAAGAATTTACAAGGTAGAGTAGATGGTTGCACCGCCATGATGGGCAAGTGCGAGAAAAAGTCGTGAGCCAAGATGAGGGCGACTATGGCACAAAGTGCATTGGCCATCTTCTACTGTGAGACTCTGAAAGTCATGCAGTTAAATACTATTGACTTCCAATGAGAACACTTGCTCAGTTAGATCAGTGCATGGTTTGCACCATGGGGAAGTATGTAAAGTCCAACTTTCATGAAAAGGAGAACCGTGTTTTGGGGATCCTTGAGAGAGTTCACACAGACGTGTGTGGACCATTCTCAGTTGCTTCAACAGCAAAACATAAGTACTATGTTATTTTTTTTGATGAATTTTTTTGTAAATGCTGGATCTTCTTCATGCATAAGAAGGATCAAACATTCTCAAAGTTCTGTGAGTTTAAGGCATTGGTGGAGATAGGTTCGAGGAATCAAGTGAAGGCTCTGAGGAGCGATAATGGTGGATGTTACATCTCTAAAAAATTCAAGAAATTCGGCAGCAAAGAAGGAATTTGAAGAGAACTCATAGTGCCTCATAACCCACAGAAAAATGGGGTCACGGAGAGGAATAATAGAACGATCATGGGCAGCATGAGCAATGTTGCATGATCAGGGCCTACCAATGCATTTGTGGGTGGAAGCATGCAACATTGTGGTTTATGTGCAAAATTGTTGTCCTCATAGAGTACTTGGCATGAGTACACCTGAAGAAGCTTTCACTGGTGAGAAACCGAATGTTTCACACTTTAAGATTTTTGGCTCATCTGTTTATGTGCATGTGACCAAGGATGCCACGAAGAAGCCGGAGTCGACTGTTGAAGCTAGTATTTTTGTGGGGTACACATAAACACCCCATAATTATCATGTGTATTTTCCAAACAGTTGAATGATTGTGGTGCGACGGGATATAAAATTCGATGGCAGGAAAGCCATGCGGTTGTCGCTTGAGAGGGAGTTGGACTTGCATTTGAAGGAGCAACTGTTGGTTCCCAAATATGAATCTCTAGATGTGGATCAGCCATAGGAGGAGGTTAATGGAGTGGAGGAGTCCACTCGCGTAGAGCCAACCATCAGAACTGGTAGAAGGCATACCACAGAAGTCGATAGGCTGAGACTTTATGCTGCATAGAATGTAGGAGTCCCTACTTCACAGCGCAGACAAATACAGTCTCCTGAAATATTTACTGGATACATGGCTCTCATGAGAAAATGTATTGTGACTGAACCATCTTCCTTTCAGGAAGAAGTGCAGGAGCCCACACGGGTAGATGCAATGGTGGAGGAGTATGACTCCATTGTCAAAAACAGTGCTTGGGAAATTGTTCCAAGTTCTGTTGATAAATCAGTGGTAGGTTCGAAAGGGATCTACAAGGTAAAGCAAGTTGTTGATGGGAGTGTTTAGAAATAAAAGACCATATTTGTGGCTCAGGGCTTCTCACAGATCGAGGGGATATATTATGAAGAAAGCTTTGCACCTGTCGCAAGGTATTCTTCCATAAGGACCATCCTTGCTCTCTCAGCATAGATGGGCTAGCACATTCATCAGATGGATGTGAAGACTATGTTTCTCAAAGGGATCATTGAGGAAGAGGTGCACATAGATCAGTCTCAAGGATTTGAGACCTTCAACAGCGAGTCGCATGTGTGCCAACTCAAAAAAGAATTGTATGGGCTGAAGCAGGCACCCCATGCTTAGTACACTCTGATAGAAATCTATTTCACCGGACTAGGCTTCACCAAAAGTGAAGCAGATGCAAACCTATACCAAATTGTGATGGAGGGTAAGATTTTAATAATTTTCTTTATGTTGATGATTTAATATTGACTATAGCAGAGCAACATACACTCCATGCAAGGAGGACTTTGTAAATGAGTTTGAGATGAAGGATAAGGGACTCTCCCTTCATTATTTCTTTGGATTGGAAATATGGTAGCAAGATGGTGATATTTTTGTGTCTCAAGAAAAGTATGCAAAGGAGATACTGGGTAAGTTTAACATTGAGGGCTGCAAACCCATGGATACTCCTCTTCCATGAAACAGGAGGAAAGAGGATGCTACTTCTGGAGAGGTAGTGGATGCTACTTTCTATAGACAGTTAGTGGGTTCGCTAATGTATCTAGTGAACATGAGACCATAAATTTGTTATGTGGTTAACCAGCTAAGTCAAGCTATGGTTAATCCTACCAAGCTCTTTTGGAAGGTGGGGAAGCATGTCCTGAGATACCTAAAGGGCACATCATAGTATGGTTTATGGTACAAACATATGGATGGAGTGAAGTTGCATGGATTAAATGATGATTGGGCAGGCAGCCCATCGGACAGAAAAAGCACGTCAGGGGGGATCTTTAGCATTGGATCTACAATTTTTTCTTGGTACAAAAGGAAGCAGATATCAGTGGCACACAGTTTAGCGGAAGCGGAATACATGGCAACGAATCAAGCTGCATGTGAGGCTACCTGGATGAGAAAGATCTTGGTTGGTTTTTTTGGTTCTCATTTAGATCCGACAGTGATTCATTGTGATAATCAGAGTTGCATTAAAATCTCAATTAATCTTGTGTTTCATGATCGATCTAAGCATATAGATATTCGATACCATCATCTCAGAGATTGTGTGCAGAGGAGAATCATGTTGCTTCAGTACATTCCTACAAAAGATCAGGATGCAAACATTCTGACGAAGGTGCTCACCAGCAGCAAATTTGAATACCATAGAGACAGGATCGGGGTGAAGGGTAATCCCTTTCTTTTTGAGAGGGAGTGTTGAGATTCAACAAGAAGATCCTAGTGAAAATTATGCTCCTACACTAGGATGGAGCCTCGGGCTATTTTTAAATGGATGTCTATTTATAGATGAGGTCTATTTATAGATGTATGTGCAAGTTCTATTTATAGATTGCATGTCTATTTATAGATGCATGTCGACTATTATTATCCCTTAATATTAGTTGGGAAATAAACAATAATTTATTGTCAATGAGCACTTGGAAATAGTTAACTGAAGTGACAAATCAGTTAGCTATAGGAATTTCAAGTTGAGAGTTTGGTTGGTGGGACATGCAAGTGGACTTAGTTGTAACTGAGTGATTCGAAGTTGTAACAGAGTTAGAAGTGTAGTTATGAAAGTTGTAAAGTTATTTAACTCAATTAAGTGAGTTAAACTCAGTTGTGCTCATTGTAACTGAAGACACGCTAGTGAGATATCAAGTGAATTAATTATTAATTAATTCACAATCAGTGGCCTCGCATGCAACTGAAGATTTACTACTATTAACTGCATGCATGTGAGATCTAATGGAGACCCAATTTAGATCTAGGTGAAAGGGACAGTTGACTATTAGTTGTGACATTGTCTGTTGCACACATGAAACCACACACACATTGGATGTGCCCATGAGGATTGTGAAATTAAGGCAAGCAGGATTCCATTCATTCAGGGATTGCTATCAGCTAGGATTACACAGTGGAGGCAGGTTGTCTGGAGACAGTAAATTGGCTAAGGAACTTGCCAATTTTTGTATGACAGTGTGAGACAGTTAGCTATTGTACTGAGAGATCTTGGATTGGAGCTTTGTAAGTAATTGTTTCATGATCCATGATATAATACATAATAGATGATAGTGGGATTTTTAGCTATAGGCTTTCCCCGGGTAAATTATCTGTGTTATGTGTGATTGATCTTTCTTCATGATATTGTGATTGGTGATTGTGTTTCAAATTCCGCAAAGATTTTGTAGAAGTGATTATGTATTTAACAGTAGCATATTATTGTTAGATCAGGAGAATCCAGGCAATACATATTTTGTATTAACTTTCTACAAGAAAGTGTAGAGCAGAGAGGATCTGATGCGGAGCATAATGATCCAGCTTGTGTGGGGAGAAGTTGTGTTAGCCAGCGTGTATGTTTATTATTCAAAAAATAATAATTTTGATTGGCTGCAATGAATAGTGTTTGTACATTGCAAAATCCGCAGAGAAATCCTTCAGCGTAATTATTATTTTTTGTTCTAAAATATTTTTAAGGGTTAAAGTTGAAAAATGATTATTACTATTATCACTTAAAATTGTTTAAAAATTATAATAATGGTTAATTTTTTATCACAAATAACCATTTTTATATTAAGAGTAAGAATTTTTTTGTTACATACTTTTTAAATCAATGAATGGGTGTAAAAGTAATTTAAAGGAAGTTTTCATATTAACATTATTAATTGTAATCGCTAATGGGGGCTTGGTTCGATGGTGAAGAGTGTGCTCTTGAGACATTCGTGATGAAAAGGTCATTGGTTTCAATCCCTTGAAGGCAAATAAAATCCAGCCATGATAAGGGTTGGTGTGGCCAAGGCTGGGTGTGATCCTCGGATGATTTTGATGGCTTAGATGCCCCTCAGACATGTTTCTCAGACCATAGGTTTGACGTGAAGTCATGTAAGAACCCACACTACCAAGCAAACAAAACAAAACAAAAATATTATTAGTTGTAATCATAAAGATATTACGATTAAAAATGATCTTATTTGAAATTGATTCACTTTTTTATCATATATAATATAAAAAAATAAAAATTAATAAAAATAAAATATTTGAAATAGATATAATATATGTAATTTATGATGGTTTAACAAAAAAAAGGGTACGATTTGTATCTTATCCTAGGTTTATGAAGTTTAGCTTAAAATGGTGAAATTTTGGTGATCTATGTTTTCCATCGACTTTGTACATGATTTCCCATAATTTAATTTATTTATAGAATTGTTTCCCATAATTTAATTTATTTATAGAATTGTTTTTTATTATTATTTTTAAATGTTGGAAATATTAGTTAAAAGAGAAAAATATATGCCACAATCACGTGAAAATTTGATCAAACAAGATATTAAAGTTATTTTGCATGTTAAATTTTAATGGAAGATCTAATAAATTAAGTTAATTTAAAATTTCGTAAAATACATGTTTCACACATAACTCAAGCATGATTCCCCTCTTTCACAAATGCTTCACCCAACAAATAGACAATAAATTCAAGGAACAATATATGAGTATATATGTTAAAAAGTATGAATCATAGTAATTGAGTGAGATTTGGAAAGAGTGTAAGATGAAGTAAGAAATCATTTATGTGTAACAAACCACAATTTAAATATACAACTAATTAGATCAATTATGTGATTTATAATCAACACGCAACTATTCAACTTAAAATTTCAAAAAAACACGAGTAGAGATGGCTTACCTGTAACGATGATATTTCTTACTTATGACTTTGGAGTTGATGTTATTTGAATCCCGCTAACCACAACAAAGTTTTGGGGATGACTCTCCACCCAACCGTAGGTTCAGCTACGCATAATCTTTCTAAAGCTAGCTACCCCCGAGCCCTCAATCAACATACTACGGCCAATGTTTCCTTTGCCTCTCAACACTTTTCTTTAGAAGAATGATCATCTCATTCCATCTTCATTCATTAAATAGAACCAATTGTTCCAAAAATGGAAGGGAATTGGAAATGGATCTGCATGCACACAATCCATGTGTCAAAATGCAACTTTTATTTCTTTGTTTTAAGTTTTACTTAAATCAATATTTCTCTTAATTTAACTCTTTCTTATTTTATTCATTTTTACTTTTTGTTAACCTTACTTATTCTTACTATGTTTATAGTTTATTTCTATATATTTATTTAAAACTTTAGCTTATTATTAACTATTATTATAACTACTTCTCAACATTTTCTTAACATTGTAATTTAAAATAAATCCTTCTAATGAAAAGTTAAGTGACAACTCAACGTGAGAGCTCAATTTATAAAAGAAATCACTTAAATATTAGGTCACATCACAAAGTGTGTTTGTTTTATTAGAAAAATGTTTATAATAACACAATTTAAAAAATTATAATATAAATAATAAATTGTATATTTATAAGAAATAAATTATTAATTATAACAATAAACGTAATTAGAATCGATAAAGAATTAGAATTTACAGCATGGCTATGTAAATATGTAATGAATATATGAAAGAATGTTCTGATTTATGACCCAAATATTGAGGACAAATCAGTTGTTATATTCCATGATCATGTCCACATTTTCCCAATTTCACAAGCTCTCCAGGGTAAACATGAGATGAGTGTCACTATGACATGACTTATCCAAGTTCCAATTAAGGAAGTGGGACCTACAAACTTAACAATTACTAATATCCCACAGGGACTAAATATCACTTAGGAGATGGAAAACCATCCCAATTGATTGATCCCTAAGATGAAACCTTTTTTCTTTGACTTAACACCCCAATTGCACACACAAAAGGGGAAGGGTGTGGTTATGAGGCCCCAACCACACACACAAGCCTTCTTCCATGCTATTATGTTCGAAACCCTGCATTTTTTAGCATGTGATTCTAGAAACTATGCCACCTTTTAAGGCCAACCTCCAAACCACTGCCCAAAATTTCCTATAACTTTTTAGAATGTAATCAAGGGTAATGAAAAATCTATCACATCAAAACTCAAGTAATAACTTGACCTAAATATGTCTAATCCATAACAAAAATTTCATCAAACATATGGAAAACATGTAAGCTACAGGTGATGAATGCATATATGATCATAAATTGATAGCCTTTATCTGAGAATCACCAAGAAGGCTTGAAACTCTTTGTAGCTAATTGTAATAACATTGTCAGTCCATACATCCATCAACCATTCGATAACCTATCAAATCATGACAAGAGCCATAGATAGGATACATCATATAACCAACATAGTAACCATGGCAAGTTAGTCGTAATATCAGTATGATCACCAATACAAGTACTCATAAATCACAGTAGGGAAAATAACTCTTATTAACATATGAAAATGCCAACCAAGTTAGGGGCTTCTATGTACCACCCGACCATATATTAGGCTGAACTAAATCTCTCTTTCAGCCAATCGCCCAAGTGTCATATTCCAAGCATGAATCTAGTATCCCTTGGAATAAACCAAGATGAAACCAACCAAGGCTTCTAGAGGCGAAACCACCTCAACCCTCAACCACAATTATTCCACCTCTACAGTCCGGAGATCACTAACATCAACCATATTGGTCTCTACCCAAGTTTTCCAGAGCTCCAGGAACTAGTAACTCAACCCACAACCTTCCAAAAATTTATAGCTTGTGTTCCAACTGCGGCTACAGGGATTAGTAAATCAACCCACTAAGGGATCTATAGCATTTGTCCCAGCCTATGGCTCCATGAACTAGTAATGCAACCCAAATTTTTCTAGGGCTTCCAGAGTGTTTGTTCCAATCCACAACAATTGGGAATTTGAGCACCAATCAAAAAAATAAGTGGAAAAACCCAAAACACCATCGATATCTAGGAAATGACAAGGAAAGGTTGAAACCATTGTCAATATAGGAAAATATCCATGCTAATGACAAAACATAACCAAGGAATCACATGCATATACCATGCATCCAAAAATAAATAGGGAAATGACACATGCAACCTATTACCTGCAATCCAATCCAACTTTAGTTGTTGGTCCAATTGTCTCCTTATGCTTCCCTTATTTCATTTTCCTTATTTGTCCAATCCAAATGAATTCGCAAGTGCTCCAAGAATTCTCCAATATTTATCTAAGTGTGCAAGAGTGTGAGAGAATGAGAGGTCCAAAACTGAACTGACAAAAGCTAAACCGATAAAAACTTTGAATTGATTCGTTGACTCCCTTTTATCATTGATATATCTATTTTCTTAATTTTCCTTCATTTTTCCTCTAATTACCTTAGCATGAAAATATGTGTCTCTTCACCTTCTTTTTCTCCTATTTTCTTTTATTTTTATAAATAAATGATAATTATTTCATCTCTGTCTTTCCCAATTTCCATATCCACTAATTAATCACAAGTGGTGCCCACTAAAGTGTTTTGCCCAATATTTAGCTTGAAATACATGTCCCGTGACATTGGTATTATTTTGTCTTTATTATCTTTTATTACATGAAACTTTAATATGGAATTGTTACAAATTCCACCTAGCATTTTCAACAAGATCATTTTTTTTTTAATGATACTTCAAAAATTTAATAGCTTTCTTTTCAATAATGATCTTCAAACGCTTTTCTAGCTCTCATGAGATACAAAGATTTTCTTTTAGACTCTCTGCAGAGTCACTTGCACTAATAACAAGTGCATGGTGGAAAAATAGGTGGCATGTCAATTCTAGTCCACAACAAATCCTTCGAAAATGGAAGGCCATGAGTCGACGTCCCTCTGGGTACATGTCAAATTCCTCAATTCTTCTCCTTAATTTTATCAACTATTCCACCAAAATAGATCTTGTCTGGAACAGAGATCCTTTTGCATTTGTATTCCACACTTTGAACTTGCAACATTTATGAACCATTAGCACCAACATATTGTTCTCCCTTTAATTACAGTGCCAACATGCTTGTTTAGAACTCTATTTGAATTGTTGTTTGAATCACTTTATCAATATATTGTTTTATGGGTACAATCGAGGCATGTACCACACATTTACTGGCATATGGGTTCCTCATTAAACCTTGTTATTTTTCAACATTATGTACGTAGAGCTTCAACGCACTTCATTTTGTTTATAAGGTGTCTTCTACCTTTGAAATCTCATCATGTTGATTGGTCTTCCGCATTAATGCACTCACCAATGCATTTGTGACTTAACGCTTTTGTTTAACCGATGAGGACTTTCAATACAGACATGTCAAAGTAATATGAACCTTGCCCTCAGAAAATGTCTCTTCATAGTGCATTTGACATGAGTCGGTTTTGATTTCTCCCTTTACTGCATGGCTTTTATCACATGTCATATGCTTATCATAGAAAACTCACTTTCATTTCCTTGTAATATGAATATTTCAGGCACAGAAAACGTTGGTTAAAATTTTGGAATGAAACATTGTTATGTCTTTTAACTCCATTGCATTGTTTTGAGGCTAATAATTGGCATATGCTCCCTACATCTTTGTTAGCACCCCATGGAACTTGGCAGCCATTTTTTAAAACATCCCTAACTCTTGTGACTCTCAGCGAAACAGAGTTGTTCAGAGGGAAGTGGTTAGGGGAACTATACCTTGGGCATATTTTGATGGGGCATCAGATATCAACAGGAGATGTGGAACTGGTTTGGTTATCTTCTTTCCTTTCGGAAAAATTATAAGAGCTTTTGTTGGCCTTGGCACTGGAACAAACAATTTTGCTGATCTTAAAGCCTTACATCTTATTCTATGCTGGATTTCCTTCTGTAATGAGCGAGAGGCTCAGATTTTTTGTGACTCTTTGCATATAGTAAAGTGGATCAATGGAACGTAACAATGCAGAAACTACATTTTAATTCCTTTGCTTAATGAGATTTACCATCTAAAAAGTTTTTTTACTGAGTTATCTATTTGCCATATTTACAGGGAGCGGAACTCTGAAGCAGACCGCCTTTCTAAAGAAGGCATTGAACAGGCTCTGGGGGCATGGATAGCAGAGGAAGTGGTGAATGGAGTGGCCAAGCCACTTGCTCAACCTAGTTTTGCTCTATGAACGAGCTATTTAGTGTTTCGTTCTCTTTTTTTGTTTCTGTATATAGTTGGTTATCTTTTACTTTAAAACTATCCATCAAACTTTAAGACTGGACCCAGGGTTGTTTTCCTATCAAAGGAGGTTCTGGGTTTTGTCCATTTTTTAAACTGTTTCTGTCTCTGGAAATGTCAGGAAAGTGTTTACTACCTAACACAAAGCTTGAAATAAAAGTGTGCAATGAAATAGTTCTTCTTCAATCTTTGTTTCGTCTGTTTCCTATAAAAGGAATTCGGGAGATTGGAAAACGACGGGAATCTATCTCTAGAGATTTTTGTCCGAACTGTTTTGGTGAATACCTGTGATATATTTACAAATAGTTGAAACTATGTTTTCTCTGCCCACAAAGCGAGAAACAGAAATGCTATTCATATGCTATGTAACTTTCTATATTAATATATGGTTCGATATTTTTCTGTGGAAAAAAAAACACCCCAGGGAACCTTTGGTCTATGGATTCGACCATTCACATTTAGTCTTCGTATCTTTATGAGGTGAAATTATTTTCATGACTTCAAGAAAATGATATATTTATATTTTAAATAATTTCCCCCACCTAGTGGTATATTTTCAGCATATTATCTAATGTTATCCCATGCCTTTTGCTATGTGTCCCAAGCAACTCCATTAAATGCTTTAATGAGAGTGCATTGAGTATGAGTAACATGGTAAGTTGGATCATATATCATGCCCATGTTAAAACATAGATCCAACAAATTTATAGCTTAATAAAAGCCAAAGCCTTATAGTCAATGTGCAAAATGAGTCTTCCTAAAATTTATCTTGATAAGGAGTACATGATGAACTTTGAAAGTATTAAAATAATAAAAGAATGGTTTAAAAGGATACATAAAATAATGGATATATTATTATGTGATCTTTAGTACAAATCAAACAAAATCTATCCAATTGGGAAATTTACGAACCGTCACACCTTTATGGTTAAATTTTTTGCTAGGCTTTATGGAGAATCAAATCTAGAACATTTTAAGTTATAATGGGTTCCCTTGGTTAATGGAATCATAAATCAATCTAAGAGATTCAATTGGGTAGATATATTGTCACAAAAGTTATTAGATTCCATTAAGCTATCACAATCATCCCCACCATGATCTGGCCCAGGTTTTTATGTGTTGACTTATTCAATGGATATTGTAGCAACCTTTATTCCTTTTCCATGGATAAATTGGAACTAGGCTTTCAACGATCAACCCATTCATTATTTTTATTCTATACTCTATGGAATCCAGTCTGAGAATAATTTTTATGATATTTGTGACAATGTCATGCTATATTTACATCAAATCCTATTTGGTAAGTTCCCCCTTAGAATTAGAAAATAAGTACAAGCAAGATTACAAGGTATTGGAGACTAGTTTGTGGAAGAGAATTTATCTTATTTTTTAATTTATGAATGTGAAGTTGGTCCTAATGTGCTACCTAAATTTATTCCTGATATGCTTGTAGTAAGAGAAATAACTTATCACATAACACTCCATGGTATCACAAATTTATTGCACTAAAAATCCAAAAAAGTGTGGCCAACTTTTCCCATTAAAATTGGCTACTTTACTCTTAAGGATAAAGGTCATGCAGTAGTTAAAACAAATGCACTTCAACAAGTTTGGTTACATTCATTTACCTTTTATAGATATGATCCACATGACATTGTTAATGTGCATCTAAAAGTAGAAATGTCTTCAAAAAAACTATATTCATCAAGATCCACTATATGATTTCATTTCTAGAAAAGTTGATTCTCTTGATAAAGTTGTTTTCAGAGTCTTTTATGAGATGAATAGGAGGAAAGAAAAAATGTATAGGTTTCAGATAAAAGACATACTTGTTTTACCTGGAGAAAAGGACTAATTTCTCTAGTATTCTAATAGATGTGTTACGAATAGAAGAAGTCATTAATATTTATTTTATAGACAACATTATTGAATATAAGAGAGTAGAAGGAGAAGGGTAATATAGTTACAAGTTGGGGCGATAAAATGTTTCTTGCGGGTGTTAGTGTCAATATGTTCAGTGATCAAATATGCTCTTTCATTTTACTTTTTAGTGGTCCTAGGTCAAAATTTCATGTTTCAAGTCAGTTCTCAAATAAAATTGTGTTCATTGAATATGTCTAGGTCTAAAATGCTACTCCATTCACTCCATTCATAACCATCATCATTTCAGAGGACATGTCATCCATCAATCATCTAAGGTTTGAGTTCATTCACCACACCTTCATTTAGGTCAGGTTCTAGGTCTCATTTGTTTCACCACCATAAGAGTCAATTATGCCATAAAAGAAAGTGAACAAAATCTCATTTTCACCATACAAGTCATTTTCATAGGCAGTTAAAAAAGAAAGGGAAAAAAGTAAAGAAATCCTCACTTCTCACCATCATACTCCACAGTTTCCATGGGTTGAAGAAAAATAAGCAAATTTGTGCCAACACTACCTATGCTACGCTTCTGGGTGTGTTGCGCAGGCGCTTCGTTTTTGGTGTTTGAGCTCCAAATCAGTTCTCCAAGGTTCAAGACCACTACACAAAGGTTCATACACTTCCTCAACAGTAAGTGGACACCTTCCATACCTCTCTCAAGTCAAAATTCATCAACAAATGAGTGGTTTCCTTCATTAGGTTACCTCCCCTACGTATTGCACGAGTGTTACGCTTTTGGTGTTTTTCATATTTTGTTTGTTTTAGCTAATAAAACCCTAATAAAACTATCTACAACCTTCATATAACCTTCATACACCATACCCTAACATCTCCTATCACTCACAGCCCTATTTTCCATCAATTCCATTAAAACCCTAATTTTCACTACATTTTGGCAAAAAAACTAGTGAAACCTTGTGTTTTGACCTTTTGGGCACCTTTCACATGCCCATTCCCAAAAATTCCACTTGAATTCTATAGCCAAATCATCACCCTTTCTCTCCAATTTTTTAGGGATTTTTCTCTAACTTCCTTCCACTTCATTTTTGTCCCTAAAACCACTCTACCACTATCCCCTATTTTCCTAATTTTCCACCTTCCCTAACCACTACATCAAGCTAGGGATTTCCTTGTTGGAAAACATCATGGAGGGTGAGAAGAAGGTCCATAAGGGAGGTCACCATTCCAAGTGTTATCTCTAAATTGGTACTAATGGGCTGCTCCACCAAACAACTTAGAGAATCCCCAAACCAAATCCTTTGGCTCTGATACCAATTATAAGATTGTGGACTCTGTAACTTACTTGAATCTGAAAACCTGCAGCTGCTATCCTCACACACACACCATCCTTGGTGAGAGATACGCGAAACGACTCCTCGGGTCCTTGACTCGCCTTACAATCTCCTTTATGTGATCTTGGAAAACTGTCCTCAGACAGACGGCCCAGAAGGCTTCAAATTAATTCAAGCAAACTTGTTACACACCAGATTATGCCACAGAGCAGAGCTAAAGAGCTTCTGAACTCTACACGAGCTATTACAACACTGATTTTACTCGCTCACACTCACACTCCAATAACAAACCAAACACACCTATATATACAAAAACATAGAGACTATTGAGAGTCCTTGTCAGGCATTCCTGGCCCAGACGGTGTCTACTCAATATTCTCGGGTACAATAATTGACGCACTAAAAAAAATAAAGATGCCTTACCATGATCCTTTTGGACTGCGATCATGATCCTCTTGTTCACCTGGCTCAAAATCACTGGGGTATTCCGTCGGTGATGACGAGGAATTTTTACTCCTTGTCCGATAAATCCACTCTAAGTACTTAGATTCCCATTCAATCTCATCTTGTGCTTGAGCATCTTGATAGATGTCGACAAAAAGAGTACCTTGGTCTGTGGATTCCTTTGCTTTTCCTTTTTCTGTAGATGCCTTTACCGTAGTGACTCCTTTTCCTTTAGCTGCTTTTGAAGATTCTCCTTTAGATGAATGACCTGTATGCAACTTGACAAGATCTTTAGTGAAAAAAATATTTTGTTGTGGAAACAAATATTTGTCAGTTGATTTTGTCCATTTATTGACATAAGCCATTGGATCAACTTCAATCTCAAGAAAGGAATCTTTTCTGCTTTTCCGAAAACTAGGATCTGATTGGACAGCCAACTCAACACCATCAAGTAATTCTAACTTGAAAATTTGGAACATATTTACCGAGTGTTCAATACAAAATTGGATCCAGAATTTACAGAGATGATTTAACCCATGAATTTCTTGCCAACCCAAATCAAAGCTAACTGCAGAGCAAACGTGGTTGGATAGTAATAAACTGATGAGGCATACTACATCACTTGTCCAGTTACCATGTTTAACATTAATAGTAATCAGTGCTCTTTGGTTGATGATTAATTTGATGGCTTTAATATTATGCTGGAAATGTTCTAAAGCCTTTATCAAACTAAGTTTGTCCTGAAGCTTTAACTGATTAAATTCTTTCAACCATGAAGAAATTTTCTTGACTTCTTCTATATTATCGGCTAGCACTGACTCATCAAATTTCTCTGGACCATAAATTTGTGCAAATGGATTGGGCACTATTGGATTTTTTATTTCTATGCTTTGATAATCCCATGGAGTTGAAAAAGTTCTTAAATACTGTAAGGATCTCTCAATGCATTGAGTTGTTCTGACCTGGGGCTTTTTTGGGCAGAGACCATTGTAAATCTCCCAATCAACAAAAGATTCATATATCTCATACTGAGGGAAAGTATCTGTACTTGCAAAATATTCATTATTGCTCTGGAGATAAGCGGCTTCTATTTCTTCAAATAAATCTGGGATTTGCAGAGATATGAGAAATTTTTCAACTTTGTCATGCATATTGATCTCATCAATATCAAGCATTTTTGCAGTGGTATAGATGGCAAAAGAAAAATCAACTGCACCAATCAACTGATAATAATTCAACCTCTTAATATAGTTACAAGTTGGGGCGATAAAATGTTTCTTGCGGGTGTTAGTGTCAATATGTTCAGTGATCAAATATGCTCTTTCATTTTACTTTTTAGTGGTCCTAGGTCAAAATTTCATGTTTCAAGTCAGTTCTCAAATAAAATTGTGTTCATTGAATATGTCTAGGTCTAAAATGCTACTCCATTCACTCCATTCATAACCATCATCATTTCAGAGGACATGTCATCCATCAATCATCTAAGGTTTGAGTTCATTCACCACACCTTCATTTAGGTCAGGTTCTAGGTCTCATTTGTTTCACCACCATAAGAGTCAATTATGCCATAAAAGAAAGTGAACAAAATCTCATTTTCACCATACAAGTCATTTTCATAGGCAGTTAAAAAAGAAAGGGAAAAAAGTAAAGAAATCCTCACTTCTCACCATCATACTCCACAGTTTCCATGGGTTGAAGAAAAATAAGCAAATTTGTGCCAACACTACCTATGCTACGCTTCTGGGTGTGTTGCGCAGGCGCTTCGTTTTTGGTGTTTGAGCTCCAAATCAGTTCTCCAAGGTTCAAGACCACTACACAAAGGTTCATACACTTCCTCAACAGTAAGTGGACACCTTCCATACCTCTCTCAAGTCAAAATTCATCAACAAATGAGTGGTTTCCTTCATTAGGTTACCTCCCCTACGTATTGCACGAGTGTTACGCTTTTGGTGTTTTTCATATTTTGTTTGTTTTAGCTAATAAAACCCTAATAAAACTATCTACAACCTTCATATAACCTTCATACACCATACCCTAACATCTCCTATCACTCACAGCCCTATTTTCCATCAATTCCATTAAAACCCTAATTTTCACTACATTTTGGCAAAAAAACTAGTGAAACCTTGTGTTTTGACCTTTTGGGCACCTTTCACATGCCCATTCCCAAAAATTCCACTTGAATTCTATAGCCAAATCATCACCCTTTCTCTCCAATTTTTTAGGGATTTTTCTCTAACTTCCTTCCACTTCATTTTTGTCCCTAAACCACTCTGCTGCTATCCCCTATGATCCTAATTTTCCATAACCCTAACCACTACATCAAGCTAGGGATTTGTGTTTGAAGCTTGTCATGGAGGGTGAAAGAAGGTCCATGAAAATTATATTCAAGTATCTCTAAATTGGTACTAATGGGTTTTGCTCCACCAAACAACTTAGAGTAACTCTTTCAAACCTCCTTTGGCTCGGTACCCAATTATAAGATTGTGGACTCTGTAACTTACTTGAATCTGAAATCCGGCTGCTGCTATCCTCACACACACACCATCCTTGGTGAGAGATACGCGAAACGACTCCTCAGGTCCTTGACTCGCCTTACAATCTCCTTTACGTGATCTTGGAAAACTGTCCTCAGACAGGCGGCCCAGAAGGCTTCAAATTAATTCAAGCAAAATGTTACACACCATATTATGCCACAGAGCAGAGCTAAAGAGCTTCTGAACTCTACATAGGCTATTAAAATACTGACTCGCTCACACTCACACTCATACTCACCTTTATCCCCTAAACAAACTAAAAACAGCTATATATACAAAAGCTTGAGACTATTGAGGGTCCTTGTCAGGCATTCCTGGCCCAGATGGTGTCTGCTCAATATTATTGAGTACAATAATGGAAGCACTAAAAAGTAAAGATGCCCTTACCATGATCCTTTTGGACTTCAATCATTATCCTCTTGTTCACCTGGTTCAAAATCACTGGGGTATTCCGTCGGTGATGACGAAGAATTTGTACTCCTTGTCCGATAAAGCCATTCTAAGTACTTAGATTCCCATTCACTCTCATCCTGTGCTTGAGCATCTTGATAGATGTCGAAAAAAAGAGTACCTTGGTCTGTGGATTCCTTTGCTTTTCCTTTTTCTGTAGATGCCTTTACCGTAGCGACTCCTTTTCCTTTAGCTGCTTTTGAAGATTCTCCTTTAGATGAATGACCTGTATGCAACTTGACAAGATCTTTAGTGACAAAAATATTCTGTTGCGGAAACAGATATTTTTCAGTTGATTTTGTCCATTTATTGACATAAGCCATTGGATCAACTTCAATCTCAAGAAAGGAATCTTTTCTTCTTTTCCGAAAACTAGGATCTGATTGGACTGCCAATTCAGCACCGTCAAGTAATTCTAACTTGAAAATCTGGAACATATTTACAGAGTGTTCAATACAAAGTGGATCCCGAAAAATTTACGAAGGATGATTTAACCATGAATTCTTGCCAACCCAAATCAAAGCTAAAACTGACTGCTGAGCAAACGTAGTTGGATAATAATAAGCGATAGAGCATACTACATCACTTGTCCAGTTACCATGTTTAACATTAATAGTAATCAGTGCTCTTTGGTTGATGATTAATTTGATGGCTTTAATATTATGCTGGAAATGTTCTAAAGCCTTTATCAAACTAAGTTTGTCCTGAAGCTTTAACTGATTAAATTCTTTCAACCATGAAGAAATTTTCTTGACTTCTTCTATATTATCGGCTAGCACTGACTCATCAAATTTCTCTGGACCATAAATTTGTGCAAATGGATTGGGCACTATTGGATTTTTTATTTCTATGCTTTGATAATCCCATGGAGTTGAAAAAGTTCTTAAATACTGTAAGGATCTCTCAATGCATTGAGTTGTTCTGACCTGGGGCTTTTTTGGGCAGAGACCATTGTAAATCTCCCAATCAACAAAAGATTCATATATCTCATACTGAGGGAAAGTATCTGTACTTGCAAAATATTCATTATTGCTCTGGAGATAAGCGGCTTCTATTTCTTCAAATAAATCTGGGATTTGCAGAGATATGAGAAATTTTTCAACTTTGTCATGCATATTGATCTCATCAATATCAAGCATTTTTGCAGTGGTATAGATGGCAAAAGAAAAATCAACTGCACCAATCAACTGATAATAATTCAACCTCTTGAGAGTTTCTATCATTTCATCTGTAAACAATCGAGACCAATAATCATCCAGAGTTTTGAAATATATTTTGACCTTCATATTAGGTAAAGGGTAAACCTTAACCAATTCTTCATCTAAGCCCAAAATTACTCCAACATTCTTTGACTGCCAGGCTTGGCAGCGTTGAATCCATTGATTTCTCCTCATTCGAAAACCAACGATCTTTATGATTTGTTGAGCAACATCTTCAAGAACTAATTCTAAAATGTGAAAAAGTTTAACAAAAGTTTGAAAATTATCATCTGATGGTGTTTTACCTGGAAGCTCAAAAAGATCTGTTCTTCTGCTAGGTCCTGAGAAAGTATGCATCTTATTCATGTCTCTTGTGAGAGAATCTGCCAGATAATTTGAAATTCCTGGAATCCATTCAACATCAAATTCGTACATTTGGAACCATATCTGCCATGCCAACAATCTACCTCTAGCTAACTGTCTAGAGATTTTAGCAGATAGAAAATGTGTAAAATTCATAGAATCTGTTCTGATTAAAAACATTGCAGGAGCTAGATAAACTTCAAATTTTTAAATTCCATTGAATATTGCAAGTGTTTCTTTTTCTGCTGCAAAATATCCTTTCTGATGTGGCAAAAACTCACCTGATGCATATGCACACAATTCTTCTTCACCTGATTCTTGCTTCTCAAATAATGCTGCTGCCCAAAAAGAATCAGAAGCATCAGTCTGTAAAATTAGAAATCCATTGCCAGGAGGCTTAAGTTGTGGTAAATGCTTACATTCTTCTTTCAACAATTTTACCGCATCTATAGCCTCAAGGGACCATCCTGAATGCAAATGCTGCCTTATTGGGGTTGTTTTCTCTGATAACCATGGAATGTATTTATGAATATAATTCAACACACCAAGAAACCATTGAATCATTTTTGTTTCAGAGAGTTTATCTGGAAACTCAGACAATTTTATCAATACATGCGGCTGCATTTGTATCTTTCCTTCATTCACATGAATGCCTAAAAAATCAATACTATTCTGAAACAAAACCATCTTCTTTTCTGAAAGAACAATACCATGCTGTCGAACTTCATCTAAAAAGATATTTAGATGTTGGAGATGGCTTTCTAGATTTGCACTATGGATTAAAATATCATCAATATATACACAAATGAAGTCATACTTGCCAAAAATATAATCCATACGCCTTTGAAAGAATGCAGGTGCATTCTTCAAGCCAAAAGGTACTAATTTCCATTGAAAAAATCTAGCAGGGCATGTGAAAGCAGTCTTGTGTCGATCTTCGGCTCTTATCTGGATCTAATAATAACCTGACTTCATATCAAACTTGCTAAAGATTTTGCTGTTTTGAATCTTCTGCATTATTGTCTCTTGTCTTGGTAATGGGTAATTAAAGCTTTTAGTGATAACATTGAGAGGCTTATAATTAATTACCATTCTATATTTTCCTCGAATTATCTCAGAATGATTCCTAACTAGAAAAGCTGAGCAAGAGTAATGAGACTCACTTGGTTCAATTAACGGAAGTTGCAAAAGTTCATCTATCTGCTTTCTGATTTCTTTTTCATCTGATGGGGTGCAAGGAATTAACTTACCTTTGACACCATTATCATGGAGAGTGATTATTTCCTGCTGTGGACTCTCAACTGACCAGAACACTTGGGGATTCTCAAAGCAATTCTTCAACAATTCATCATATATTTGTAACTGCTCTTGGGACCAATCAGGATTTACATGTGCCTTCTGCTTGGTTTTCTTTTGAGCTCTGTCTTCATATAATTGGAGAACCTCTATCCAATTATTAGAATCTTTTTCAGGTCTTCTAGTTCCAGCTTTCTTTTAGCTATTTTGTTTTTGTGCCTCTGAATTAGCCAAGGTAAGTCGTGGAACAGAAATGGCACTTTTATTTATATTAAGAATCAGTTTATCCTCACTGATTGTCACTGGAAGGACTGATGAAAGAAAAGGCGTCCCTAATGATAAACTGGTTGAAGTATCATAATATTGAACGGCTGAAATTTTGACAATTTTCCCTCCAACTTTTAAAGAAATATTATCAGCATAATGAGTTAGAGAGACAGAACCTCCAATAGTTTCTAAAACCAAAATATGATTAAGAGGTTTCCAAAGGCCCTTAAAAAGAGAAGGACGAGCCAAATTGTTAGAGCCACCAGTATCTATAAAGGCATGTACAGCAACCCAGTCTTGACGAACTTGAACTTCCACAGGGATATACAGAAGATTGTTTGTTTTAACAATATTTTTCAAAAAATATGATTCTTCAGGAATGGATACAGGGATTATTGATGATGGGGAAACATTTTTGGGATATGGACAAAACGAAGTGAAGGGAGGAAGAGAAGAAGACAGAGGAATGCTAGGAGGTGGAATGGAGACAGACTGACTATCTACAACAGAAGAAGGTGTAAGAGAAACAATGTCATCATCAAAATCAGAAGTTTCAGAAGTAGACTCATCTTCATATTCATCACTATAATGCAATTCATCTTCTTCATCACAATCTGAATCATAGCAGCGATTCATCTTTTGATATAGTTCAGGAATATCATCAAGATCTGACAAAGAGGCATCGGTTAAAATATATACTTCTGAAACATCATCTTGTGAATCAACCATGGACCAATTATCAACAAATTCTTCAATATCAACACAAGCTTTGAGTTTATTTGAGGAGCTCTTTGGACATTTCTTTGCAAAATGACCTTCATGTTTACAGATAAAACAAGCATTACTTTTGGGAGACTGTCTACGTTTCTTCAGATATCTGTATTTTTTAAAAGGTCTTTTGGGATGAGCTACTCGTTTAGGTCTGTATTTTCCATATTTTCTAGATCTCCTCTTCTTGAACGGGATCCAAGGTAAAACAGATCTACAGACATCTAAACCAGGGGAAAACTCAGAAGCTTTCTTCTGCCAGCATAAATATTTGACCTTTTCTGAACATCTAAACAAAATATCAATCCAATAGATTTGGTCAATGCTTTTATTCTGGACTTCCAGATCTTTAAGAATTAGGTCTCCTAAATTTCCTGGCAGCTTTGACAAAAATGACACTTTTTGAACTGAATCGTTACTGAGATTGGCTTTAAAGACTTTACTCATATAATCATTTCCAAACTGTTGGAGAAACTTGACATCTTTTAGCTCCATACGAGCTAAATCTGTTATGAGTTGCTTCTTCTGATCAACAGGTTCTGGAACAAATTGATTTTTTAACAATAGTTCTAAAGTGGCTAGACTAGCATTACAAACATTCATTCTTTCTTCAGCAGTTGGGGTCATCCACCAATCATAAACAATGCCAGCCATTCTTTTTTCAGCAAGATAGAAAATAGCTTCATTGTTTAATTTAGAAATGACTTGCATTTGATATAATGCACCAATCCAAATGCGAATTGATTCAGCAGGATTTGAGGATTTTTCTAAATCTAAAACATAACCAGTAGAACTGGTTGCAAATAGATCTTCTTCTACTCTGGGATACTTGGTTTGTTCTCTGAAAACATGGGCCTTTTGCAAGGAAGGCAAGATAAAAGATGGAAATTTTTTAGCTGCATCTTCAAGAGTAGCCAATTCACTTTTTGATTTATGAATTTTAATTGTCTGGGCAGACTCTAAAGCTTTTTCAGAGAAAATATTTTTAGCAGGTGGAATTTCTTTACCCTTTTCGGCTGCTTGAGCACTTGATTCTATTCCACTGTCTTCAATTTCTTCAAATTCCCAGTAATTTGGAGTATCCATAGAGAAACGTGGGATTCTAGATTCTCTTTTTCTCCTTTCTTTTTCTTTCTTTCTTCTAGCTTTTTCTTCTTTCCGCTGCTTATCTGCTTGCTGTTCTTCATGAAGCAGTCTTAGATTAGCTAGAATTTCTTCTGATTGAGAACCTAAATCATCTAATACTTCTTCAGCATGTGAGCACCATGTAGTTAAATAATTTCTCAATTGGTAAACTTCATCAAGATCTTTAGTTTTATTAACACTATGTTCTATTAAAGGTGCACAGTCAGCTCTAGTAGTTGGTTGTTTTGACATAGAAGAAGTAGTGCAGAATTTAGTCTTTGGAGGCCATTTGCCACCTTTTACAAAACGATGGTTTGCATACTACCACTCTTCTTGCGGTTGAGAAAAAATATGAGAAATACGATGCATCTTCTGTACAGGAAGGAAAGGTTTATTTTCAGGTATGTACAATTCATTTGAACCGATTTCAGGTTCGGAAGAAAAGACTTCAGAAATGGGTGAAACATTCACTTTGTTTGAGGAAGACGATTCACTTTGATTTACAGGCACTACATATCGTCTGGGTTTGAACAGAGGTCTTGGAATCTCTGGCTTAGGAGGGATTAACTTAACACGACCATCAGCAATAGCAATTCTTTTCATTTTCGACTCAGGTCTCTTTGCATCAGCGAGAGACTTATACTGGAAATACCAATCACTAGGAATTTCTTTAGGACTGTATATGGCTCCCTCAACTTGAGCATTAGACAGACCAACTGTAACACAATCTTTGAGTACAGGCTGCTTTAGTTTAGGATGTGCAGTATTAGTCAACTGGAACAAGGTTTGGATTATCACAGACAAATATTCACTGTCATCTATCAAACTAAGTCCTTGGACTCCAGTCATTAGCTTCCAACAATATTGCAGATGAGGATCAGTGAGACTAGTAGCATAGTCAGGATAGATGGTTCCATATTGACAACCAGTCGACAAATTTCCCATTATAGTTCCTATACGGGCATGGTCATAAGTCTGATGATGGGTATCAAATACTTCAGCTATGCAAGGGGTATTGATACCATGACAGAAAAAAGGAGCAAGACCAATACGAATTCCACCAAAATGAAGATAATTATATTTTTTATCAGCCACATAGTGTCTAAACTTTTTGATATCATCTTTGGAAAACAAGTTTAAAGAGACAATCTGAACAGATGGACCAGAAATTTTGATAGTCACCTCCACTTCTTTTAAAAATGATTTTGACTTAAAGAGAAAAGTTACGGGCAATTTATAAATATCTGTAGCATGCAGAGACAGGGGATTCCAAGTTTCAGGATGTTCAATGATTTCATGATCTACATCAATTTCTTCAGAGCGAGAAGTAACTTCATTAACGATTTTGCGATCAATACTTGAGAAGGTACGTAAAAGATTAGCCATAACAGAATCAGAAACAAGGCTTCGATACCAATTATAAGATTGTGGACTCTATAACTTACTTGAATCTGAAAACCTGCAGCTGCTATCCTCACACACACACCATCCTTGGTGAGAGATACGTGAAACGACTCCTCATCTTTTGACTAAGGATTAGCCTCTTTAGCGTCAAAGGGCTCTCTCAATTTAATTATTGATTTTATCAATTAGGTTTCAAATCAGATGGATAAATATATGACAAGTGTCTTAGTGTATTTGATTATAGGTGAAAAATGAATAGGTTTCACTACCATTGGACTCATGGAGTCAGTATGAAGGAATTCAGTGACAAAAGAATCTCCTTGTGGAAACTGAGGCTTTTACTGTTTCAATGAAAAGATAATACTAACATAGAAAATATTCAATAACTCAATGTCAAAAGGAAGTCATAGCATGAGGGCATGATTTCTGAGTAATTCCATATCAATATATTCGAAAAATATATTAAGGAAACATAATACATCAACTCATTGCAACAGTCAAAGAATCTCAGGTGAAGCAAAAATCACCATCACTGTACATTACTGATATTCCAAAATTTACAATAGTAGTAGTCTCAAATGACATTCTCCAACCCTTTCTCATTTGATTTTCTGTCTATTAATAGAATTTTCTTGCTTAGATTGGATCTTCCGAGTTGACTAGATCATCGAACCATAATCTTAACACCTATCTTAACCATAAACTACATTCTTGGAACTGGAAAAGACACCTAATCTCTTAAGACTTATACTTCTAATAGGACTCTCCCTTTCATTTATACATTCATTTTCTGCAGTAATGGGATAATTACATTGATAATAATCAGGTGCTCGAGTGGCACTCACCATCATTAAGACATAAATTTACCCACTATATTTAGGAACAAACACTCCTACTTTTTAGGAAAAGATAAACATAGCTTTGATCATTGTCCTCATGTTGAGCTGGATAGGTGACAGTCTTTTCGAGTAGTGAATCTTTGCTATGGTGGCCCATTGTCATCTTGAATATCTCCACGTTGTGGGTTGGTCTTCAAAACACTTTTCAAACCTCCAAATACAATTAAAAAAACTCCAATGCAAAAACAGAGTACCCTTAGGCAGTTTCGTAGCGTAGTTCAGTAGCATATTTATTTCAGCCATCCAAACTCATTTTTTTCTTCTTCTTATGATCAAGACATGTTTTCTAAACAATATGGGATAAATACAACACTTTCCCTCCTTTGATTTATGGAAAAAATTATTTTTGTGGTAAAAAACCACCCTACAGGGATTTCATACCAAAATCCAACCTTCGAGCTTGGGCTTCGCTACGAAATTCCCTAATTGGCTGAAAACACAAATTTTCCATTTTTCTTCAAAATTTCAATTTCCAAACCAAAAATAATGTTTCCTGCATGTTGTAAAATTAATCAAAAATGTTTAGGTCAACCCCTCAAACTTTGGGCACTTCATCCTTAGCATTAGCAGGATGTAATTCTTCACGTTCATTTATCACTTTAATTTTCAGCCCTCTTTTCTTGAGTTCTTCTTGAATCATTTCCATTTGGTCCTCTAGCTCTTTAACCTACTCTTTAAGCCTTTTCCTCTCAAACTATAACCATATGTTTCTTTTTCAATTTTACTTCACCACTTTCCTCAAAGGAAGAGTTCTTTTTAGCAGGTTTTTGGCATTTGACAGTGATTTGTCATATTTCTCTAATTGATCCTTCATTTCTTTTTCAAATTCTACCATTAGTTGTTTGTCTACCTTGGCCTCTTTTAGTTCCAATTTGACTTCAATGACTTCTTCTCTGGCCTCTCTTAACTGCTCCTGCAATATTTCTACTTCAGTTTTTTCCACCACTTTCTCCTTTCCTTTGCGCAAAAACCTCTTTTGTTGCTGGAGATAGGTCTATGATGTTTTCTATGATAGGCTGCTTGTATTTGTCAATATTTTCTGTCATCTTACTTTCCATGGCACCTTTTGCAAGTTGTAACCTAGTCAGTGGTTTCCTTGGCTGGAATACAAAACCAACATCTTCTCCTGCAAAATATAATTTTTTGACAAACTTACGTTTCTGCTTATTTCTTTTTTCCCCTTCAATGTCCTCTGCTTCGACAATTGGAGTTTCTTCAATGTCTATTTCTTGGAGGATATCTTCAAGATTTCCTTTGGAAATGGTTTCGCACCTACTTATCCTCCTGCTACCATGTTTGCTAATTTTTTTTTTGTGACTTGCAGGTGATGGTTGTGGGATATCTTCCTTTGGTATAGGTTTAGCTTCAACATCCATTGGCTCCACAATAGGCTCTCCCCCTTCTTCATTATCATCTTCTATCACAGCTGGAGATGAAGCAATTTTTGGCGTTGAAATATTCTTAGGTGTCATTGAGTCTACTTCATATCCACTGAGAAAAAGAAAAGATTCCCAATCTCTGTTTAATTTCTTTAATTCCTCCATCACTAAGAGTTTAATTAGGTCATGGTGGAAAATTGATGTCTCGCTGCCTTTAGCCCTGGCTTGGACCTTATCAGACATATTCCCCAAACTCCTAAACAAAAAGAAAGGCAAATCAAGGGGCTTCTTACCAGTGAAATGTAAAAGGAGCCTGAAATGATATAGGTAGGCCATATGAAACCTCCCCTCACAGGTAAAATACTTCTAGACCACAAACAGCAACTTAGAATAGTTCTCTTTCATATAACTCCTAGGAATGCCACTTTCCATGTCAGCTCCGATGTGCTCTGGTTTGAAAAAAATTTCACAGCTCTGCATTTTCAATTTGTTAACTTTGGACCATTCTTCACCTCCTCTTAGTATCTCGGTAGCCTCAGAAATAATATCAAGTGCTACTGTGAAATTTAAAACCCCTGCCTTTGAGGTTGTCCTTGTGAAATTAGCTGCAAAATATTTAGATGTCTGAACATGAAAAACCTGAAGCTTCTGACAGAATTGCAGACAACCAACATTTCTAAAATCATCCATGAAACTGGGGTATTCATTCAATAATTTTAAGTCCATAGGCTTGTATCTCACACAAGAACCTCCTTTATTCACCTTCTTCTTCATTGTCATTCTTCTTTATAACCTCTTTGTTTCTTTAGTCATGACACCTGCAGATGAACAAAACTAGACAACAAGTTGTTTGCGCTGTGAATCAGCTCTTCAAGGATGACATTGTGTTGCTACATGCAAGACTTGAACAATGAACGACAGAGAGATTTTAGAGGTGAAATTTAAATTGCAATTCAATAACTTGGGATAATGATGACAAATGTGAACATAAAGGGTAATGATGAATGAAATAACGATCTTGCATGCTTAGGTGATCATGGTAACTAATTTTGTGACCTCAACTTTACTCTTGGCCATCGAAAACTTGACACCTCACCACACTCTGTCTTTTCTGCAAAAAAACACAATTCCATAGCAAATACAGTTAAGAACTTGGCAGATTCACTACGAAATTTTCAGGTGATTTTGTAGCGAAATCCACTATTCTACAGTTGTATTCACTATCGAATGATGGAAAAATAGACAAGTGGCTTATGTTTGATTTGAGGGCATGGATGTGAAAACTAAATGAAATTGAGTGGATTTCACTAACATGACATGACTCATGGTGGGTTTTAGACTTTGGATAAAGCTTATTACATGTGACTTTTCATAAATTTCATGAATCAAACTATGAAAACAATATGAAACTTAGGTGAGTGATGAGAATGACCCGATCAATGTAATTTTGAAAAATTATGAGTGATAACACCAGGTTTGAGCCAAATCGTACCCATGGCATCATTTTTAGAGATTCGTGAACAAGTTATGGCTTACATTGCACACATCGACAGTTTGGCTTCAAAATCAGTTTCTGAAGTAAGGGAGATGAATTTTACAAAAGTGAAAGCATTTTTTGTCAATAATAGGCAAAATAACAAAAACCTCCTTCATTTTATGCATAATTTTTATGGTTTCAGAGAAATGATCAAAGTAAATTTGCTCCAGGTCATTTTCTGCGCTTTTGGACAAATTGTCTTCAAATCAAATTTTCAGGGGTTTGGAGCAGGGGTTGGCAGTGCTTTATACTCAATTTTGTATCGAACATCCTAAGATTTACAACCATACCACTTTCATCCCAAAAATCCTCTGGGAAGTCCTCCAAACTCCCTCTAAAATTTGGCGCTACGCTTTTGCTCGGAGTGCACTATGCTTCTACAAATTTTGAGTGATCAACTTCAAACTTGACTTCTGAGAAAATGGGAAATTATTCTGAGAAAATGGAGGAATTTATGTTCATAACATGCCAAAGAACAAAAACCTCTCTCATTTTTGCAAAAAACGTTATGTTAGAGAGATATTGATCCATCTTTAAGCCCTATTTTTGCAGATTTTTGGCAATTCCCTTGTTACGCTTTTGTGCCTCCCTTGCTACGCTTTTGGTCATAGTTGTTACGCTTTTGGCCTTAGTTGTTACACTTATGTCAATGTTGTTACGCTTCTAGAGAAGAGACATTTTTGGTTGTTTGTCTTGAAAAACCTCCAAACCATCTCACTACTTGGCTCCATTACCTTATACAACTCTCATAAATGGTAAATCTCATCTCCCATGCTCTCTTGTGGTTAAATTTGTGAGTGTTAACACATTTTCATGCTCATTTTTTTTTCTTCATATTGTCACTTGTCTATGGTATAAAAAAAATTCATTTGACAAACACTAACCTGCCTCACCTACCTAAAACCCTAACCCTAGTACCTAAAACCCCAACTCATATATCTCATATGCAATATCCCCACCTTTCCTATCATCTACACCATCCCTAACATGTCAAATTGAAGAAAACCCTAGATTCTAGCTATTTCAAAGTGAAAAAACTTGAAATTTCCTATGTTTGCTAGATTTTGCCACCCTCCACACATCCATTTATCCTCATTCCACTTTCATTATGGAGTTACGATGCTACTCTATGCACTGAATTTTTCTTATAATTTTTTCTCAACTCCATGACCCTCATTTCACCTTATGAAATTACCCCACCTCTACACTAGCTATTCTCAAAGTCAAACATTGGGAATTTCTTGTGTTTTCATAATTTTTATACCTCGCTCGCACTCATTTTACCTCATTCCACCGACAACTTGGAGCTAACATACAACCCAATCCACTCATTTTTTTTTATAATTTTTCTCAGCTCCAGGATCATTCATCTCATCCTTTAAACTCACACTTTCCTACACTCTGTTAATTTTTCTAGATTTTCATACATTCACCCATCTCATCAAAACTCTAGGGTTTTCATCATTCCAGTGACAAAAAAATGGAAAGTGACAAGAAACGTTTCAAGGGAGGGCGCCAACTCAGGCTAGAACCCTTCAGAATGCATGAAATAAATGCCTTGCCATTAGTTAGAAGATGCTTTAAGAGGGTTGAATGTTTGAGATTTTGTGAAAATCTCATGGAAGAGAGGTATCTTATTCAATTAACCAGCCTATTTTCTATAAGATTCGTCATGGCAAAGGTCACTATTGCAGGTGTAAAGATTAACCTATCAGCAGACCTAATTTCTTCAGCAACAAGTATTCCTTGTCATGGAGAGAAGTGGTTCAAGGGCATGGACTTAGACATTGAAGAGTATAAACAATTTCTCAACCCTCATGCTAGAAAGGAACCACATGTTAAGTCCTTGGTTGTTTATCCCATCACTTACAGGTGCCATAGCACCAATTTTGAGAATTTTTGATCAATTTTGGTATTTTTTGTGATTTTTTAAAAATTCTAGAAATTCCTCATTGCATAAGGGTAACAAAATTTTGTTACTATTATTTAGGGGGCATCCAAATGATGATTTATTTACATGTATAGATTTTTTTTTATGAGTAAGTCACAGATCAGGAACCCCCATGGCATGACAAGCTGTAATTTTGGAGAAAAATCTCAAACACCACTCATTTTTCATGTTTCTGCTGCCTTTTTAGAGCCTCTGTTATGCTTTTGGAGTAACCTTGGGAGAATGGATTTTTGAAGGCCTTCCCATGGGTAATTTTGCAAAATTCAATATATTCTAGAGACTAGACGCAGGGCTAGTTGACCATTCTTTCAGAAGTGGATTTGGACTCTTAAAAGTGCCTCCAAAGTTCTATTACGCTTCTACAAATTTGTGTTACCCTTCTATCAGAAATGTCACAAATCAGCATTGGATTCCTCATTACACTTGTCAAACTCAAAAATGGTCACGAATTCAAGGTTTTATTGCCCTATGAGTTAGCATTAGAATTATTGAGTTGGTGTTTGCCTCCTATCATGAGGGAATATGTAATTAATGTAAGGGACAAACATTCCTAGTTCGTAGCTAAAATTCAAGGAATAGAATCTAGGAAATGGCTCATCTTATGTACTTATGATCCATTTTGGATGGGATTTCGACCTGATGAGGTGTCATAGTACATATTTTCTATAAGCAGACTCTCTTTAGTCTTTTTGTGGGTTGGATAGTCTTATTTTGCAATGGAGCTTTTGTAATCATCATTTTGGAATGAAATCAAAGACAGATTTGCAGAAATTGTGTTGAGAATCTTATGGTATGCATTGGAGCATTTTTTCTTCTTATGTATCTTTATCTATTAATGCTAAATGATATATCTTATTATTTCAAATACATATTTCCCTATGTTTATCTTGTAATTTTATAAGCAGAAATCATGTATGTTCATGCTCTGTTTTAGACAATATTTACATGATATGTCTATTCACTTCTAAATGAATGAATTCACCTCAGTGCTCATCCAGACTCTCTCTTACTTCATCCTATACTCAATGACCAATTAATCATGCTTTCAAACTACCTATCTAGCCTCACACATTCTCTGCAAATTACCTTGAAATTCATACATAAAAACCCTAGACCTAGCCTTCTCAATGACCTTTCTATCCAGCAATTAAAACATAAAAAAAAATCCTATTTACTCAGCTTACATATCTAGACTAAGATCAATATATATTTAGCCAATTCATTGACTGCAAAGTGAGAACGAGAGAGCCCTCTCTTGTCCTAGTAGCACTAGCTACTTGACCTATATCCTGATCTTTGGTTACCTCCTTCAATTCCATTCACAACCTTAGGAAACAGGGGGAGTGATAACAGCGGGAGGAATTGAAATCCTAGAGATGGCGATGGGTTTCAAACGTTGGTCAACAAGGGACCGCTACTGGTGAACCATGGCAGGTGCTTGACAGTGGCATCTAGTATCATTGTCAGAGTACAGAGGACATGTGGGCGCATCTCTGTCATGCATGGCATTCATTGGAATTGAGGACAGAGGAAACGGGGGTTTAGGCCATTAGGAGAATGGAGTTTTGGATTTAAGTTACCTCTAATCTCGCTGCCCTCTGGAGAAACCAGCGCACACCTGTAGGTATTGTCTTGTTTTACCATTTTCAGGGGAAGTTTTTACATGTGAACAGTAGGAGTAACCATGGTTAAAGAACGATAATCCATTGATCTTGATCCCGAACCAAGAGACATCCTAATGGTCTGGGGGTTGGATGTCTCAGAGTGGAACATTGAAAAATATATCCATCCAAGTGGGAATGCAGGAGCGAAGTTTCGAGGCTTGGGAAAGGTATGGGGGAAAGGAAAAGATCTAGGGTTGTTTGAGGAAATTTTTCTCAGCATGGGCCATGGAACATGGTCTGTGGAGAAAATCCCAAATACGTAATAGGTATTTACACCACCAGTGTCAGAGAGACCTGCAGACGAAGCGAAAGGAATCCAAGTAAGTAACCTTTCGACCTGTGTGCTTAAAAATCTAGTCTTTTCGAGAGGGCTTGAAGACATTATGGCCCATTATGGGTTCAAAGGAAATGAGGGATTGAATTCCTTCCTGATTGAGGACCAAGGGCAGTTAGAATAGATCAGGTGGATACGCTTGGATTTCTCTATAACTTACAAGAGCCTTTTACAAACAAGGGAAAGGGTTCCACTAAAAGAAGGGTTCATAATTTGGGGTGATGCAGCAGCAGAAAAATGAACGGAGGTAGTCAGGAGGGTTATGTTATACACGGGGTTAGCAGAGGCGAATAGAAGTGAACAAAGTGGAGGGCACTTTTACACGATACATGCAGAGGAACAAGAGGCTGATTTTGGTGTGCGCCCAAAAGCGGTGATGATTTCTTGCGTGGGGGGATGGAAGGGCCAGCAGGAGATTTTTTCCCCCATTCAAATATACCAAGCTCGGTGGAAGGGCAGTCAGGGTCGCTCTTCACAGGAGGCTCCAATGTGAAAGAAACAGCACCTGGGCTTAGGGAAGGAGGAGGGAATGGGAATGTAGGGGTCAAGAGAAATAAAAGTAAGTTGATTAAGAGGAAGGAGATAAACCCTAGTCTGGTTTTGGGTGTATATATTCAAATCGACGAGGTGATGGAGGCGGCAGAAACCACGCTAGCCGGAAGGGCAAAGGGTAAAAAATGCTCAGCTAACTATATCAAGGAGTGGACATCATCATCTTAGAAATAGGCCCCTGAGGAACAGTTTGAGGTTTCAACCCAAGCTCGAGGATGGTTTATTATTAAATTCAATTAGAGTGGAACCCTAGAATGGGGATTGAAACGTAATTGGTGCTTCAGCAAATGCCCAATTCTCTTCAAAAAAAGGAATTCGTTATTTGATGCTAAACATGAAAAGGTGGAGGAGACTCTGGTATGGGTGAAACTTCCAAGTTTTCCTGTTCCGTTCTGGATGGAATCAGTGTCTAGAGAAATTGGGAATACACTGGGATAGTTTCTGGAAGTTGACATGTCGTTCTAGCAAATGATGGATAAAATTATAGGTAGAATATTGGTATGCTTGAACCCAAGGGAAGGATTGGTAGAGGAAATTCATATGAAATACAAGGAATTATCTTACACATAAATGATTGATTACGAGCATCTTCCTTTTTGATGCTACCGATGCCACAAGTGTGGGAACCTAGCTAGAGAGTGCCCTCCAGGGTATAGAAGAAGAAGAAGACAGAGAAGGGATCTAAGGGTGGGAGGAAGTCATAAGGAAGAGGAGAAAATTTAGCAAGACGCAGTGGAGTTAATGGAAGGGGTGGAAGGGGACAAGGCACAGAAGGATGTATAGGAACACCAGGATATGTAGACTAATAACAACAACTCTCAAGAACATCCTCAGATGGGGGATATGCATTAGTCAACCTCATGGGAAGTTGGGGAAGTGACCTCAGCACCTCAGCTGGAGGGTACGATACTAGACCATATCCCTTCTCTTAATGCTAAGTTGTTTTCATCGTTTACTTGTTTTTCAAGGCCTAGTCCCTCTAGACCTATAATAATGGAACTTCTTCATGCTAAATTTGTAACTGAGGCATTGGATAGTATCATTACTGCTATTTCATAGATTAATCTGAACCATCATGTAGCCTCAAGCTCTGAGGGATCCTATCGATTGGCCCTTTCCCCTGATAAGCCTCACTACAACCTTAGACCCAAAGAAAAGAAAAAAATTACCTTGGGATGCAGTGGGAGGATTAGGCTCTCATCCCAAATCAATAGGACCTTGCAAATCCAGAGCTAATAAGTTAAACATATCAAAAGCTCAATTAAGAGCAAAATATTGACAGAACCGATGGGAAACAATTATCCCTGGCAAGGGTTCTTAGAGCAATGCAGACCCCCTCGCATGGTTTTAAATGATAATTTTTTCTTTCAACTGTAGAGGGTTTTCTAGTGGCTCCAAAAAACTAGCTTTAAGGGACTTAGTCAAGTCCTATGATCATGATGTGTTAATGCTACAAGAAACCCTGGGCGTCGGAGATGAGATAAATGGGGCTTTGAACAAAATGTTTCTCGTTGGTCCTTCCAGACTATGGATGCCAAAGGAAGGTCAGGGGGTTTGGCATTGGGGATCAGAGAGGGAATATTGAAGGAGCTAAACACCTGGGGTTAGGAACAGACCCTAGGTATGGAGGTTTACTCACTAGAGCTTTGTTCGACTTTATTACTTTTGAACGTTTATGGGCCTTGCTTGGATAAAGCCCCCTTTTGGAATAATATTTTCTCAAAATAGTTTATGGGGAATCTGAATCTGGTAATAGGTGGATATTTGAATTTTTCACTAGGGTTATAAGAAGCTTGGGGTCCCTCAACACATGCAGATCCCCTAGAAAAATTTTTCCTTAATAAGATAGCCTCGAATATTTTAGTAGACATAAATATGATCAAGTCGCGTCCTACCTGGAGGAATAGAAGAATAGGGGTTGATCGTGTGGAAAAGAGTTTGGGTCGTTTCCTTTTAAAGGACTTGGTGGTTAGAATCCAGTTGCTTCGACAGTCATTGGGGAAGGTGGAGACTCGGATCATCTCCCTATTCTCCTTGAACTAAAAGGCCCCATAAGAAACCCATCTCCCCTTTAAAGTTCAACCCTTCATGGCTCAAGGATGAATCTTATAACAACATGTTTCAAACAACTTGGAGGACGGGGGGTGAGGATATGGGCAGGGACAAGGCCTACTTGTTCTTGGAAAAACTAAATATTTTGAAAAAGGAAACTTTGGACTGGGCAAAAAAGAAAAAATACTCAGAGGAAGATGACCTTAGACAGATAGGAGAGGAGCTAGATTGGCTCAAAAATTCGGAGGAAGACGGATATGAAACAAGTGAAAAGAGGGATAGAATCAAGCTATTGGAATGAAAATGAAGGAAAATACTAGTCGAAAAGGAAGAACAATGGAGGCTTAAAATTCGAGCCATTTGGTTGATTGCTGGGGACGAAAACAAAAAAAATAAAATTTTTCAGAAGGTAGAAAAAACATAAATACCATATGGGGCATGAAATTGGAGGAAGGGAGGACAACAATATATTTTGAAGACCTTTCCCTCTTGGGAATAAACCACCTTAAAAATCTATTTGAAGCTCCTGCTGAAGCATCGATTTTTTAAGTGATCCGAGTGGCACAGTTCTTACCTCAATATACAGAGGAGGAGGAGAATGAAAATACTATGGGACCAGTGTCCAGATATGAGGTCGAAGAGATACTAAATTCGATGCAAAAGGAAAAAATTCCAGGCCCGGATGGGTGGACTGTATATTTTTTCCAACACTTTTTTGAGACCTTGGGGGAGGAGCTTACAAAGGTGGTAGAAGAATCAAGGGTCAAAGGATAAATTTATCAACCTTTCAATTCTACTTTCTTGGCCCTAATTCCTAAGAAGGAGGATCCTCAATCCTTTGAGGAATTTAGACCTATCTCCCTTTGCAGTTGCATCTATAAAATCATAAAAAAGGTGATAATTATCTGTCTAGAACCTATACTTTCTAGAAATATTTCCAAAGAGCAGTTTGGATTTTTGGACGGAAGGCAGATTCATGAAGCAGTTGAAGTGGATTAGGAAACTCTCCATAGCCTCAAAATGAGTGGCAGAAAAGGATTTATTGTCAAAATCAACCTCTCAAAAGCTTATGATCGCATTAGTTGGCTTTACCTCATACTGCTCTTGACTCACCTGGGGTTTAAGATCGACTTCGTAAATTGGCTGATGGGGTGCATCACAAACATAATCTTTGCAATTATAATCAATGGGGAAACCACCCCTTTATTTCATTGCAAGAGAGGCCTGTGATAAGGGTGCCCGCTTTCCCCTCTTATTTTCCTCCTAAAATATTAAGGTCTTGGCCAAATGATCCTAGATGCATGGAGGAGAGGGGACATCAAAGGGATTGAAGTGGTGGTCAACCTAAATATTACTCACCTGTTGTTTGTTGATGACATCCTATTGTTGAGTAATGGAAGCAGAGCCAAAATCAGACACATCAAAGAGAGCCAAAAGCTACTGGATTGTGTATAAATGATCAAAAATATTCTTTAACCCTCAAAGGTTTCTCAAGGGCGGAATCGGGAAGAATATCAGAAGAGCTCCCTATCAAAATAAAGAGGCTTTCAGAAAATTTCAAATATTTGGGGTTCCATTTAAAACCTGACTCATAGAGGATGCAGGACTTGCACTGGTTGGTGGTAAAGATAGAAAATCAGATAAAACACTGGAGCTACAAATGGTTTTCTAGGGCGGGAAGGCTAGTTTTGATCAAGTCAGTGTTAATGTTGATTTCGGTTTACTGGTCTGCTTTAACATGGGTTCCCAAAGGAATTATTTCAAAAATAAGGAGGATCTATAGCAAATTCTTGTGGGCAGGGTCAAAGGAGGATTTGATTCTCCCATGGGTGGCTTGGGAGAAAGTGGCACGCCCTAAGGAACAAGGAGGATGGGGCATCAAAGACCTTTTAGCTTTCTCACCCTCTCTTGCAGCAAAATTGGGGTGGAGGTTGATTTCTATGGACAATGGTGGTAAAAATAAAATATATAGACCCAACTCCTTTGGATGAGTGGCTAAAATACCCAGATAAAAGACATCGAGAGACCTCGGTCATGTGGAAAGCCACGTTGGATTCGATAAAAATAGTTGAAAAAGGATTGACATGGCATGTAGGGCATGGAGAACAAATCACAATTGGTCATTACCCATGGGTGGGATGCAATGGTGATTTTCCTCTCTCTAGGGATCTCATTGACCACCTCTCCAAAAAAGGGGTCCAGTGGCTATGTCAGGTATAAAATATAGGCCAATCTACAATATGGGGTCAAGCTTGGAAATCAAGGGAGGAGTTACAAATTGAAGAGCAATGGCTGCAGGAATGGCAGGGTTTTATCAGAGAACTACATCGAACTAATGTACGCTTCCATGACCACCCAGACTCTCTAATATGGGTGCACGTACCCTCCGGATCCTATGCCCCAAAGCATGGATACAGTTGGTTAATGGCTCAGAAGGGGTGGACTGCCCCAGAGTGGTGGTATAAATCGATCTAGAAATTACAAAGTCTTACAAAATCTATACTTTTTTTCCAGTGCATACTAAAGAATAAAGTCCCGACTTGGGATAATCTCTAAAAAAGAAGTAATATAGGTTTGGGTTGGTGCCCCCTGTGTAAGGAAAAAGAGGAGTCAGTTCAGCACTTGTTCCTTAAATGTACCTTCAACAAAAAATTATGGGAAGAAACTTTGAGGCTTTTAAATCTATCTCAAAGATGAGAAGGGGTAAACATAAATGAGGCATGGAAAAATTGGCAGAATGAAGCAAATGAGGACATCTTGAGAAACATTATGTTTATTGTCTCATGGGGCACCTAGCTAGCCTGGAACAAGGTAATTTTTAAGGACATAAATCCATCCTTTAAGCAACTAGTGGTGGAAGGGGCTTCAATATTTGAGAACATTCCCATACAAAACACAAAAAAGAAAGTGAGGGTCATCAGGGTCAAAGAGATAAGGGGAGAAGTCCCGTGGGCCTATTTTGATGGTGCATCGGATCCCCAAAACAGATGTGGAGCACAGATTTCAATTCATTTTAACTTCAGGAAAATCATTAAAAGCCTCAGTAGGACTGGGAGATGGAACCAATAACTTTGCAGAACTTCTATCTCTCAAAATTTTCCTTTGTTGGCTTATTCAGATAGGCATGAGATCGGCTCAAATTTTTGGAGACACACTGAATATCATCAAATGGTTTAATGGAGATTTTAGATGTCAAAATTATATGTTGCTCCCTTTGTTAGAAGAAGTCTTGAATGTGAAACAATATTTTAAAGATATCTTTGTCTTCCATATTTACAGGGAATGGAACATGGATGCAAACCTCCTAACTAAGGAGAACATACATTAGGTTTTGGGTGTCTAGACCATAAAATAAAATGATGGAGTATTGATCCGAATATAGGACCAGCCTCCTTTTGCTCTTCAAATTTATTTATCTGATATATGTTATTTTTTTTTCTTGTTGGGCATGGCTGAAAGATAAACTCTCATATGGAAATTATTGGGGACTAAAAACTCAAATTTTATCCCTGCTCTGATGACACTTTTAAAAAATATATGGTTTTTATTTCTATTTGGGTTGTTTTCCTCCTTCAGAGGAGGCCCGAGAATCGATACAAAACTGCTTTTTTGTAAATGCTACATTGGGTTGGAATGATTAGCGTTTATCTTTTAATCCCAACTCAGCATACTCTATGTTTTTTTGTTCCATTGGGACAAACACATACAATTCATCGAATGTCTGCGGGCATACACTTTGTAACTTTTTATTACCTTAATAGAAAGTTAGATTTTTTCTCAAAAAAAATAAAAAATAATAATAATAATAATGAATCTAAAGGAATTAAGGAATATCAATCTCAACAATCAATCCATGGAATAAAAATTCAGTAGTTGTTAAATAAATTCCATTCAACAAGAACATGTTTTTGAACAATAATATCAAAAAAAGGGAATAAGGAAAATAGGTACAACATCAACATAAGGGATAAGAAGCTAAAGAGAAAAAAGAATAGTCAGAATAATGGGTTGAAACTTCATTTCACGAAAAAGAACAAGGTAAAGAAAACACTTATAAAAGGGTAAAATTGAAGAATTAGTGAGTCAAAATCCTACTGATAAAACAAAGAAAGTACTTGGAAAAGTGGATCAGTCAAGTATTCATCAAATGGAACAAGTTCGATAAATGTCCCAAATCCTAATTCCCTTTGCACAAATGATTGAGGTAATCTCTCCATGAGTTATTATGACTCTTTTGGAAACTAATAATACAAATTTCTCTCCTCTTTTCATGAATATTGATGAATTAGAACTAGTGAAACAGATAGTAGTTTGGAAATACTGGTGGGGGGGGGGGGGGGCATGAATCCATATTTCTTACAATTTTTATATTATTCCAGTTAATATTTTTTACAATAGAAAGCACGAGATATACTATGACACAAGAAAAAATTTTAAAATAAATTATATTAATATAAATAAAATGATGATGACACCAATCCTCAAATTTTGGCTCTGTCCATCACAAATAATTCAATTCTTACAAGGCTCCAACATTTACAAATGCTTTGTTTCTTCCAGGCTCCAATATTGAATGAGGACATTAATCCTCTTAGTCAAATCTAGTCACCAACATAGTCTTTATGAGGACACCAATCCTCTTAGGCTCCAACCTATACAAATACTTCCAATATACTTCAATACTTTACCAATGTATCTCCAAGACAACTTCAAGATCTACTCTAAAGTATGCTTCAATATGCCTCCAAAACTTAGTTTAGTATTCCTTCAAAAATTGGTCAAGGAATACTTCAAGAAGCCTCCATGACTGCACCAATTCCTTCAAAGAATTCTTCAAGAACTTGGTCTAAAGTCTACTTCACAAAGATGTATTCAAGTATGCACAATAAGGTCACAAATTTATGTCCAAATATACCTACAAATTTGCACCACTGTGTCTTCAAGTCTGATACAAAATTCACCAAGGTCTATCCACTTCAATTAAAAATGTTCCAAATAAAATACTACTTCAATACACTTATAATATAGCATAAGGAGGTATACAAAAATCACTTCATATCGGCTTCAAAATGACTTCAAAATAAATATGAAAACAGAGGTCAAAAAATAATCTAGATATGTCCACAAAAATGTTGAATTGCAAAGCCAAAAATAGATTGAGTTTGAGTCTAGTCCTCTGTTATGCCAAGATCTATACCTACTACAGGGGAAAAAATTGTCACAGAGGGGTGATTTTTGTGCCCTATTACTAGGCCAAAATTTTCTCCTATTTCAGGGTTGAAGTTCCACAGAGAAGGGACCAAGTTATAGTCCACAATAGGGTCGAATTACATACCTAGCTATGTCCACCACAGATCAAATTTAGGCTAAGTCTTTCATAGGTAAGGAAGGATGAAAATTTATCTAAGAGTAGTCTGAATTCTACTCTGCAAGATGCCACAAAGGAGGTTGAATTCCCAACATAAGATAGCTTCAAAAATGTGACCCAAAAATTCTCCAAAACCCTTAAGAAGATCAGAAATAATATTCAAATAAAACTCCTTCAATTCTCCACGAGTTTCATAAGATATGAACCTCCTTATTCTTCCTTACACCATCGATTTCTACTGCCCTCTTTCTTTACGAATTGGTAACCATATTGGAGGAAAGATTATTCTTATTTATCTGTTCCAATCACCCAACTGAACCAACATCTCTATTAGATGGGGGAGGGGGGGACTTGTTCAGACGGGGCCAACTTGGATAAGTGTTAAACAAAGGTTTATTTTTACTTGAAAAATAATTTATCATCAATGGAGAGGAGTTAAAGGTGTGAAATAACTCATTTGAAAGGGGTTAAATTTCTCTTTAAGCATGTGTTATTCTTTTCTTCAGTTGATCACCCTTTGACATCAATAACAATTAATTTCTCTAAAAATATACCCCTTTGTTATTGATGGAAATATTCCTCCATGCTACTCCCCCTGTCATTATGCTACTCCCCCTATTATTATGATACTCCCATTGTCATTATGTTTCTCCTCTTGGCATGTTCTCCCCCTTTGACATCAATAACAAAGGGATTCTTTAATGGGATGCAAGAGAGATGACCCCCATCTTTTGGCGAAGATACTCAAATGCTTCTCAAGGCAGAGGTTTAGTGAAGATGTCTACAATTTTTTCTTTAGTGTTGATGTATTCCATTTTGATGACCTAATCAACAACATGTTCATGAAGAAAGTGATATTAGATTGGAATATGTTTTATTTTTGAGTTCATGACTGAATTTTTAGTATTGTCCCGATATATGGTGATAGGAAGATTTGGTTATATTTTGACATCCTTCAAGACTTCCTTCATAAATAGGATTTTTGTACAACAATTTGTTGCCGCTATATATTTCACTTTGATTGTGGATAGAGATATGGATGATTGTTTTTTTCTTAGCCAAGATAGAAGGAAATCTTCTAAGAAGAATTCATTCCACTTGTGATATTTTGACCATCAACACTTCCTACCCAGTCCTACAACGATATATGTTTTCATTGTAATATTTGTGCTCTTAGGGTACCATAGTCCAAAATCAAGAGTGCCTTTAAAATATCTGAATATTATTTTTACATCTAGCATTTGAGATTCTTTAGGAGCTGAATGGAATATTGCTACCATGCCTACTACCTGGATGATATCTGGTCATGAGGATTTCAAATATAATATTCCTCTAATCGTTGATATTTATAGACTTGCATCCATTATAGGAGATGCAACATCCTTGCTTAGCTTACAACCTGTAATCATAGGTGTTCTTACACTAGCACATTCTTCCATCCCAAACTACTTATGCATATCCCTGAGATAGTTTGCTTGTGATATGAAAATTCCAACATTGGTTTGATTTACTTGAATTCCAAGAAAGTAAGACAACTCTCCAATCATTGACATTTCAAATTATTTGACATATCTTGGGAAAATTTGTGACTCAATTCATCATTGTTACTGCCAAAAATTAGATAATCCACGTATACTAGTGTGATTAGAATAACATCTTCATCCATATTCATGTAAATATTGATTCCCGCAACTCCTCTTTTGAATCCTTGTTGTTGAAGATAATTATCCATTCTAGCATACCAAGCTCTTGGAGCTTGTTTTAATCCATACAAGACCATTTTTAATTTGCAAACGAAGTCTTTATTTTCTGCAAGTCAAACCCTTATGGTTTTTCCATGTATACTTCTTCTTTTAAATATCCATTTATAAAGGTTGACTTCACATCCATCTAATAAATTTTGAAGCCTTTTGATCAATAAAATGTTAAAAACATCCTTATAGCCTGTAGTTTGGAAATTGGAGTGAAAGTTTCTTCAAATTCTATTCCTTCAATTTGAGTATATCCCTCGCACGCCACTATTGCCTTGTTTCTGATGATTTTTCCTTATTTATTAATTTTGTTCTTCAAACAGCCACTTGGTTCCTCTGACATTCTTATCCTTTCGATGAGATATTAGTTCCCATGTTACATTCTTTTCAATTTGGTTCATCTCTTCTTCCACTACTTTTATCTGGTGAGGATCCTTTCTTGAGTGAAATTATATGGTTCTATTATGGATAGAAATGAAATATCATTCCTTTTTGGTGTGTTTATCATACTTCTTCTTGTTTGTATACTTGCATCCATATCTTCTATAACTTGGTATTTTGGATGGTGCTTTTCTAAAAACTTGAAGGTTGGCTTGCATGGTGTTTGAGTTTGTTCCTCTTGGTATTCTAGTTCTCATTCTTCTTTTGCAACACCTTCCTCTTGATTTGAAAAGATAAGATCTTCTTTATTTGATGGTTCTACTTCTCTTTTGAGAAGAGTCTCATCTATCTTTACATCGATGATTTCTACCACCTTTCGCAAATAGTTCTTGTAGCATTTGTAGGCCTTGCTTCCTAAAGAGTATCCAAGAAAATTTCCTTCATTAACACGAGAATCAAACTTGCCTAATGAATTGTCATTAATCCTCATAAATAATTTGCTTCCAAATATTTTGAAGTATTTCATTGAATAAAGCCTTCATTTCCATAGTTTTTATCGAATTTTGTCACTATTTACCCAGAGTTGTGCCCTGTTCATGATGTATACTACTACCCACACTGCCTCCCTCCAAACTTTATCTTGTAAGTTAGCTTCCATTAACATTTTTCATGCAGTATCCTGTATAGATATGTTCTTTATTTCTACCAATCCATTTTTTTGTGGAGTCCTAGCAACAAAAAGTTTCCTTGTGGTTCCATGTTTTTCACAAAATTCATTGAATTCTCCAAAGGTAAATTATGCACCTTGATCTGTTCTTAAGCGTTTTATCTTCAACTCACTTTCATTTTTAAATATTGCTTTGAAAGTTTTAAAACAATCTAGTGATTTTGAATTATATATTATGAAAAACACCCACATAATTCTAGTATAATAATCTATAAATAATAAAAAGTAGCTTTCTCCTTGTATAGTTGGAGTTGTAGTTGGACCACACAGATCTACATGAATGATTTCCAGAGGCATCGATGTTGAACATTCCTTTGATTTTAAGTTGATCCTGGTTTGCTTTCTATGTTTACATGGTACACAAATAACATTTGTTGGTTTTGAGATTCTGTGAATAATTCTTACTCATTGAGTTTTGCTAATCTTCGCCAAGTTATAAAAGCTTAGTGTCCCAAACATATGTTCAATAGCTACTTTCATTTGATTGACTCATGTAACATTTATCTTCTTGAATTTCACTAAGGATGTATATATTGTCTATTGTTCTTACTCCTCTTCCTATGTGTGTTCCTATAGATGATCTCCTTATCTCGCAGCCCTTAGAACAAAAGATGAGATCATATCCTTGATCACATATTTGGTTGAAACTCAAAATATTATGCTTGAGCCCTTCAACATATAGTGCATCTTTTTATTTTCCCTTGCCATTGATGAGAATCATTGTTCCTTTTCCAACAATTTTAGCAAATCCATTATCTCCAAACCTCACATTTCATCCTTTTCTTTGCTTAATGAAATTAACTTTTTTTGGTCACCTATCATGTGCCTAGAAAATCCACTATCCACATACCATAAATTTTCCTTTTTCTGAGCATACAAAGCCAAGCTGCATTTCTCAGAGGAATATCCTTAATATTCCTTCTTCAAGCTTTCTATCTTGCCTCTAGTGGACATGTTGTGCTTCATGGACTAGATTATTTCATTTGTAACATTCTAGACTAGGCTTTGAAAGAGGAGAAAAATAATTATAAATTTTATTTGGCCTTTCCTCTTTAAATCAACAATCTTATTTTGGTGATTAGCTCCATAAGCCTTGCAATGTTTTGCTTGATGACCAAAAATTTTGCAAAAGAAACAATGTGTTGTGTAACCAGCTCCAAAAATAGAAGAAAAGAGATATCAACGCCTTAGAAATGAGCCACTTCGAGGGGGAAACCTCCAATACATTACATAAATGAACAATTCTTGGATGATACAATTTACAAAACCTCCTTTCTATATATAGGAGTCCATGGGGCCATAATGTAATCCTAGTGGGCTACAATGTAATCTTAGCCGACCTAACAATAATAATTTAAGGGTACAATAATAACAAAATGGGGGTTACAAGGTTACAATAATAACAATAAGGGGGTTACACTAACAACAATAAGAGACTATACTAGTAATATAGGGACCTAACATGCCCCTCTCCTTCAAAAAAGTGTTGTCCTCAACGCTTGAGTAGCTCTGGGTGCTTCTGTATAAAATTCTCATCCTCCCATGTAGAATCTTCGGTGGGTAAGTTCTTCCACTTGATGAGATACTCTGAAATTGATCGATTCCGTAGCTATCGAGTTCTTGTTTCCATGACCGCTTCAAGTTCCAATATGATTTTTTCTTCCTCATCAAGTTCTGGAAATATTGTTTGAACTGGAAGATTTTCACCTATAACCTTCTTTAAGCATGAAACATGGAAAACTGGATGTACTCGCGAAGAAGCAGGAAGCTCCAATTTGTATGCCATAGTACCAAGCTTTTGCAACACCTTGTAAGGACCATAGTACTTTGGCGATAATTTATTATCCTTCTTAGCTTGCTTGAGGGACATTTGTTTGTATGGTTGTAGCCGCAAAAATACCCAATCTCCTACATCAAAACTTCTCTCGCTGCGATGTTGATCTGCCTGTTGTTTCATTCGATTTTGTGCCAAATTCAGGTTATCCTTTAAGAGTTGGAGAACTTCTTTTTGATGCCCGATGTGATCTTCCACTGCTTGGACACTTGATTATGACCAAGAATTCATAATGACCCTCATGAGTTCGAAATGTTGTTTTGGAATATCTTCAGTCTTCATTCTAATTTGATGATATCGTGAACGAAGATCCAACTTGGTAAAATAAATTGCTCCATGTAATTCATCCAATAATTCATCAATCACGGGAATGGGAAATTTGTCTTTAATGGTGAGCTTATTGAGCTCCCTATAATCCAGACACATTCGCCATGATCCATCCTTCTTGTGTACCAATACTACAGGAGCAGAGAAAGAACTTTGACTAGGTTGAATTGTACCCGCCTCTAACATTTCTGCAATCATACGTTCAATTTCGCTCTTTTGGAAGTAAGGATATCTATAAGGCCTGATGTTTGGAGGAACACTTCCTGGAATCAAATGAATAGCATGATTATGATCACGAATAGGTGGGAGTCCTTTGGGAGTTTCAAACACCTTGAAATGATTGTCCAAGACTTGTTGGAGATATGCAGAAATAGATGATTTTGATGTCGGAACTTCTAGTGAGCATAATTGTGCAATTACGCCTCGTTGTTCTTTCTTTAGAAGCTTTGTCATGACATTAGAGCTTATTATCCTTCCCGGATTCCCTTCAATACCCCGTAATTCGACTTCCTTTCCTTCTGAAAAAAATTTCAAGAAAAGTTCTTGAGAATTAAAAGCTACCGTCCCCAAAGATTGTAACCATTGTACTCCTAGTACAACATCAGCACCTCCCATAGGAATGGAAAGCATTGGACTAGTCAATACATATTCCCCATGGTTAGCTTGATATTATGGCATTTTCCAGAGCAATTTATAGTTCCTCCATTTGCAACCATCACTTGACATTCTGGTGCTGGGTATAGGAAACAATTTAATTCCTTGGCTACCTTACAATGAATGAAATTATGGGTGCTACCTGAATCAATCAACACTATTACCTTTCTCTTCTTGATTTGTCCTTTTATCTTGAGAGTTTGAGGAGTGGTAATTCCTGCCAGTGCATTACACGATATGGTTGGATTCATTTCTTCCTCTTCTGGGGCTGGTTCCGGTGTATATCCTCTTCTTGTTCATTTTCTTCTTCCTCTTCACAATCTATGTAAAATAATTTCTTCTCAGCACACTTATGACCTTTAGTGTATTTGCTATCACAACTGTAGCAAAGCCCTTTTTCTCTTTTTTCTTCCAATTTTTGTGATGTCAACCTTGTAGGTTGTGGAAATCTAGGCGTAGCAACACTTCCTTCTTTATAGAATTGAGTGGTAGGCTTCCTTGTCGCCATAATTTTACATTCAACTTTTCTTGCCAACCTGAATGCCTTCTCCAATGAATCAGGTTCCAAAACGCGAACTTCATGTTGGATCTTATCCTTTAAAGTGCCTAGGAAGAGATCAATCCTGTGTTCCTCTGTAAGATCAGTTACCCTTATATTCAATTTTTGGAAGTCCTCAATGTGCTGCCCCACTAAACCCTTTTGTTTGAGATTTATCAATTGGGTAAAGAAGGTGGTGCTCTTTGTATCCTCATAATGTGCTATCATTTCCTCCGTAAAAATTGACCAAGTGACAATTTTTTTACGGGAGCAAAGCCATTGATACCATACAAATGTATTTTGTTCTAAATGTGAAGTTGCAATGCGTACCTTTTGTGTGTTTTGCACGTTATGGAGATCAAAATATTGCTCCATCTGTAGTATCCATGTTACAGGATCCTTTCCATCAAACTTCATCATATCCATTTTTGGAATATGGTGGTTCTTCCCGCCAACATTAGAGTTTATGAAATCATGATTAACATTTATTTTTTTCTCATCATGAGGTTCTTCTACTATCTTTTCACCATTAGGAAACATTTCTTGTATCAACTTTGTCAAACCTTTGATGTCTGCTTTTAGATCATTCTTCATGTTTTCCATGTTGTTTTCCATGTTGTCTTTCATGTCATCCATCTTAGCTTCCATGCCAGCTTCCATGCCATCCATCTTAGCTTCCATGCCTTTCTTCAAACCGTCCATCTTCACTTCCACGCCTTTCTTCAAAACTTCCATTTCATTTTTTGTTGCTCTTTGCGAGAGTGAAATTTGTTGCACTTACTCTTGTAATTTTGATAGATCATGTTGCAATTCTTCATCTTCATGAGTCATAGTAGAGCCTTCTGAAGGCTTAATGGGTGTTGAATTATTTTTACGGGGAATTTTTTAGAACCAGATACTGATAAATATTCTACAATATGCCCTTGGAATCAATTTAAATTGATTTTTCAAACAAGACTTATGCAATTCGGAAAAAAATACACACCTTTTTCTTGCTTTTGAGGAGCTCGATATTGAAATTTTATTATCTATGTGATTGCAGCTCTTCAATATCTGAAATTCAACACTGAAGTAGCCCTATGAATTCTCTTTTGAATTCCACAGGTCTGACCTGATTTGGATTCTCCAAGACAAAGTTATGTCCAATATCCCACAATGACCTAATTACGGACTGGTTCAGTAGAGCTAACTTGTATGACTTGCCACGTGTCACTGTTTCTTCCTTCGCCTCTGAAATTGATAGCCAAGAAACTACAGTCCGTGTACTTGTGACCACTTTTTACGGCACTCCAATCCGATGCTCAGAGAGAGAGTTATTGAACTTTTCCCACGATCACCTCTTTGAGATGAAATTCGGGAGCCTGAAAAAGCACCACCTTCCACAAATCATATCTCCAAAAATATTGTGAATCAAGCTCTGAAATTTTTTGACGAGTTTCCTTAGGATTTCAGCTTCGCACCTTAGAAATTTCAGATTCTGAACCTTCGTAGAAAAAAATTTATAGCGAAAATGCCACGATGACCTGTTTAGGAGCCTAAAAAAAGACCTAACCTCCATAGATCATATCTCCGAAAATGTTGCGAACCAAGCTTTGAAATTTTTAGACGATCTTCCTCAAGATTTCAGCTTCGCACCCTAAAAATTTTAGCTTCTGAAACTTCGTAGAAAAAAAGTTATAGCGAAAATGCCACGATGACCTGTTTGGAGCAGCGAAACCCTAGAATCCAAAGCTCTGATACCAAATGTTGTGTAACCAGCTCCAAAAAGAGAAGAAAAGAGATATCAACGCCTTAGAAATGAGCCACTTCGAGGGAGAAACCTCCAATACATTACATAAATGAACAATTCTTGGATGATACAATTTACAAAACCTCCTTTCTATATATAGGAGTCCATGGGGCCATAATGTAATCCTAGTGGGCCACAATGTAATCCTAGCCGACCTAACAATAATAATTTAAGGGCACAATAATAAAAAAAATGGGGGTTAAAAGGGTACAATAATAAAAATAAGGAGGTTACACTAACAACAATAAGGGACTATACTAGTAATATAGGGACCTAACACAATGACCAAGAAAATTAGTTTGATACATGTATGGATAAGCTTGTCTTGATGAGACATTCCTTTAGGGGAGGGAATGCTTCTCATTCCTTTTGTTTCCTTGAGGATTATTGTAATGAGATCCTTTAAGAACATCAAAAAACTTCTAGGTCTTTCTTCACGGTGAATTGAAGATTCACATGTATAGCCAAGGCTAGATTTTTCATGTGGTGGCATTTGGGACACAAGAATAGCTTCCAAGGTTTAGAACTCTTCAAATTCTTGTTGGATTTCTCCAAATCCATTTTTAAATATGCTACCTTAGCGTACAATTTTCCACAAATTCTTCATTTTCCTTTAGATTATTGTTCAATAATTCCTCAATTGTTTTGGATTCTTCCTTCTTGCTTTTGAAGGAGATGATTTCTTGAGATAACTTTCCATTATTTTTCTAGAGCCTCTCATTTTCTTCTATGGTACTAATGAATAGTTCATCCATTTTCCTTCTTATTCTTATGTATTATCCAAGTGAGGAGCTTCCTTGCTAACCATTATGGTTCAAAAATCCTTCTTCTAGTTGTTAGGTTGAGCTTGAAGAAGCTAACTTTGATACCAATTCTTGGAAATGTTGATGGGGGGTGAATCTGTATTTCTTTAAATTGTTATATTATGCTAGTTAATATTTTTTATAATGTGAAGGACAAGATATACCAGAAGACAATAAACGAGATAAAAATAGACTATATTAATGTAAACCAAATGATTATGATACAAATCCTTAAATTCTCGCTCCAACCATCATAAATAATTTAATTATTACATGGCTCCAACCTTTACAAATGCTTCAGTTCTTCAAGGCTCCAACCTTGAATGAGGAAACCAATCCTCTTAATCAAATATAGGCACCAACCTGGTCTCTATGAGGACACCAAGCCTCTTAGGCTTCAACCTATACAAATACTTCCAATTTACTTCAAAACATTACCAATGTTTGTCCAAGATAGCTTTAAGATCTACTCCAAAGTCTGCTTCAATATGCCTTCAAAACTTGGTCAAGGACTACTTCAAGAAGCCTCTAATTCTGCAGCAAATCCTTCAAATAACTCTTCAATACCTTTTTCCAGAGTCTACTTCACATATATGTCTTCAAGTATGCTCAAAAATATCTTAAATTCTGCTCAATAAGGTCACCAAGCTCTATCCAAAGATACCTTCAAGTTTGCACAACTGTGTCTCCAAATCAGCTACAAACTTCACCAAGTTATGTCCACTTCAATCAAGAATGTTCCAAAGAAAGGAATTCTTCAAGACACTTATAAGATAGCACAAGAATTTCTGCAAAAATCACTTCATCTCAACTTCAAAATGAATTCAAAATAAGGATGAAAACAAAGGTCAAAATATGCTCCATGTCTGCCATAAAAAGACTAAATTTCAAGGCCAAAAATAGATTCTTCCATATTCCAAGTCTACACCTCTCTTAGCTTGAGTTCTATACCTACTACAGGGGTTGAAATTTATCACAAAGGGCCTATTTTTGTGCCCTATTATAGGGCCAAAATTCGCTCCTACTGCAAGGCCGAATTTCCACAAAGAAGGGGTTGAATTAAATTCCACAATAGGGTCCAATTACAAACCTAGTTCTATCCTCCACATGCCTAATTCAGGATGACCCTTGCATAGGTAAGGAAGGACGAAAAAATTCTATAAGAGTACTTCCAATTTTTATTTGCAAGCTTCCACAAAGGACGTTTAATTCCCAACAAAAGATAGCTTCAAAAATGTGACCAAGAAATCCTCCAAAACCCTTAGAAAAATCATAAATAATCTTCAAAGAAAACTCCTTCAATTCTCCACAAGGTTTGTGATATATGAACCTTCTCCTTCTTCCTTGGACCACCTAGTTTTGTTTCTCCCTTGCTTGACAAGTTGGTGGCCGAATTGGAGGAAATATTCTTCCTTTTTATATTAGTCCAATCACCCAATTGAACTGACATGTCTATTGGAGGGGACCGACTTGGACAAGGGTTAAAAGAAGGGTTTTTTTTACTTGAGAAAAAATAATTTCTTCTCAATGGAGAGGATTTAGAGGCCATGCAATAGCTCATTAGAAAGGGTTTAAAGTGATCTTTAAGCCTATGTTATTCCTTTCTTTAGCTAATCACCCTTTGACATCAATAACAATTTATTTCTTCAATAAGTAGTGTCTCTTGGAGATTACTATTTTAATTCCCAATCAAAGTGGTTTTTAAAATATCAAGGAAGAGAACACTAGATCCTTCCACAATAGAAACATTAACAGAAATGGATTGAAAATCAACATGTGATCATAAAGACAAATCCATAGAAACAACTTCAGCCCTTGGAGCTTTCGCTTTAGCTAATCAATAGTCAATTCAAGAACTATCTGAATAATTTGATAAGCTTCAAAGTAAAATTAGTGAAATTGGAAAGCAATAATATTACTCAGGAAATAAAATGGCAATCCCATTCCACTTTGTTTTACAGGGTTTTGTTATATCTATCGCAAAGATTCAAGAAAAGCATTGAATTGAAAAAAATCAACTACAAGATAAGTACAAGAAACAACTTATTGAGATTAAAAGTAGGCATGCTAAACAATTAGAATATTTGAGGCAAGTTCATGCTAGATAAATTGACATACTCAAAAAAAAAGAATTTGAGATTAATTCTAAAACTACTTCTACTAGATTTAAAGCTCGTATTATTTCTCTCGAAGAATAAATAAGTGAACTCAAGAAAGAACATGTGGAAGTCAAGGTATTCTAACAACATGTTATTGTTGTTAATTATCAACTCAAGCAAGTCAAGTTGAAATCCTCTAGTCAAATTAATAAAATTTATTAACTTTATCGTGATTTGATAACCTTTATAGATCAAGTTGATGTTCATATGAAAGATGACATTGTGATATTAGATTAATTTGACGAAATTGTCATGTGGGAAGACAAATATAACTCTGAAGTTTTTGGAAAACTCTCCAAGGAAGGAAAAATATCAATAATGCAGATATCAATGGATCAAATAAAATTTAACTTCTTCATAATTAAAGAGTGGATCAAAGAGTCTTATGACGAGTGTGATTCAATTTTGGATAGTGCGTTAGACATTATTGAAGAATTTAATATGCCATATCCTATAATAATCAAAGAAGTATTACCTTTGACTATTTGCACTCAAGGAGTTAATGACAGTAGATAATCTAACAAAAGTGAAATTCAACAAATCACTCAATGCAGTAGCAAAGAGATTTAAAAAATATTCCTGCTACCATATGAATGTATGAAGTTAATTTCTAAATTTTCTTCTAAGTACATATGGAAAAAGAGATATATCTTGAAACATATGGGTCAATGCCATATTGGTCTAAAAAATAGTATTCCTATCTATTTACCTTAGATATCTAACAAATACAATTAGTGGGCCAAATACGTTAAGGATAAATAAAGGGAAGAAAATACCTTACATCCAGTAGAAGAGACAGAACAATTAGCACAACAAATGGAGGAAGATTAGTAGTAGTCAAATTTTAGATCATCTATGCTTGGAAACAATTATATAATTAGTTTCTTTTAATATGCAAGAAAATCCTCTTGCAAGAATCAAGGGAATTTTTTATTTTTCTATTTTTATTTTATTATTTATATGGCCCTCTTCGTCGGAGACGTGGTCAATAATAATTGTACTGCAAGATAAATTGGTATTTGTAATTAGAGATTGTGGTTTAATATTTTGAAGACCTGGAAGTTAGCTTGGTGGATTACTCTGTGTATTGAAGTATCATATGTTAATAAAAAAATTTAATTTGAGTCTTGTGTTTCCATTTTTATATAATCTTATTCATTACATTTCTTCCTCATTTTAAATGTTAGAAATTCTCTCTCTTTTCTTTTGAAACAGAATACACAAATGCTTTATTGAATTATTTGAAGTATTTTATATTATTTTGAGTCTTTGAATTTATCAAATTTTATTCTATAGTATTCACGTGTTAGTCTTGAAACTTGCTCCCATTCTTGAGATAGTTCTATTTTTCTGCAAAATAGATTAGACTATTGCTTGCAAATAAATATTTTCAAAACACAAACATGTAGTTGTTGTTAAAATCTCTCTCATTAGAAGTAAACATATCTCAGGTGGTTGATTGAGCACACATATCGATATGAAAGGTTACTACCCCAAATAATCGCAACACTCTGAAGGGACTGCATTTGGATAATATTTCACTTTCCCCTATTGATTGAACAACAAAAGCCCATCCAAAACTCCGTCAATTTATATAGATTAGATAATATTTAATTGTAAATATTTTATGTCATATGTTTTCCCTAGTTTAAAATTAGTTTTTTTCATCATTTTATATTAGAAGTCATAGAAAAGTGAGCTTACATTTTGGTGAGTATTGCCACATCAAATGAATAGAGGTTTAATTGGGGTCCTGATCAAGTGATATCTCCCTTGTTGCATTCAGAATTTTTCTTCCTGTCAAGAATCATATTCAAGTCAATTACATGACTAGAATTAGGAACATGCTTAGTAATGAAATGTTAAACACATTATGGATATGCACAGATAATGGAAATGAAACCATACATACCACTCCACAAATCCTCTCTAGGATTTCAAATGGTCCACAAAATATAGTTGTTAATTTTGAGCAACTACCCAATTTCAATGAGCTCTTATTGGATTTTACTTTCAAGAAAACATAATCACCAACTGGGAATTCCTTGTTTGTTATGTTCTTATCTGCATATATTTATTACCTATTTTGGGTAGCCTTTAAGTTCTACTTTATTTTGACTACTTTATATTCCATTTCTTTTAGCAAATATAACTCAAAAATGACCCTATCCATTGTGTTTTTCTAACTTATAGGTGTGTTTCATTTTCTACCATCCTCAAATGGGCTCATCTTTAAAGATGCTTGATACCCATTGTTATATGCAATTTCCATAGGGTGAAATTACTCTTTCCATTTTGATGGTTTATCTATTACATGCATCCTCAACATATCCTCAATCACTTGATTAACACTCTACGTTTTTCCATCTAAATTTAGATGACAAGTTGTACAAAAGTTCAAAATGGTTTCAAATCCTTTGAAAAAAAAAGGCCTTCAAAATTTGATGTAAACATGGGATCCTTCTCTAAAATAATTGTCTTAGGCACCCCATGTAACTTGGATACTCAACAATATTTGGTACCTTATGTGTTGAATTCACCATAATAAAGTGGGTGGCCTTAGTTAGCTTATCCACCATTACCATCATGCAAGCATGTTTCCTCTCATTCTTGGTAAAATTTGTAATAAAATCTATTGAAACAATGTTCCACTTCCACTCAAGAATGGGTATTGGTTGTAGCAAGCTCGTTGGATGCCTATGCTTAGCCTTCACCTTTTGGCATTTAAAACAATTTACTCTATAATTAGCTACTTTCTTTTTTATACTTGGAAAAAAATATTCAATTTTTTTGCTAAATTTGTTTTTTGATATTGTGGGTATCCAACATGTTCTTGATGGAAACTAACTTGATGAGTTGCAACCTATGCGTCAAATATGTACAGATGATGTATCTACATATCAGCTAAGGAGTACAGAAGAAAGGAACTTCAGAAAGGGCCAGAGCAATGATGAATAAGACATGTCACTATGCATATGCGAGTTTGTTTAGGAGAAGTAGCGTATGTACGCGGAAAAGTACGTGCTAAGTCACGTATGCCTAATTGCGCTCTAAATATGTAAAACCAAGGGTTACTACCATGGTATTGACCCATTGTATTGAGCGTTGGATTGTCTATGTGATCCCGTCCAGGAATATCATCGGAATTTGTGTGGTTTTGGCTCATGGTATTGTCAAAGGCTAGATCTATTTAAGGAGAAGAAATTCATTGTGCAAGGTGTGCATGAGTCTGGGTTTGAGTTTATACTTCACTCTGAAGTATGTCTGAATGGAAAGGGTAACAGTTTGATGATAGATCTGAATCTATGATGCATCTATGAAGAAAATGATGAAGAGGGATCTCTAGATCTAAAATGTATATGTATCTTCTGCGTCTGTTTATGGAATGATTAGATCTGTGATCTGGCGAATCTTGTGATGAAGTAAAGAATGAAGATCTGAGCTGTTTATCTGTTCTGGAGAGTTGCACTGCCCTAAAATGTCTGAAGATTTATACGCAGGTTCGTCGAGGAGAAAGCGTGTATATACGCGGCTTGTATTCAGCGAAAGCGCGTATGGGAATTGAAATCAGCTTTGAAATGTGTGCAGATGTATACGCAGGTTGGTATTTGTGAAAGCGCGTATATACGCAGGAACAGTGAAGAAAAAGCGCGTATGTAATTTAGATTTTGTTGAAGTATGTGGTATGAAATATCTGATCTGTTCTGCTGTTTTACTGCTATCTGTCAATGATGATCTGGGTTGTTCGAATATTGATTATGCTGCTATAGAGCAAGTTTTTGGTTTGATGAATGTTCCTTAAGCTTAATTGTGTGGGTTGGATCCAGTTTGATAATTGATGAAACGTGGTCCACAAAGGTGCTAAAGGTTGAAGCCTTCAGTCAGGGGGTTGTAGCTCCCTTCCAGGTGAGGCTGGTAAACGAGAGCAAGGGGTCATAGCTCCCTTCCAGGTGAGGCTGGTAAACAAGAGCAGGGGGTTGTAGCTCCCTTCCAAGAGAGGCTGGTAAATGAGAGAAGGTTGTAGCCTTCTGCAGGTGGGTGCCTGCGTGCTGGTATGAGTCTGCGCCAGTACATGGTTGTAAGATGTTTTCTCTATAATAAAATATTGAAGGCTGAGACAATGGCAGCGGTGGTTTTCTCCCGACTTGGGTTTCCACCTAAAATCCTAGTGTTCATGTGTGTTTCTTATGTGTGATGGTTTATTCTGTTATTACTGCACATGCTTACTGTTTATTGAACATCTAATGAATGAATGATGGAATGATATAAGTGAAGAATTATCTGCATAATAAGATTGCTAGACATACGCATGTTTTATTAAGTATATCCACGTGTATACGCGAGTTGGCTTCAGGAAAGTCGCGTATGTGTTTTGAAGTAAGAAAAAGTAAAAAATTTTGAGTAAGTCCTAAATACTGATTCACCCCCCCCCCCCCTCAGTATTTTTCCCAACAATTGGTTTCAGAGCAGGTCCTTCTGCAGAAGCTTGATCGCTTGAAGGAGATCCGTCACAATGGGAAGTCATGAAGGGATAATGTCTATAAGGCCACCTCTATTCAATGGAAATAATCTGTTATTCTGGAAGATACGAACAAAAGCATATCTGCAAAGTCTTGGTGCAGAAGTATGGGCAATCGTGGAAGGAGGCTATCAGTATCCGGCAAGTATTCCTACTGATGCAGCAGAAAGGAAGAAATATGAAATCAATGCCAAAGTCGTCAATGTCTTATTAGGAAGCATGTCTGAACTAGAATTTGCTAAAGTGATGCAGCTAAATTCAGCAAAAGAAATATGGGACAAAATCATTCTGAGCTATGAAGGAGATACAAAGGTAAAAAGTGCAAAACTCCAAACTCTCGGAATTGAATATGAAAATTTAAGGATGCATAGTGATGAGAGTATTGCCAGTTTCTTTTTACGTCTAGATGATATTGTAAATCGTATGAGAAGTTTGGGTGAAACCATAACCGACACTACTCTGGTGGAAAAAGTCTTAAGATCTTTAACTTCAAAATTTGAGTCAAAAGTGTTAGCTATTGAAGAAAGGCAAGATCTGCAAACTCTTACTATTGTTCAAATACATGGTATTCTGACTGCTTATGAAATGAGACAAGAAGGTCCCTCTCAAATCAAAGAAGCTTCTTTTAAGGCGTGCGCAAAAGGAAAAGAAAAGAAAGTTGTCAAGGAATCAAGTTATATATCAGAAGAAGAAGAAGCAAATCTCAAGATCAATGATGAAAGCAATGATTGGAATCAATTTCATAAGAGAGAATCTATCTACAAAGATATGATCTCTAGAATGAATGAACAGAAAGAAATGCTGAATGGACAGATAGACAAGTATCAAAAGTTGTATGTTTATGCAACCAATCAAAGTGAAATACTTGAAGCAGAAATCATCTCTCTCAAAGAAGATCTGGAAAAATCAAATAAGAAGAATGAAGAACCCCTATCATTTGAAAAGGAAGGACTTGAAGCAGAAATCATCTCTCTCAAAGAATATCTGGAAAAATCAAATAAGAAGAATGAAGAACTGCTACAAACATGTGAAGAACAAGAAAATTGGTTGAAGGAAGAAATTTTAAAATTAAATGATCAAGTAGAAGAAGGAAAAAGGGTTGAAGAAAGCATGAAGAAGCAATGCCAAAAATTGGAGGTTGAGGTAAACATTCTCAAAGGTAAATTAGAAGAAAAGGATAAACTCTTGAGGTTTCAAGATAGTACTAAGATTCTGGACAATATTCTTAGTAATCAAAGATCTCCTGTTGTTAAACTTGGTCTTGGTTTTCATGAAACTGTTAAAGGAGAATCCAGTTCACAAGGAAGTGCTAAAAACTCAAAAGATGTCAATACAAAACCTGAAGAGTTGAAAGAAACAAGAAGTCAACCGAAAATCATGAACACTCAAAGGAAATCATTCAATAATGTTGAATGCTTTAAATTTCATAATTATGGGCATGTTGCAGCAAATTGCAGAAGCAGATTGTTTCAGTCACAAACAAACAGATTCTACACAGAAAGGTACTCTGGTTTCTTCAAGGGATATTGTTTTTCATGTGGCAAGTATGGTCATAAAGCAGCTGATTGCAATAGAAGAAGGAATAGAAGAACATAGTATGATCATTATGCTTACTTTTCTAGTCACATAAGATGTTATGCTTGTAACAAGTATGGACATGTGGAAAAAGAATGCAGGATGAACAGATCTGAGAAATTGGACAATTTCCAGCACACGATAAGAAAGTTCAAGCAAAGCTGGAAAAAGAAAGAGGACCAGTCAGAAACGTAGGGAATATTGACTCTACTGCAGTAATCCGCTTCTAAAGCTTAGTTATCTTAATGATTGCAGGAATGATGTGAGATACATTATAGAGATTAGTAATGTATCATCACAAGGGGAGCAATGTATGATGATTCTCATGATGGTTTTGGTTATTCTGGTTATGTTTATTTCTGACAGAGCATCTGATGTGAAGAAGACAGGTACAGGTGGTACAAACTCAGGGGGAGATGAAGGAATGTGAAGTTTTCAATATTTCACTTTCCATACGCGGGTGGTGTGAACTAAAGCCGCGTATACACGCGAGTTATAGTGGAGACAGTCGCGTATGCATTTATGACAAGAAAAATAGTATGACAAGCTAAAGATCAGGAGCACAGATTCAGGGGGAGCATCAGTCTGACTACTAATGATTGTATTATTGGCACTGTATCTGCTTATTTCTCTGTTCTAAATGATGATGACATGATACATGATTTCTTATGATGAAATTATGGATGAGCCTTGTTTGCTTTTTGTTGAAGAAGTATTCTTTGTTTTCACACATGGATGAGATGGAAGTCTTATGATTCAGAGATAAGGACAGATCATGCAGAGATTGTTGCGGATAACTTGTTGTTGAAAGAGTTTCATATTGCACAAGCTAAGGAGGAGCCTTGGTCATATGGAAAGGATGCTTGGATGGAAATTTTCAGGGGTAGCATTAGCTGAATGTAATGCATTGTTGGCATTATGATGATTCTGAATTTTGATCTCTCTTGAGGTCTTTTTGATATTGGTTATAAAAAAATTCATATGTGTAATTTGATGAGAAAGGTTGTGACCTATGATGTAAATTGTAATATTCAGTCATGTATAGGACTTGTTCAAAATATGTAAACCCACTTGGTTGGGTACTTGAGTCAAAATGTGTAAACCCTCTTGGTTGGGTAATTGAGTCAAATTGTGTAAACCCACTTGGTTGGGTATTTGAGTCTCATATGTAAATCCACTTGGTTGGATCTTTGATGTAAAGTATGAGTCCTTGGTGATAGGAAGGTCATAGAGTCATGTACTTCATTGAAAAATATGTTTGAACTTTCAGCATGAACTCAGGGGGAGCATGGTAACTTCAATACACATCAGATCTACAGCGCTCTTCTTACTACATAAGGAGGAAGACCTTGTGTTGGTTTTGATCTGCCCTTTGCCCTTGATGTCAAAGGGGGAGAGTGACATGGTGTTTGAATAGGGGGGTAATTTCATTATGCTTAATGTATCTATCTGTTGTGATCGTGATCAAACACCATCGTGGTTGCCATCAAGTCCAAAGGGGGAGATTGTTGGCAATATGATGCAGAGTGTTGTCCTTGATGGCAACCCACTTGATGAAGATGATGGCAACCCACTTGATGAAGATGATGGAAACCTACTTGATGAAGTTGTTCTTGATGGAAATTGACTTGATGAGTTGCAACCTATGCATCAAATATGTACAGATGATGTATCTACAAATCAGCTAAGGAGTACAGAAGAAAGGAACTTCAGACAGGGCCAGAGCAATGATGAATAAGACATGTCACTATGCATATGCGAGTTTATTTAGGAGAAGTAGCGTATGTACGTGGAAAAGTACGTGCTAAGTCGAGTATACCTAATTGCGCTCTAAATATTTAAAACCAAGGGTTACTACCATGCTATTGACCCATTGTATTGAGCATTGGATTGTCTATGTGATCCCGTCCAGGAATACCATCGAAAGTTGTGTGGTTTTGGCTCATGGTATTGTCAAAGGCTAGATCTATTTAAGGAGAAGAAATTCATTGTGCAAGGTGTGCATGAGTCTAGGTTTGAGTGTATACTTCACTTTGAAGTATGTCTGAATGGAAAGGGTAATAGTTTGATGATAGATCTGAATCTATGATGCATCTATGAAGAAAATGATGAAGAGGGATCTCTAGATCTGAAATGTATATGTATCTTCTAGGTCTGTTTATGGAATGATTAGATCTGTGATCTGGCGAATCTTGTGATGAAGTAAAGAATGAAGATCTGAGCTGTTTATCTGTTCTGGAGAGCTGCAATACCCTAAAATGCCTGAAGACCTATACGCAGGTTCGTCGAGGAGAAAGCGCGTATATACGCGGCTTGTATTCAGCGAAAGCGCATATGGGAATTGAAATCAGCTTTGAAATGTGTGCAGATGTATACGCAGGTTGGTATTTGTGAAAGCACGTATATACGCAGGATCAGTGAAGAAAATGTGTGTATGTAATTTAGGGTTTGCTGAAGTATGTGGTATGAAATATCTGATCTGTTCTGCTGTTTTACTGCTATCTGTCAATGATGATCTGGGTTGTTCGAATATTGATTATGTTGCTATAGAGCAAGTTGTTGGTTTGATAAATGTTCCTTGAGCTTAATTGTGTGGGTTGGATCCAGTTTTAAAATTGATGAAACGTGGTCCACAAAGGTGCTGAAGGTTGAAGCCTTCAGTTAGGGGGCCTATCGGACCTTCCGGGTGGTAGTCGTCGAGACGAGGGGTCGTAGCTCCTTCCGGAGGAGCACGGTAAACGAGAGCGGGGGGTTGTAGCTCCCTTCCGGGGAGAGGGCGAGTAGCGAGAGAAGATTTGTAGATTCCTATGCTGCAGGAGTGGGTGCACAGTGCGCCGGTATGAGTACGCAGTACATGGTTGTAAGATGTTTTCTCTATAATAAAATATTGAAGGCTGAGACAACGGCAGCAGTGGTTTTCTCTCGACTTGGGTTTCCACCTAAAATCCTGGTGTTCATGTGTGTTGCTTATGTGTGATGGTTTATTATGTTATTACTGCACATGCTTATTGTTTATTGAACATCTAATGAATGAATGATGGAATGATATAAGTGAAGAATTATCTGCATAATAATATTGCTGGACATATGCATGTTTTATTAAGTATATCCGTGTGTATACGCGAGTTGGCTTCAGGAAAGTCGCGTATGTGTTTTGAAGTAAGAAAAATTAAAAATTCTGAGTATGCCCTAAATACCGATTCACCCCCGTTTTCAAGTAAGAAAAGTAAAAAAAATTTGAGTATGCCCTAAATATCGATTCACCTCTCTCAAGATTTTTCCCAAGAATAGGCCTGATCCGTCCCCTTCCAGAGAAGCTCGATCGCTGAAGGAGATCCGTCAAAATGGGAAGTCATGAAGGGTTAATGTCTATAAGGCCACCTCTATTCAATGGAAATAACTGGGTTATTCAAGATACAAACAAAAGCATATCTGGCAGTTCGTGCGTAAGCATGGAAATCGTGGAAGGAGGTTATCGCATCCTGCAAGAGCTCCTACCGACAAAGGAAGTAAGAAGACAGAAATCAATGCTAAAGCCATCAATGTCCTATTAGGAAGCCCTGTCTAACCAAAATTTGCTAAAGTGATGCAGCGCTAAATTCAGCAAAGCAAATATAAGCCAAAAATCATTCTGTTATGAAGTGAGATACAAAGGTAAAAAGTGCAAAACTCCAAACTCTTAGAATTGAATATGAAAATTCTGTGATGGACATAGTAAGAGAGAGTATTGCTAGGCTTTTTTACATTTCTGATTATTGTAAATCGTATGAAGTTTGGGTGAAACCATAACCATACACATACTCGGTGGAAAAAGTCTTAAGATCTTTAACTTCAACATTTGGAGTCAGGCAAGTATCACCATTGAAGAAAGGCAAGACCGCAAACTCTTACATTGTTCAACTACATGGTATTCTGACTACTTATGAAATGAGACAAGGAGGTCCCTCTCAAATCAAAGAAGTCAGCTTTTAAGATGCAGCAAAAAGGAAAAAAGAAAAGAAGTTGTCAAGGAATCAAGCATATCGAAGAAGAAGAAGCAAATTGTGAGAAGACTCCAAACTGTGCACTGAAGATTTAAGTAAGCTTCCTTCAAATGTTTTGATTGTGGGAAGAGTGGGTCATTATGTCGCTAAATGTCCTTATAAACAATTTGAAAAGGGAAAGAGCTATTATGCAAATGAAGATAATAATGAAATGTCAAGCAAGAAGAAGAATATTCCTCGATCAAGATCTCTAGTGCTCATGGAAAGAAGCAAAGAAGAATACTACTTAAGAAAAGAAGATATCTTAGGGAAACATGTGCAGCAGAAAATGAGGAAGAGGAAACAAGGCATTGATTTTTGTTCTTGTATCCACTCACCAGATGTGAAGGATGAAGATAGTGAAAGTACGTATACCAGAAGCAAATCTCAAGATCAATGATGAAAGTAATTTTGGGATCAATTTAAAAGGAGGAATCTATTTTCTCAAGGATGTGATCTCTAGATTGAATGAATAGATAGAAACAATGAAGGACAAGATAGAAATGTATCAAAGACCTGCAGTGACAGGCAGAATCCAATCAATAAAGCAGGACGGACTGGGCGTAAATCATCTCTCAGCAGCACCTCAGCATCAACAGCAGCAATGAAGAACTTCTACAATCATTTGAAAAGAAAGGACGGGAAGGTAAATCATCTCGCCTTTTCAAAACGTATCTCGGGAAAATCAAAATAAGAAGAATGAAGAACTTTTACAAATCTTTGAAGAGTAAGAAAATGGGTTGAAAGAAGAGATTCTAAATTGAATGATCAAGTAGAAGTAGGAAAAAGGGTTGAAGAAAGTACACAGAAACAATGCCAAAAATCGAGGTTAAAACATTCTCAAAGGTAAATTAGAAGAAAAGGATAAAGTCTTGAGGTTTCCAAGATAGTACTAAGATTCTAGGCAATATTCTTTAGTAGTTGAAGGTCTCCTTCTCGTTAAACTTGTCTTGGTTTTCATGAAAATGTTAAAGGAGAATTCCAGTTCACGAGGAAGTGCTAAAGATTCAAAGGATATCAAATGCAAAGCTTGAAGTTGAAAGAAGCAAAGGTCAACCGACAATCATGAAATCTCAAAGAAGACACCTCCTTTGATCAATAATGTTGAATGCTTTAAATGTCATAATTATAAAAGGTTATAAAGAAATTCTGCTGCATTTGCTCTTGTACTACAACAAACGTATCTCCATAAAGGTACCTTCAAATTTTTTAAGGGATATTGTTTTTCATGCAACAAGTATGGTCATAAAGTACCGATTGCAATAGAAGAAAGTATAGAAAAACACATTATGATCCATATGCTTACTTTTTCTATCATAAGATGTTATGCCCAGAATAAGTATGGATATGCAGAAATAAGAATGGATGAACAACATTTGAGAAATTGAAAAATTTCCAGACACACAGAAACTTCAAGCAAGCTGAAAAGGAAGGAAGACCGGCCGAAACGTAGGGAATATTATTAGACCTTTTACTATAGTCATCCAAGCCAGCTTATTTCTCATAATGACTACATGAAATGATGTGAGATACATTATAGAGATAGTAATGTATCATCTGTTGGGAGAAACAGTGATGATTCTCATTATTCTCAAGTATTTATTTCGACAGACCTGAAGGTGAAGAAGACAGTATTGGTGGTACAACTTGGGGATAAGGAATGTGAAGCTTTCAATGTTTCACTTACCATACACGGGCCTGATCCAAATCCTCGTATATACACGCGGTAGTTACAATGGGGATACGCTCATATGCACTGCATACAAAATTTGTGGCATACCAAGATCGGAGCACAAAGTTCAGAGAATTTCACACTATTAATGATTTAGACATATTGGTAATCGGGATTACGCTATTATTCGCTTCAAATGTATGATGAAATGATACATGGTTTCTGGGATAAAGACATACTATGAAGAGCCTGCTTTGCTTTCACGTAAGAGTATTCGCTGTCATTGATGAGATAGAAGTCCTATGACTGAGAGATAAGGATGCATCATGTAGATTGTTGCTGATGACTTGCCGTTGAGTGTTCCATGCACAGCAAGCTAAAGGAGAGCCTCTGTCATATGGAAAGATGCTCGGATGTACATTTTCCAGGGGAGCATTAGGATCACTGGTGCATAATGCATTGCTTATATATTTAAGGATACCAGCATGATCTCTTGATAAGCACTTTCTTGTGGGTCATAAAAGTCTTATTAGAGAATACTAGAGAAAATAATTTCATGAATGAGATCTATGATGTAAAATTGTAATATTCAGTCATGTAAGGACTTGTTCATTTTGTAAACCCACTTGGTTGGGTACTTGAGTCTCTTATGTAAATCCACTTGGTTGGATCATTGATGTAAGTATGAGTCCTTGGAGATAGGAAAGGTCATATAGTCATGTACTTCATTGAAAAATATGTTTGAACATTCAGCATGAACTCAAGGGGGGAGCATGGTAGCTTCAGTGCACATCAGATCTACAGCGCTCTTCTTTCTAAATGAGCAGAAAAACCTTGTGTTGGTTTTTGATCTGCCCTTTGCCCTTGATTTCAAAGGGGGAGAGTGACATGGTGTTTGAATAGGGGGAGAATATCATTGTGCTTAATGTACCTATCTGTTGTGATCAAACACCATCGTGGTTGCCATCAAGTCCAAAGGGGGAGATTGTTGGCAATATGATGCAGAGTGTTGTCCTTGATGGCAACCCACTTGATGAAGATAATGGCAATCTGCTTAATGAAGTTGTCCTTGATGGAAACCTAATTGATGAGTTTCCTATGATAAGCAACCTATGTGCTAAAGATGTAAGAATGATGTATCTACAGATCAGTTCAGATGTGACAGAGAAAACATTTCCAGTAAGTGCCAGAAAAATAATAAATATAATATGTCACAATGTATACGCTACTTTTGTGAAGGCAACCCGCGTATATACTCTACTTTTGTGAAGGAAACCCGCGTATACATTCAGGGTTAGCATATACGCAGTTTTTATGAGGCAAAGTTGCGTATATACGTGAATACGCACGCTCAATGTCGCGTATGCCTTTTGCGCTCTAAAAACTATGATACCTAGGGGCATTACCATGGTATTGACCCATTGTATTGAGTGTTGGATTATCTATTTGATCCTGTCCAGGAATACCATCGGAAGTTGTGTTGTTTTGGCTCATGGTATTGATAAATACCAAATCTATTTAAGGAGAAGAAAACCATAGTGAAAGGGTGTGCATGAGTAAGGGTTGTGAATGAATAAATCTCTGTAAGGAATATCTGCATGGATGAACTCTATTCTTGATTGATAGATCTGAATCTATGATGCACCTATGAAGAAAATGATGAAGAGGGATCTCTAGATCTGAAATGTATATGTATTTTCTAGATCTGATTATGGATTGTTTAGATTCTGAGATGAGGCGAAATACTCTCTGAAGTAAGGGATGAAATCTGAGTTGTTTATCTGACCTGAAGAGCTACACAGTCCTGAAAAGTTATAGATGTATACGCAGGTTCGCTTCAGCAAAAGCGCATGTATACACGGGTCTGCTTAAGGTAAAGCGCGTATGGGCAGAAAGGATATTCTGAAGAATGCACTGAAGTATACGCGGGTTGGTCTATATGAAAGCGCGTACATACGCAGGTTTAGTGAAGTAAAAGCGCATATGGAATCTAAGGTTTACTGAAGTATGTGGTATGAAATATCTGATATGTTTTGTTGTTTTACTACTATCTGTCAATGATGTATTCATACAGAACTGGGTTGTTTGAATGATGAATACGCTGCTGATTATGTTAATTGAAGATCAAGTTGTTGGTTGATTGGTTGATAATTCAATGAATGAATTGATGGGGTTATAAGTTTCAGTTTGATGAATGTTGAGCTTAAATGTGTGGAGTGGGTCCAGTCTGAAAATCTGATGAAAAGTGGCCTACAAGATATGTTGTATGGAAGCTATTGGATCCAGTGTAAAAATTGATGAAACGTGGTCCATGGTGGTGCTGAGGGTTGTAGCCTTCAGTCAGGGGGTTGTAGCTCCCTTCTAGGAGAGGCTGGTAAACGAGAGAAGGTTGTAGCCTTCTGCAGGTGGGTGCCTGCGTGCTGGTAGGAGTCTGCGCCAGTACATGGTTGTAAGATGTTTTCTATATAATAAAATATTGAAGGCTGAGACAACGACAGCAGTGGTTTTCTCCCGACTTGGGTTTCCACCTAAAATCCTGGTGTTCATGTGTGTTTCTTATGTGTGATGGTTTATTCTGTTATTACTGCTCATGCTTACTGTTTATTGAACATCTAATGAATTAATGATGGAATGATATAAGTGAAGAATTATCTTCATGATAATATTGATGGACATACGCATGTTTTATTAAGTATATCCACGTGTATACGTATATCCACGTGTATACGCAAGTTGGCTACATGAAAGTCGCGTATGTGTTTTCAAGTAAGAAAAAGTAAAAAGCCTTGAGTATGCCCTAAATACTAATTCACCCCCGCCCCCCTCTCAGTATTTTTCCCAACAACATTCATTTCCAATCTTTTGTAATCCTTTCTTAATACACTATTATGACTAATAAATCTAGCCTCTAATTAGAAGAAAATAGAGTAATCTCTCTTGAACATGTAACAATCACATCGCTATGTTTCTTAGACATGGACTCAAGCCTTCTATAATTACATTACTACTTTTCTTAGACATGGATTCATGGCTTCTATGGTAGTAGTTTTCCTTTTCTACTAGGCACATAGGTGTTTATTTCATTCATATTTTCAACTTTTCCAAATGTTTTAGCTCCATCTCCCATTTTCAAGGGAACAATGCACTATAGAGAACATGTCACCTTTTGTTTTAACACCCTCTCTTACAAGGATTACCACTTTGTAGCTGTTAGATTCACAAAGTTAACACATGTCACATCCTTTATGTTCCAAATTTAGGTATATATACAAATTATATTGGCGACACTCACACAAACTCTCTCTATTCTATCAACAACAACTAGCTCACTATCACATAGGTGTTTATTTCACTGATATTTTCATATTTCCAACTATTCTAGCCCCGTCTCCCATATTCAAGGGCTTATCACACTATAGAGAATCTATCACCTTTTGTTTTAACTCTTTCTCTTAAAAGGATTACCACTTTATAGTTGTTGATTCACGAAGTTCACACGAGTTTCTTCCTTTATATTCCAACTTTTTCACATGGCGACACTCACACCAACTCTTTCTTTTATATCAACAACAACTAGATTACTATCAGGTTTGAAGCATCACCTATTTATCTCCTCCATTTTCACAACAACGCATAACCCTCATCTTATGTATTTCACAACAAGTCTTTAGTGGCTAGAGCCATATCAAACACTTTTGATAGTAACTTCCTATTTTAAGGTCTCATTCTTACATCATGAGGAAAGTGAGGACATTTTGAACTAGTGTATATAACTAGTGTAACCTTCCCAACGAAGATGCACCACTCAATATAAAAGTACCCATTTCATTGAACAATAATCCAATAACATTTAGTAATTCAAGGAAATGTGTCTCATTTCCAATTCCAATTGTTTAATTGAGGGTAATGTTTCTCATTTCTAATTACTTTATTTGGTATTTATTGATGTGTAATATAAGATGCATTTTTATGTTGTCTTTTATTATGGTAAAAAAAAGAAGTGACTTTCAATTGGTTTTGAAATTTTTAAACGGATTCTATGAAGTTTATTAAAGTTTTTAAAAAAAAATATTAAATTGAATATTTTGAAAATTTAAAACTATTTTTTTATTTTTTTTAAAATCTAAATTGATTTTTTTTTTCCTAATTGGTTTTGAATTAAATTTTCAGATATAAATATTATATTAAACATTAAAAAAAATCTTTAAAAAAAAATTATTCTCTTTAGGCTTTGTTGCAATACCATCAGCCAATATGATCACATTCCCAAAAAACCATAACTCATCTCAAAATAAAAATATTTTATAAATATTTATTTTAATCTAATTTTATAGTATTTTTAAAATTAAAAATTAATACTTACAGTATAACAAGATTATTAACCATAGATATTTACCCACATTTTACCATGGATATTATTAGCTTCCTTTTTTGTAATAACATGGGCCAGTACCATGGATTATCAATACCACTTACTCAAAAATCATAACTCATTTCAAAATTAAAATATTATATTTTAATTTTATTTTATAACATTTTTGTATTTACCAAGTTATTGACTAGATAGTAAACAATTTCTAGATATTTCTCTATTGCCACTATCTTATATGAACTATTAGTTGTTTTTTTTTTATAAATATAAATAAACTCTGATATGTATAAACTTAAATCCGAAATAAAGTTTAATATATATAAACTTTTAAAATTATAATCTCCCAAAAGATTATGAAGAAGTCCTTTTATGTTAAATTTTATATTATTTTAGATATATATATATATATATATATATATATATATATATATATATATATATATATATATATATATATATATATATATATATATATATATATATATATATATATATATATATATATATAATTTAAATTTATCAATCATAAGAGACAGGAAATAAGAAACAACATTGTATATTACACTTGTTTTAGTTATGCCTATGAATTGTTTATTATATCAATACATATGTTTATATTGACATAGGGATTTTAATAGCAGGAATTTGATATCCACAAAATATTCTAAAATATTCTTATAGTAGAGACATATCAAAATTTAGGATTTATCTAAAAAGTAGTTATGCCCTTTCTACCCTTTTATTTAAATTGATTAACTCAGTAGAGAGACCTCTACAACCTAGTTTAGGGTGGATGGGTCAGCGTTAGGTGTGAGATATTTTTTAAATTCAATTTTTTTATATTGTAATTTTATTTTTTATTAATAAAATAAAGTATAATATACATATCACATTAAAATATATAACACATAAAGAGTATATCACATAAATATAATATACATATCACATAAATATACAATGCAACATGCTTTTTAATCGCTAATATTTACCAAGATATTATAACCTTCTAAATAGGTTTTTTTACAATACCATAGAAGAGAAAGATAGAGAGGGAAAGGGAGAGGAGGAAAAAAATCATAATACCATGGGATAATACCATGGTTTATCAATACCATGGGCCATCTAGGCTTTTGATTATTATGTTGTGGATCTAGGCTTTTAATTATTGTGTTACAATACCATGGCTCAATACCATGGCCATTGACTTACACCACATGCCCAAAAACCATAACTTATTTCAAAATCAAAATATTTTACAAATACTTTATTTAAATTTAATTTTATAATATTCTTTAATTAAATCTAAAAACAAAAATGTTAAAATTATTTTTAAGGTATATCTAAACCCACCATCCTCACAACTACTAAAATTATTCCCATGGAGATTAAATAACCAAAGATCCAAGCAAAGAGAGAAATAAAAGTGACTAATAATAGTTGGAAATAATTAATACTATTTGTATATTAATGGAGAAATGGTTACATTGTTGTAACGTAGCTCCTTAAGTTAGGATTAGTTCCTAGGATATAGGAGTTTGTTTACAACTCCCTGATTCTTTGTGATTTACTTATAGTTGTATCATTCCATTCATGAATGTAGAGTGTACTCTCTGTTTGAGTGCAGTCTCCAAGTGCAATACTCACCTATGAGCTACAACTTCTATTCATTTCAGTTTTTATCTTGGTATCAGAGCATATATTGGGTGAACCTGATTTGTTTATTGAGAGCCTTAGTGGCTACAGAGCCTTCGTGGCTAGGGTTTACATAGGAGCATTGTGCTCACAGGAGCTTCGTGCTCACAAGTCTCAGATGATTGATTAATCTCTGAGCAGAAGAGGGTTGGCACACTTTTTCCGCTGACAGTCATGCCGAAAAGCGCAATTGGCACGACTGTTAGGGCCATAACCGTGCCATCGTGCCAAAAAATGTGATTAGCGCATCTGTTCAAGCCATACCTGCGCCAATTTGGTTGCTCACGTGGATTTCTATTTGGGCGCGTATTTTTTGCCTCGGAAAAGCACCAATCTCTCTTTTAGCAGTTTTGCATATGAGATTTTCCCAGTGGTGATAGATCAGAGTTGAGGATTTTCCCGGTGGTGGTAGATCAGATATTTGCTCAGTGGTGGTAGATCGGAGTTGCTGATTTGCTCAGTAGTGGTAGATCAGAGTTGCAGATTTGCCCGGTGGTGGTAGATCAGAGTTGCAGATTTTCCTGGTGGTGGTAGATTGGAGTTGCAAATTTTCTGGGTGGTGGTAGATCGGAGTTGTAGATTTGCTCGGTGGTGGTAGATCAGAGTTGCAGATTTTCCTGGTGGTGGCAGATCAAATTTACAAGCACATTTTTTAGGTGTTGCACATGCAATTCGCCCAGTGGTGGTGGATCACAAGATCGGACCAGGTTGGTGGAAAATCTGTGATCAGGATCTGGTATGTATTGAATTTCTGTTAGTGTATCTTGTAATTATTCAGTTGTTTAGTGTTATTCATCAGAGGATCTGAAAGCTTATCAGGTCAGTATGAATAATAGCATAGAATCGTATCTCAACGAGTCTAGCAAACTCAATGGGTCTAATTTCACAAATTGGAAATTCAAGACACAGACATTGCTTGAGGGAGAAAATGCACGGTCGATTGTCATAGGTGATGAGCAAAGACCAAATTCGATAACAGGAACAACTACACAGGAACAAGGCTAGGATAAAAGGGAGAACAAAGAAAAATTCATATTGAAGATGTCTGCCAAGGAAAATATTATCCCACATATTAGAGATGGAAAATCGTCCGCTGAGATTTGGACGACGATCAAGAACTTATACCAGAAAAAAAATACAAATCACATCTTGTCACTCAAAGGAATGTTGTTTGCGATGAGGATGGAGGAAAATGAATCTACTGCTGGATTCATTGCAAGGGTTAAAGACCTGAAGGACGGATTGGGAGACATCGGAGAGAAGGTGTCTGATTCCGATCTAGTCACAATTACATTGAATGGAATGAAGGATGAATATCAGATGTTCATCATAGGATTGGAAGCAAGGGATAAAGCCCCTACATTTGAAGAATTGACTGGAATTTTACTACAAGAAGAAGAGTGGCGGCAGAATTTAAAACCACAGAGTGATGATCTTGCTCTGATGGCAAAGAGGTGACAGTTTAGAGGGCAGCGGCCACAGCAGCAACAAAAACCACAATAGCCATAACAACAACAACAATAGCAACAATAGAGAGGAGGAAGCACGTTTCAAAAGATATCATTTAGAGGTATGTCTGCAAACAATTTTTCAAACAAGAAATGTTTTTACTGTGGGAAAATTGGCCACCAAATTAGGGATTGTTATAAGAGGCAGACAGATGAAGCAAGGAATAAGTAGAATAAGCACAAAGGATACTTTGTTAATGAAGATGAAGAACATAGTCATGAACTTCGACTATTTACAGTTGATCATGCTCTTTTAGCTACTAAGGAAGATGAGGAAAATATATGGTATGTCGATTCTGGTGCATCCTCACATATGACAGGTAAGAAAGAATGGTTTGAATTTGTTGAAGAAACTTCATGTGGATCTAAAATTTATTTAGGAGATGAAAAAGGATATGAGATCAAAGGGTACGGTGACATTCTGGTAAAGCTACCTAGCGGTGACATTAGAAATCTTAAGAATGTATTGTATATGCCCGGGATTAGGAAAAATTTGATCTCTGTATCTATGATAACTAATCAGGATATGTTAGTTGAATTCTCCAAGACCCGTTGTGTCATAAAGGATAGTAAGATGGAAAAATTTGCATCAGGAATGCGTGTGGGTAGCCTGTACAAACTAGATGTGGAAAGCATGCCACAGCAAGCCATGGTTGCAACAGGATTGACAGCCAAATACCTCTGGCACCAGAGATTCGGTCACCTTAATTTGAAAGACCTCATGTCACTTCAGAGAAAAGGTATGGTCGATGGACTCCCTATTTTTCATAGTGTTTAGTTAGATTGTGATGGATGTGCATTAGGGAAAATGCATAGAGAATAATTTCCTCTACATGTTAATAGAAAGGAAAGAGATATTCTAGAACTGGTGCATACAGATATATGAGGACCTATGCAGACCAGGTCGCTAGGTAGTGCATATTATTTTCTTCTGTTTACTAATGATTGCACTAGATTCTCTTGGATATATTTTTTGATTAAA